>CM038675.1:74024751-74562251 GCA_021605145.1 Aegilops bicornis
GAGGCTGTATTCCTCGGTAGCCAGGACCTTAGTCCAGCTATCGTTCAGCAAGTCTTGATCAGCTTGAAGCTACTGCGGCTTCTTTTTCAGGATCCTTGCAGTGGCTATTAGCTGGCGCTTAAAGCGCTCCTGCTCGAGATGTTCCTCAGGCATGATAAAATCCTTGTTGCCAATGCTCACCTCATCCTCGAAGAGTGGAAAATAATCACTGTCCTCCGAGTCATCATTTATGGCCTGTTTGTCGGTGTACTAGAGTAGGGGTACCCTAGTATCCCGTGCTAGGCACCTGACGATTCTGACACCAGCGACAAGGTTTGCCTCGTCGCCACCAATCTCCTCCGTGGCTCCCTTGAAGCCATTCAAGAACAAAGTATTAGATTGAGAAGACAAGGCCCCGACAAGAGGAGCTTGTCGGGAAGGCCACTCCAGGCACACAGAAGACAAGGCCCCGGCAAGAGGAGCTTGCCGGGAAGGCTCGAGCACGACAAGTCTCCGGGCGCGACAAGGATTCGACCTCATGACAAGGCGCTTGCATGCGGCATGCAACTCCTCTCCGTCTCCGCTCCAGCTCACCCGGCGACGTGTCGCCATGGGACCGTTCCATGGGCGGCGTGTCGAGCAATGCAGCCAGCGGAGAGCAGCGACAGCGGTGTTGACAGGCTCGCCATCGTGGCGGCGGAGGCGCACTGATGGTCTCTGTTACACTGTTTGGGCGACAACGATGTGCATTTATTGCTTTTGTCCCTTGTCGCCGAGTTAGGTATTTTTGCAATCGCATACCTTTGTTCAAGTAGGTGTACCAACTCCTGTTTTTACATTCGTACCCCGCCTATGTTGCCACAGCCGGAGACCCCTTGAGCATATAAAAGGAGGCCCGAGTGCAACGTGAAGGGGGTTCGATTCAGCGTCTTCGCAAGGTTCAGTTCATTCGACCGCCATAGACTAGATACACTCACGCTTAGGTTTTGTAGCTCGCATTGCTCCCTAGCAAGAACACAATAGATCAAACAGGTGAAGTAGGAGTTTTATCTCTCCGGAGAGCTCCGAAGCTGGGTAAACCGCTCGTGTGCATCGCCTCGATCCGCTCTTCGTGCGACCTCCGCCCCCCTCCGAACCACAAGGGGCCTGCTCCGTCGGGCCCCATAGGTGTCCGTGGAGTGCGATCAGCCTCCCGACATCTCTCGGGCGCGCTGTAGAAGCGTCGAGGCCGTGTGAATCTGATCCGGCGTTCACACGAGCAACGCTATCAACATCTTCCTCAACATGCCACCGAAGAAGAAGGCTTCGGCGGCAGCAGAGCCGTCTGCGTCGTGCCCACCCTCACCGCAGCAAACGGGTGGTGGGGCAGACGCTGGCGGAGGAACGCGCGCCGGCGAAGGTGCTCGCGACGTTGCCAAGTCCAAGGACAAGGCACCGCAAACCTCGGCGTCCGCGCATCCCCGCGCCCGTCTCAGAGACGCGGGACCAACAACGTCATGGCATTCACAACGCCATACGTTCGTTGGATCGAGACCCTCAAGACCAGCATGCGGCGCCAACATGCCGGGCGCTTAGTGAGATACGGTCACCGGACGGGCGCTGCCCCTTCTAACGTAGTTAGAAGTCCGGCGTCCGCTCCCGCTCCTCGCACCGTTCTCCAATGCCGCCCACTACTCCAGCAGGAGCTCTGGCGAGAGCTCAGCTGCTCCTCGACTACCCTCCGATGGCCGAAAAGGTCGACGAGTGGAGGGCCACTATCCAGAGCCTCATCGGCTTTGCCAACGGCGACGCCCCGCGGCAACCAACCCCATCGTTGCCGCGGCGACACGACAAGGCACGAGCCGGTGGCGAAGAGACTGTCGGAGGTGCAACCACCGTGCACTCTCCGCCAAGAAGGCCAAGATCGCTGAGCCAGCGGATCCATCTCGACAGCGACTCCACCGCGTCGTTGGATCCGCGCGCTCGCCGCCACCAGCGCCAAGTTCTTCATGAGCGACAACAAGAGGACGCTCGAACTCGCATCGAGCGTCGAAGAGAAGCGCGACGTCAGTCCGACAAGCCCGCTGGGCCTTCTGTTGACATGCACGCAGCGGAGGGCGAGGCGACTTGCCGTCTGCGGTAGGTTGCCCTGCGTTCACTCGTGGGCTGCGGCAAGTCCAAAGGGCCCAGCCAAAAACTTCAAACCAGACGTGCGGAGAAGTATGATGGCGGGGCCGCACCCGTCGGAGTTCCTCAGCATCTACACCATCGCGGTGCGAGCTGCGGGGACGGGACGACAAGATCCTCGCCAACTACTTCCCGCTCGTGCTCAAGCCCAACGTCAGATCTTGGCTCATGCACTTGCCGGACAGCTCCATATCCTCTTGGGCAGATCTGTGCCATCAGTTTGTTGGCGCCTTCACAGGTGGCCACAAACCTCATGGCCAAGAGAGCGACCTTCACTTGCTCGCCCAGAAGGAAGGAGAGTCCCTGCGCAAGTTCATCCAGAGATTCAGCCGCGTGCACTACAACATCCCAGACGTCCACCCTGCCGCGGTGATCAGCGCATTTCATCAGAATGTGCGGAACCGCAGGATGAGGGAGGAGATGGCGATGAGCAAAGTCAAGGACGTCAGTGAGCTGTACGCCTTGGCCGACAAGTGTGCACGCGCTGAGGAAGGGAGGAGACTCCCAGGAGAGAATGCAGAAGCAGGATCTGACAGTGATGACACCGCCCCGGCAAAGAAGGGCCGGCGGCGAGGCAACAGGAAGAAGAAAAGCAGAGAAGTGCTAGCTGTCGAGCAGTCCGGCAACGGAGGCGGCGACAAGAACGCCAAGGCTGGCGGCTCCGGCAAGGAGGTTGCCGTTGACGCTAACCGCCAGTCGGTGGCGGCCGCCGATAAGCAGGACGGCTCCGGCAGGCAATACTGCAAGATCCACCGCACCAAGGGCCACGATCTCCAGAGCTGCAAGAAGGTTGAGCAGCTCGTCGAACAGCCAGAGAGCTGAGTATGGCGGCGAGACAAGGAGAAGGCCCAAGAAGGTGCCGGGGAGCAAGCAAGAAACGTCCCGCCGGGAGGACGCCGGCGACAAGGCCAAGCAGCGACAAGGAGATCGACCTCCAGCTGCCGCGACAAGGATGAAGATGATGATGACGACGAAGATATGGAGGACGGCGACGCCGATGAGCAGGAGTTTCAGAAAGCCACAGAGGTTCTCTGCGTTGACGGAGGTGCTTCCCTGCATACCTCCCACCGCCAACTCAAGCAATGGATGCGGGAGGTCAATGCAGTGGAACCATCCATAGAGTCACGCAAGCCTCTGAAGTGGTCCAGCACGCCTATCATTTTTGATATTGAGGACCACCCTGATCATATAACTGCGGTCGGGTGCTTGCCGATGTTGGTCTCACCAACCATCCGCAACCTCAAGGTCACAGAAATGTTAGTTGACGGCGGGGCCGGCTTGAATCTGATCTCCTCCGCGGTGCTCCAGAAGCTTCAAATCCCTGACAGCGAGCTCGGAGAGACCGGAACCTTCCAAGGAATCAATCCGGGAAGGAGCAAGCCGAAGGGGAAGATTACGTTGCGGTCACATTTGGCAGCGAGCTGAACTTCGTAATCGAGAGGGTTACGTTTGGCGTCGCCGATTTCCCATTGCCTTACAATGGGATACTTGGCCGTCAGCGCCGCCAAATTCATGGCGGCCTCTCACTACGCCTACAACCTACTCAAGATACCAGGCCCGGTAAGCGTCATCTCTGTCCATGGCGACAAGAAGGATGCCCTTATCTGTGCCGACAAGATCTTCCGGGATGCAACAGCCGCGACAGATTGCCAGACACTTGCCGCTGAAGCTCCCGGGGGGAAGAAGACCAAGTTCAAGTCCGGCAAGGGCTCTGATGCTCACTCCGGAAAGCGCGCCTATTCGGAGTGCTGCGCTACCGTCGATGACGCACCATCGAGCTCCACCGGCAAGTGCAAGAAGATGGTGGCTCCGCCGAAGACCAAGAAGGCGCCCGCCAAGGAGGACGGCGCTGGTGGTACCTTCACCATCAGTGCCTCTCTCGACCCCAAATAGGAAGGCGCGCTCGTTGCTTTCCTGCGGCGAATGTCGGCGTGTTTGCATGTCAACCGTCTGATATCCCGGTGTTCCCGTGAAAGTGATTGAGCACCGCTCGGCCGTTTGTCCTCATCGCGCGCCCGTCAAGCAAAAAGTTAGGAAGCAAGCGGTGGGCGCCAAGAATTCATAGCCAAAGAGATCAAGAACCGGAAGCAGCAGGCCTTGTCAGAGGAGTGCTCCATCCTACGTGGTTGGCCAATACTGTAGTCGTGCGCAAGGCAAATGGGAAATGGAGACTTTGTATTGACTTCACGGATGTTAATAAAGCTTGTCCCAAAGATCCATTTCCCTTGCCGTGCATTGACCAGATTGTCGACTCCACGGCCGAATGTGATTTGCTTTCGTTTCTTGATGCATACTCAGGATACCATCAGATCTTCATGGCTGAAGAAGATGAAGAGAAGACCGCATTCATCACACCATGTGGCACATACTTTGTTTCATACGGATGCCTTCGGTTTGAAGAATGCTGGTTCAACATTTGCAAGGGCAGTCCATGGCGCTTTTGAGCGCAAATGCAGAAATGTAGAAGCCTACATGGATGACATAGTGGTCAAGAGCAAAGACAAAGCAACTTTGGTTCAAGATTTGGGCCGAGACCTTTGCAAATCTGCGCAAGATCAACCTCAAGCTCAACCCCGAGAAGTGCGTGTTTGGAGTCCCTTCCGCAAGCTTCTTGGGTTCTTAAATCATCTCGTGGGATTGAAGCTAACCCCGACAAGATCAAGGCCATTGAGCAGATTGAAGCACCAAAGCGCGTCAAGGATGTACAAAGACTTGCCGGTTGCGTGGCTGCTCTCAGCAGGTTTATTTCTAGGTCTGCTGAGCGCGCCCTGCCATTTTTCAAGATTTTGAAAAAGGCAGGTCCAGTAAAATGGACTCCCGAAGCGGAGGCTGCGCTGTAGGACTTGAAGAGATACCTGTCCTCCACTCCAACACTTGTCGCGCCTAGGCCACAAGAGAAGTTGCTGCTGTATATAGCGGCAACCAATAAAGTGGTTAGTGCTGCGTTAGTGGCGGAGAGGGAGGCGGATGATGAGCCAGCAACCACGGCAAAACACATCCAGCGACAAGAAGGGGGCTTCACCGACAAGCTCTGGTCCCGACAAGGACGAGTCCGCGAAGACGCATGAGCAGATGCGGAAAAGGATGGTGCAGCGCCCAGTCTACTTTGTCGGGCCCTTCTCTGAGGGGCTAGGTCAAGGTACTACGGTGTGCAAAAATTGCTTTTCGGCCTCCTCATGGCCTCGAGAAAGCTGCGCCATTACTTCCAAGCACATGAGATCACAGTTGTCACTCGCTTTCCCCTGAAGAGGATACTGCAGAATCCAGAAGCGACATGCAGGATTGTCGAGTGGGCACTGGAGCTGTCAAGCTTTGGTCTTAAGTTTGAATGCACATCAACTATCCAAAGCAGAGCCTTGGCAGAGTTCATAGCAGAGTGGACGCCAACGCCAGATGAAGAGATTCCGGAGACGAGCATTCCCGTCAAAGAAGCAAGCAAAGAGTGGCTGATGTACTTTGATGGTGCCTTCTCGCTGCAAGGCGCCGGTGCTTGGCGTCTTCGCTTATCGCACCCACGGAGAGCACCTCAAGTACGTCGTCCAGATGCACTTTCCCAAGGAGCAAGCGACAAACAATACTGCAGAGTATGAAGGTTTGCTTGCCGGTCTCAGGATCGCCGTGGACCTTGGGATCAAGAAGCTTATTGTCAGGGGTGACTCGCAACTCGTCGTCCGACAAGTGAACAAAGATTACCAGAGTCCGTTGATGGAAGCCTACGTTGATGAAGTGAGGAAGCTAGAAGAGCACTTTGACGGCCTGCAAATGGAACATGTTCCAAGAGCTCAGAATGATATTGCCGACGGCTTTGTCAAAGTGTGCTGCACTTAAGTTACACAATGGAACCAGGGATTTTCGTGCTCAAGCTGACTCAGCCAACCGTAACACCATCGACTAGACAGAGCAAGAAGAGGAAGTTGGCCTCTGGTGACTACTTTCCGACAGAGCTTCCCGAAGCCGTCGTTGCAAAGGTCCCCAAGATCAACACCAACAGTGCTGAGGAGCAGTCTGCTCCGACAGACCCCAGGGTTTGCTCCGTTGAAGCAGACGCTCTCGGCAAGTCTTGCTCCGGCAAGCTTGTCGGGGAGCATCAAGCTCCGGCAGGGCCGCAGGTCCTCGCCGTGGAAGCTGATGTTCTCGCAGCAGCAGATGTGCCTTTAGTCCTTGTTGTCGAGCCACAAGCTCCAGCATGGGCGCAGCAGATTGTCCATTTCCTTCAGACAGAGAACTTCCGAAGAGCAGGAAGAAGCGGAAAGAGTAGCCCGGCAGTCAAGTATGTACCAGTTTGTCGACATACCAGTACAAAAGAAGACTCAACGGTGTGAAATTGAAGTGTATTCCGGGGAAGAGGGATGAAGCTGATGGCGAGAGATACATGGAGGCATATGTGGTCAGCACATTGGCGCCAAGAGCACTTGCCGGCAAAGCTTTCCGGCAAGGTTTCTTCCGCCGACAGCCCTCCGTGATGCAACTGCACAAGTAACCAAGTGTGAAGCGTGCGGTTCCATTCCAAACAGATACACCAACCGGCTCAAGCTCTCCGGACGATCCCTTTATCCTGGCCATTTTCGGTGCAGGGCTCGACATTCTCGACCCCTTCCCCGAGTTGCTCGGGGCTTTGAGTACTTGTACGTCGCCATCGACAAGTTCACAAAGTGGCGGAAGTGGAAGCGGTGAGGAAGGTGACAAGACAAGCGATCAAGTTCTTCAGTCGATTGTTTGCCGTTTGGAATCCCTAACAGGATCATCACCGACAACGGCACACAATTTACTGAGTCGCACCTTCATGCGGACGTCCAAGACCTTGGCGCCAAGGTGCCGCTTTCGCTTCTGTTGCTCACCCGAGAAGCAACGGTCAAGCGGAGAGGCCAAATGCTGAAGTGCTGCGCGGACTCAAGACCAGAACTTTCGACAGGCTGCACAAGTGCGGAAGAAACTGGATCGAGGAGCTGCCGGTGGTTCTTTGGTCGATCAGGATGACGCCAAATCGAGCCACCGCCGTGCACCCTTTGCTCTAGTCTATGGAGCGAGGCAGTTCTCCCCACGGAACTTCAGATCACGGGTCGCCTCGAGTGCTCGCTTATGATGAGTTTGAGCAAGAGCAGCTGCGGCGAGATGACGCGCTGCTCCTTGAGGAGGATCGTCTTGAGCTCTTTGTGCGAGGCCTTTCGCTACCGACAAGCTTCTGCGTCGCTACCATGGCCGCAGGTTAATGCCAGAAGTCTCGAGGAAGGCGACCTTGTTCTGCGCGTTCAGTCCGCCAAGAATTCAAACAAGTTGACGCCAAAGTGGGAAGGCCCTTATCGGGTGAAACGAGTCACTAGGCCTGGCGCTGTCCGCCTTGAGACCGAAGATGGCATTCCGGTGAGCAACTCCTGGAACATTGAGCATCTTCGTAAGTTTTACCCATAAGGCGCGGTTGTCGAAACCCGTTCCGGCAACCACCTTTTTGTACAAGTCTTGCCGCTGTTGCATGTGATCCTTTGTACAAAGCCGGGCGCAGACCCCGTGCATCAGTAAAGCCCATGTGTTGCGCACAGCCCGTCAAGTTCATGCTTTCATCAATTTATTGCATGTTCAGGCTAACACTTTGTGCAGCAACCACACCCGGTAAGCGTAATCGAGCCCTGGGCTCCATAACGTTATTTCCTCTTCTTTCTCTTGTCGCAAAGAAAGGGAGGCTCCCTCGCACACAAGTTAACCAGGGGGGAAGGAGGAGATAATATTGTGGACCAGAGTACCGCTCGAGGAAGTCTCACCTCATCGGGAAGCAAGAGACAGAAAAGCTAAGTTGCCAAAGTCTGAGTAATCAATTTTTAAATTTTTAAAAGTTATCTTCCTCGAACGATAGTACTTTGTATGGAAAACATTGTGAGAGGAACCAAATCGTGGATCGGTCGCGCCCTTACTTTGTTTCGAGTCTGCTCAACAACTTAAGTGAGCTGCGGCTAGTCCGCGACAAGGTTGCTTGTCGATGGCGACCCCGCCAAAGAAGCTGAAGTTCCGCACTCGGCGCTTCGCGGCAAGGGTGCTGCACCGCAAGTTTCCTGAAAAGCGAGGGCAATAACGCATTACAAAGGAAGAAATCAAGTAGAGGAAATAACGTTGTATTGATCGATTCACCTAAGATAGAGTATATTACAGAATAACTTGTCGCTGATCTAACAAAGTTTTCTAAAACATGACCAGCAGCGACAAGGGAAAGATAAGGTTGGCGGCCTAGTCCACGCGGTTGCCCTCGATCCTCTTGATCTTGTTCACCTTGTCCACAATGGGTGCGACAAGGGCCTTGAGCTCCTCCACGTTGGCTTCGGCCGGCAAGGATCTGAGGACGCCGTTGAGGTTGAGGCCTGGGTTGCGGAAGGCCACCTTCATCAACACCTTCTCGTGGGCCCCTGCACAGACCTGGCGTGATTCCTCGGCCAGCTGCTTCGGGACCTCCTCCCGGAGTCGCCGGAGGCCCGTCACCACGCCTTTGAAGAATAGGCTAAGCTTGAGGCTGGGTTGGAGATGCTCGTCGGTGGAGTACGCAAGGTCCGCCATCCCCAGCTTCATCAGTTCGTTGTGGATGTCGGCGGCGGTGTCCACAAGACCTTGATCCGATGCTCCACGCTTTCCCTCAAGGTGTTACTCGACGGAGGCAGCATCCGCCAGCAGCTCCTCCTTGGCCGTGATCGCCTCCAACAAGCCCGCCTCCCGCTCTCTGGCGCCATCCAACGTCTGCGTCGAGTGGTGATTTCAGCTCCAGATCCGCCTTGGAGTCCTTGGCAGCGTCGAGCTCCTTGGCCCTGTCAGCGAGACGGACCTGCAGCTCGCCCAGCGTGTGGGCGTCCTTCTAGCGCTCACTCTTGAGCACGACAAGCTCTTCGCCGCTCTTCTTGAGGGTGGCCTCCAGCTGTGCCACCTTCGCCTTCAGCTCTTCCTTGGCGGCCTCGGCGGCTGCGGTAGCGTCGCCGCTTCTGGCGCCCGCCAGCGACTCCTCGCTGCAAGGTCCTCTTCATGGCTGTCCAGGTTGACCTTCCGCTGCGCCAACTCGCCTCTCTGCTGGCGAAGCTTCGGCGGCCAGCCGCTCCTCATCTGCTGCGGCCTTCTCAAGGATGAAGGCCGTGCGCTCTTCCGCGAGCTGCGCCCGCGCGTCCACCACGTCGCAGAGCGCTTCTTTGTTGGCGCTCCGGAGCTCCTCGGCGCGCTTCTCAATGTTCGCTCCCGCCCTCGCGACAAGGGCTTCCCGGGTGTCTAACGCTTTGGCCGGAGTGCGGTAGAGACAGCAGCTTCTTCAGCAGCTGCTCCTCCTCAGACTCGCCGCTGCTGCTGCTTGGCGCATCCACCAGCGTCAGCCCAGCGGACGTGAGTAGCTCGCCGTTGAAGGTCTCGCCCTCGACTGGCGCCCGGGAGCTCGGCTCCCAGGGGAGCTTGATGAAGACGTCTTCGCCGGCCTTCAGGTAGGCACCGGGCTGGGGCTCCTCGAACTGGCGCCCTTGGCCGGCAGGGAGTCGGCTGTCGGTGTAGCGCTTGCCGCTCCCTGCGGCCTCGAGGGCGTCGATGCGACCGTCCGGCCCCTCGCCCGGCCTCTGCGTCGGCAACCGGTGGCCTCCTCGCCAACAGGCTCGTCGGCGGCGGCCTCTTCTTCCACGACGATGACCTCTTCTTCCTCGACGGCGGCCTCGTCGGTGTTGCCGCGCGTTTCCTCCGCGCCGGCGGCCTCGACCTCCATCGGACGAAGAAGGGGCAGTCAAGTAGATGTCCAAAAAGAGAAACAAAAGAAAGCAAGCCCAAGGGAGATTTTCGTGTAAGGGAGTTACCTGCAACGGGATCCGCAGCCATGGCCTCGACCACTGGAGGGTCGCTGGCGCCGTCCCTTGCCGGGGTAGCCTCCCTTGCCGGAGTGGCCTCCCTTGCCGGGGTGGCCTCCCTTGTCGGAGGGAGCTCCCTTGCCGGGGAGTCCTCCCTTGGCGGCGTAGTGGCAGCGGGCAGGATCTCGGAGGCGGCTTCCGAGCCCTCCTGATGAGACTGCTCTGCTCCTGCACAAGCACACAGTCAAATATCAACAAAGAAGGGCCCCCCGCACGCCCAATAGCAAGAAGAAAACTGCACACTTACTCTGGGGGCTGTGCTGGGGGCTGCTCTGGGGAAGGGTTGCCGGGTCCGGCAAGGCGGTCTCGGACACGTCCCTCGTCGCCACGGGAGAATCGTCCTCAACGACGACCGTCGGGATCTTGGCCCTCTTCGCCGCTCTCTGGGTCAGTGTCCTGAAAAGGAAAGAGTCCAGAATGAAGCAAATCAGATTCAAGATGAAGCAATAAAAATTGAAGACATACAAGCACAATCTCGAGAAGCTTACTCTTCACCTTCCTCCTCGGAGCTAAGCGCGGAGAAGTCAAACTCCGGCCCGCCTCCAGCTGGCGAGGCGGGGAGTGGGCTCTCTTGGCCGCTTGGCGGAGGCGTCGGGCGGCACGAGAAGATTCCGCCCGATTGTCGCTGCAGTTTAGGCGCTCCCTTGCAACCTCGCTTGCAGCGGTGGAGCGTCGGCCGGCGCTACTGCAATGGGCCGACCTGTCGCCCGGCTCGTCTCCAGCCCTGCGGAGGCGCCTCCTCAGCCGGGCCGGGGAGCTCCGCTGGTGGCAAGTCGCTTGGCGGCGGGGAAGAAGCACCCTCGGCGGGTCCACTCGTCCGTCCTCGAAGCTCGACAAGCTCGTCCTCGCCGGCGACCTCCCTCGCTCGGCGGCGCTTGCCGCCTTCGCCGCGCGTCCGCCTCCTCCACGGTGAACCCGAAGGCTCCGGCGGCGGCTGCTGCCGCCTCCTCCCGCTCTGGTGGCGATCCACGCCATCTCTGCTCGGTGGTGTCTCGGGTGAGCCTCTTACGCTGCGTCGGGCGGATCGACACCTCTTGCAAGTTGTCGAAGAATTGCTGCCACGACCTCGTCAGAGGCTCCTGCCAGGTCGGGGCGATCCCGTGGGAGTCGCCGCGGTGGCATCATGGCGCGGATGCGGTCGGCGCCGAAGTTGTTGCAGTGGGGCGACCCCTCGCGGCAACCTGAACCACTCACGGGTGTTGAGGTCGTTCTTGAACAGCTCGAGCAGCACTGAATCCAGCTCCATGACGGTGAAGTTCCAATTCAGGCCCGGCGCAGCCTCATGATGTCCGCCGCATTACGGAACTCCCAAGCAGGCCTCCTCCTTTCCTGCAAGGGAAGCGTCTGGCGGCGAATGAAGTCTGCGCCAACCGCGCCAATAGTTAATCCGGCAAGCCCGAGGCGCAGAATTGGTCACAGCCTATCTTCAGCCTCGCATCCTCCGGCGCCAAGTTACTCCAATCCTTGCAGCGCAATTGGGGTTTGGCGCCTGGCGGTGAAGGGCTGTGGGTCCTCCTCTACAACCCAGCACCAGTTGGCTCTCCACTCCTCCCACTTGTTCCGAACTCCCCTCTAGGTAGGCCTCTTTCTTGCCGATCCTAGAGACCTGTGCTATCCCTCCAGCAAGGGGCTCTCCTCTCTCGGCGCTGAGGGACAAAGAAATGGCGGAAGAGTGCCACGTTGGGTGGACCCGACAAAGTTTTCGCACAAATGTGCGAAACAGCCATGGTCAAGATGGCATTGGGGTGAAATCAAGGAGGTGGAGGCGAAGGTGTTCATTATGTCGCAAAGAACTTCCGAATACGGCGGGCAAAGACCGCAATAGAAGAAAAGAGGCGAAGAAAGGGTACCTGTTGGGTCCAGATCAGCGGCGGAGGCGGGAGCACCCTCGTGCGCCGGATGCGCCGAGTCTCCGTCGACCAGAAAAGATAGTAGGCGCCCCGCAGCTCCGTGCGCCCGAGCTGCGGGGAAGACGGCTCGCTCCTTGCGCAGCGCCCGCGAGCCGCTGCGCCTCGGCCGACTTGACGCCCTTCTCCTTACCGGCCTTGAGGGCCATGGCGAGGCGGTGGAGGTCGACGGCGGTGAGTGTGCTTGTGGCGAAAGCAGGCGGGCGTTGCTCTCTTCGCACGGAGAAGACGAGGGAGGCGGTGGTGGTTTCTTGACAAGGCGGCAATGGCAGGAGTGGTCGGCCTGCCTCTGCTTCCTCCGCTTATAAAGGGGAGGAGGGGGCCGGACGTTCCGCTTATATTAATAAAGAACCCCCCACGACCGCGCCCACGATCTCTCGCACGACGCCACGTCCAAA
The DNA here is from genome assembly GCA_021605145.1 of Aegilops bicornis. Lineage (NCBI taxonomy): Eukaryota > Viridiplantae > Streptophyta > Magnoliopsida > Poales > Poaceae > Aegilops > Aegilops bicornis. Next base: position 74,037,052 of record CM038675.1, read on the forward strand.
CCGTGCCGTTAGTGGGGATCGTGGTGGGTCCGGGGCGGGTTGCAGCGTGGTCGAGGCCGCGCGTGTCCGTGCATAGTTCTGGGCCTGGCCCGACAAGCGCTCGGCACCGTGTACGGCCCAGGCCCGGGGGCTCCTGTCGGTGTACTAGAGTAGGGGTACCCTAGTATCCCGTACTCGTGCACGGACAGTTGCAGCACCCCGCGGCAAGGTTTGCCTCGTCACCACCAATCTCCTCCGTGGCTCCCTTGAAGCCATTCAAGAACAAAGTATTAGATTGAGAAGACAAGGCCCCGACAAGAGGAGCTTGTCGGGAAGGCCACTCCAGGCACACAGAAGACAAGGCCCCGGCAAGAGGAGCTTGCCGGGAAGGCTCGGAGCGCGACAAGTCTCCGGGCGCGACAAGGATTCGGCCACGGCAAGGCGCTTGCCGCGGCATGCAACTCCTCTCCGTCTCCGCTCCAGCTCACCCAGCGACGTGTCGCCATGGGACCGTTCCATGGGCGCGTGTCGAGCAGCTGTGCAGCCAGCGGAGAGCAGCGACGAGCGGTCGACAGGCTCGCCATTGTGGCGGCGGGCGCCTTGACGGTCTCTGTTACCTTTGTTTGGGCGACAACGACAGGCATTTATTGCTTTTGTCCCTTGCCGTCAGAGTTAGGTATTTTTGCACTGTACACTGTTCAAGTAGGTGTACCAACTCCTGTTTTTACATTCGTACCCCCGCCTATGTTGCCACCTGTCGGAGACCCTTGAGCATATAAAAGGAGGCCCGAGTGCAACGTAGAAGGGGTTCGGTTCGCGTCTTTCGCAAGGTTCAGTTCATTCGGCTGGCCATAGACTAGATACACTCACGCTAGGTTTTGTAGCTCGCATTGCTCCCTAGCAAGAACACAATAGATCAAACAGGCAGCAGTAGGAGTTTTATCTCTCCGGAGAGCTCCGAAGCTGGGTAAACCGCTCGTGTGCATCGCCTCGATCCGCTCTTCGTGCGACCTCCGCCCCCCTCCGAACCACAAGGGGCCTGCTCCGCCGGGCCCCATAGGTGTCCGTGGGTACGATCAGCCTCCCCGACACTGTTCATCGGGGCTAACTTGCCTGTTTTCCCGTTCCTCCTGTTCGGAAGTTATTTCAACGGGGTCTTCATTATCTTCGGCATCGTCCGGAGTATTGTTTTCCCCGGTGCCGGTATTGCTATATTTTTCACGACTTGACTTAGAGCGACGCCGCTGACGCCAGCGTCTGGGCTGTGTCTCAGGACGTTTATCCTCGACTGGATATTTTTTGTCATCGTCATTAGTTTCTTTAGGTGTATCCACCATGTATACGTCGTACGAAGAAGTGGTTGTCCAGCGTCCGGTAAACAGCGGGTTTTGGCCCTGCTCCTCCTCGGCATTGTCGTCCATACCGCCGATGTCTTCGGATCCATAGTCAAGCATGTCGGTTAAGTCCTCGACAGTGGCGATGAAGTGGGCGGTGGGTGGGAAGCGAAATTCCCCGTCATCAGCCTCTAGTTCGAACCGGATATAATTCGTCTGTGAGTCCCCTGCTAAGGATAGGTTTTTAATGAGTTCAGCGCGTCGCCTAAAGGCGAGTGCCGAAAGATGTCCGCGGAGCTGAATTCAATGATCGATGACTGATCGAGCTCGACGCACGTGGACACACATGGTTCGGAACCTGTAGCCGGACACGAGTCCGGGGCTCCGGTGACATAGATTCCACTCGATGCTGGGTCTGTGAGCGGCTCTAACGCCGCTGGGACTGCAGCATCCGCGGCGGGGTTGAGCTTCCCGTCTTTGGATGGCGCGATCTGCTACGAATCTAAGGCTAGAGCAGCTACAGGTGCTATCTCCCGGGTATGGTCTGATGATAGATTTAAGTCATGTTCATCGTGGTGATGGGGAGCGGCTGCCGCGGTCTCGAATCAGTCAAAGATCAAGTCTCCGCGAATATCTGCGACATAGTTCAAGCTCCTGAATCTAACCTGACGGCCAGGGGCATAGCTATCGATCTGCTCCATATGGCCAAGCGAGTTGGCTCGCAGTGCGAAGCCGCCGAACATGAAGATCTGTCCGGGGAGGAAGACTTCCCCTTGGACAATATTGTTGTGGATGATTGAAGGAGCCATCAAACCTTCTGGGGATGGCACAGTGGAACTCTCAATGAAAGCACCAATGTCGGTGTCAAAACCGGCGGATCTCGGGAAGGGGGTCCCGAACTGGGCGTCTAAGGTCGATGGTAACAGGACACAGGGGACACGATGTTTACCCAGGTTCGGGCCCTCTCTATGGAGGTGATACCCTACTTCCTACTTGATTGATCTCGATGAATATGAGTATTACAAGAGTTGATCTACCACGATATCGTAATGGCTAAAACCCTAAAAGTCTAGCATGTATGACTACGATTATGATTGTCCTCTACGGACCTAGCCCTTCGGCTTATATAGACACCTGAGAGATCTAGGGTTACACAAAGTCGGTTATAGAGAAGGGAATCTTCATATTTAGATCGCCAAGGAGAATCCCATCCGGACACGGGTAGAGTCTTCGGTCTTCATATCTTCACAGCCCAACAGTCCGGCCCATGGCTAACATGCCGAACGCCCGAGGACCCCTTAGTCCCAGACTCCCTCAATGATCACCCTTGAAGTGTCGAGAATCTAAAGATATGTCAGAAAAGCTACAATAAAATAATGTGTCCAGAGGGGGCTCTGAAAAATGTCCTCATAGATGGCCTTCCTCCTTGCTCCCCGGACTGCCCATAGAGTAACCACCAAGAGAATAAAATCGTTCTGGGACAATGTATCATGCATACTAAAAACCAAGCTATTTATATTCGCAGCCTGGTTTTGGCATATTTTTTCTACCAGCCCCTCCTCAAATAAATTCCAAACGCTTCATGCCATTGAACAATCCATCAAAGCATGTCTCCAATAATCCTATGCTTCGCACAAAATGCAGGTGGCCTAGGTAGACATATTTCTATTTTAAAGAAGATCCGTTGTTTCACAAGACTCCACAAAAGGATATCCGCCCCTTCGCCGCTCCTCCACACCACAAAAGACCAGGGCCACCTAAGTGGCCCCACCACGACAAAGCGCGCGACATGTGGTGATAACCCACAAGTATAGGGGATCGCAACAGTTTTCGAGGGTAGAGTATTCAACCCAAATTTGTAGTAATTGTAACAGCAGCAACAATGAATGTAACTTAGCAAAGATCAATATGCAAAAGTCGTAGGCATTGGATCATTGATGGATAATTATGTTGGATGACATTCATCATGTAACAGTCATAACCTAGGGCGACATAGAACTAGCTCCAATTCATCAATGTAATGTAGGTATGTGTTCCGTATATAGTCATACGTGCTTGAGATAAGAACTTGCATGGCATCTTTTGTCCTACTCTCCCGTGGCAGCGGGGTCCATAAGGAAAACTTAGGGATATTAAGGCTTACTTTTAATAGAGAAGCCAAACAATGCATTAGCACATAGTGAATACATGAGCTCCTCGAATTACGGTAATCACCTGAAAAAATCTCAATTATTGTCACCTTGGGGTATGCAGATCATAACACATGATAGGTGCATACAACTTGCAAGATAGGATAAAAACACAAATATATTCGTGAAAACATAAAGGGTTCAGATATAAAATCATGCCACTTGGGCCCTAGTGACAAGCATTAAGCATAGGAAAGTCAAAGCAACATCAATCTTAGAACATAGTGGATACTAGGGATCAAGTCCTAACAAAATTAACTCAATTACATGATAAATCTCATCCAACACGTCACCATCCAGCAAGTCTATGAAGGAATTACTCACTACCGGTGGTGAGCATCATGAAATAGGTGGAGGATGGTGGATGATGACGACCGCGTCGAATCCCCCTCTCCGGAGCCCCGAACGGACTCCAGATTACCCCTCCCGATAAAGAACAACAGGAGGTGGCGGCGACTCTATATTGTAAAATGCGATGATTCCTTCTCTCTGATTTTTTTGTGGACGAATAAGTACTTATGGAGTTGGAGTTAGGGTTGCGGGAGCTGCTGATACGTCTTCATCGTATCTACTTTCCAAACACTTTTGCTCTTGTTTTGGACTCAAATTTGCATGATTTGAATGAAACTAAACCGGACTGACGTTGTTTTCAGCGGAACTACCATGGCGTTGTTTTTTGTATAGAAATAGAAGTTCTCAGAATTGAACGATACTTTTTGGAGATTTTTATGGAATAAATAAAAAATACTAGAGCAAAGACCCACTGGAAGGGGGCCACCTGCTGGCCACGAGGCACTAGGGCCCGCCCACCCCCTGGGCACACTCTGGTGGCTCATGGGGCCCATGAGGCTCCGCTGACCCTAATCTCAGCACTATAAATTCCTATTTCCCGAGAAAAAAACAAGAGAGGAAGTTTCATCGCGTTTTATGGTACGGAGCCGCCACCACCTCCCGTTCTTCATCGGGAGGCTAGATTTCGAGTCCGTTCGGGGCTCTGGAGAGGGGGATTTGTCGTCATCATCACCAACCCTTCATTGTCACCAATCTCATGATGTTCACCGCCGAGAGTGAGTAATTTCTTCGTAGGCTTGCTGAATGGTGATGGGTTGGATGAGATTTATCATGTAATCAAGTTAGTTTTGTTAGGGCTTGATCCCTAGTGTCCACTGTGTTATGAGATTGATGTTGCTATGACTTTGCTATGCTTAATACTTGTTACTAAGGCCCATGTGACGCGATTTCATATCTGAACCCTTTATAAATTCATGAATATATTTGTGTTGTTGATCCTATCTTGCAAATTGTATGCACATAATATGTGTTATGATCCGCATACCGCAAGGTGACAATAATTTGGATTCTTTCCGGTGATTACAGTAGTTTGAGAAGTTCATGTATTTACTATGTGTTAATACTTTGTTCTAGTTCTCTATTAAAAGGAGGCCTTAATATCCCTTAGTTTCCATATGGACCCCGCTGCCACGTGAGGGGAGGACAAAATATGTCATGCAAGTTCTTATCGCAAGCACGTATGACTATATACGAAATACATGCCTACATTACATTGATGAATTAGAGCTAGTTCTGTGTCTCCCTAGGTTATAACTGTTACATGAGGAATGTCATCCAACATAATTATCCATCACCGATCCAATGCCTGCGAGCTTTTCACATATTGATCTTTGCTAGTTACTACTATTGCTGCTACTGTCACAAATGCTATAAGACTATTGTTGGTACTGTTACCGGTACTGTTACTATTGCTGCTATCACTAGCAAATTATCATACTACTGTGCTACTCATCACTTCTCTACATATATTTAGTCTCCAGGTGTGTTTGAATTGACAACTCAATTGCAAATACTTGCAAATATTCTTTGTCACCCCTTGTGTTGAATCAATAAATTTGGGTTGAATATTCTAGCCTCGAAAACTGTCGCGATCCCCTATACTTGTTGGATATCAAGACATTTTTCTGGCGCCGTTGTCGGGAAGCATAGCTCTATTTGCCAAGTCACTTGGTATTTGAAGAATGACAGAACCAAGATTGTTCCCTCTAGAACAAGGGGAGGTAACGAACTGCTATCTAGCTCTGCACTTGATTCAACTTCTGTTTAAAGTAAGCTTGCGACACCACCACCTGCTATTAATTCTGATATGTTGCTAGTAATTGATGATGCTACTTCTGCTATGAATCATGCTATTGATGTTGCTAGTACTTTCCTTGATGATATTGTGCCACTAGGTGAATTTCTTGATGAACAACTTGCTAAAGCTAAAGAATTTGAAAATGCTGAAACTAATAATATTATTTAAACCAAAAATTCTGAAACACCAATTCGACCTAGCTATCCTAGATATGAAATGCCTAAGATACCTGAGGGTTACGTTATGGATGGAGAGATAGCTAGGAAATTTCTTGCTTGTAATGATAAATATGATCTTAATAAACTACTATGTAAGCTTAAAGACAAATCTTTGAATGCTAGAATGAAATATGATCCTAAGTTTACTACTTCACCTATCTTTGTTACTGATAAGGATTATGAATTCTCTGTTGATCTTGAGTTATTTACTTTGCTTGAATCCGATCCTTTCCATGGTTATGAAACTGAAACCGTTGTGGCACATCTTACTAAGTTGAATGATATAGTCACCCTATTTGCTCATGAGGAAATATTTTGCTATTACTATATTCTTAAGTTGTTTCCTTTCTCGTTAAAGGGTGATGCTAAGATATGGTTTAATACTCTGGCTCCTGGTTATGTGCGTAGACCCTAGGATATGATTTATTACTTCTGTGAAAAATATTTTCCTGCTCATAAGAAACAAGCTGCCTTACAGGAAACATTTTACTTGTACAAATTTAAGAAGAAAATATCCCTCAAGCTTGGGGGAGGCTTCTCCAATTACTTAATGCTTTGCCTGATCATCCTCATAATAAAATGACATACTTGATATCCTTTATAATGGACTAACCGATATTTCTAGGGACTACCTAGATAATTGTGCTGGTTGTGTTTTTAGGAAAAGAACTATTGAACAAGCTGAAGAACTATTGAATAATATGTTGAAGAATGATAATGATTGGACGCTTCCTGAACCAACACCTAAACCAACTCCAAAGAAGAGAGGTATTCTATTTCTTAGTCCTGGAGATATGCAAGAGGCAAAGCAGTCTGTGAAAGAAAAAGGTTTTAAAGCTAAAGATGTTAAGAATTTACCACCTGCTGAAGAAATGCATGGTCTTGATACACCGACACATGTAGTAGAGGTAAATTCTCTTATAAGATTTGATGAAGGTGATATCCCTTATAATAAATCTGCTACTCAATGCTTGTATGAATTTGACAATTACATTATTAAGAAAGATCATTTTAATGCGAATGTTATGAAACAATTGAAACGTAATGCCTACATGATTAATCTCTTGAGTGACTTGTTGTTTAGAATTGATAACGATGTCAAATGTGTAGGTAAACATGCTTCCATGGTCCAACCAGTTAGAACAAGTTGCGAAGTCTCAAAATGATTTTCTTAATGAGATGAATAATTATATGAATGATCATGCTGTTAGAGTAATGACTAGAGGGAGTAGAATGACCCAGGAGCCACTTTATCCTGAAGGTCACCCTAAAATAATTGAACAAGACTTTAAAATAATTAATATTGATGCACCTAGTCCATCTAAAAAGAAAAAGAAAAATGATAGGACTTTGCATACTCCTAGTGAACCTGAGGTAGAAAAACCTTCTGAGGATAGTAATGATGTTTCTATTTCTGATGTTGAGACACAATCTGGGTAATGAACATTCACCTAGTGATAACGATAATGATAATGATGATGTTCATGTAGATGCTCAACCAGACAATGATAAAGAACCTGATAATGATGTTGAAATAGAACCTATTGTTGATCTTGATAACCCACCTCCTAAAAATAAATGTTATGATGAGAGAGATTTCATTGCTAGAAAACATAGTAAAAAGAGAGAACCATGGGTTTAGAAACCCATGCCATTTCCTCATAAGAATAAGGATGAGGAAGAATTTGAATGCTTGCTAAAATGCTTAGGCCAGTCTTTTTTGCATACTCGTTTGACTGATATTTGGAAGATGGCCCCATATGCTAAATACATGAAAGATATACTCACTAATAAAAGAAAAATACATGAAGCTGAAATCTCCACCACGCTCGTAAATTATTCTTTTAAGGATGGAGTACCTATGAAACTAGGAGATCCAGCAATACCAACTATACCAACTCTCCATTAAAAGAAATTATGTCAAAACTGCTTTATGTGATTTGGGAGCCAGTGTTAGTGTTATGCCTTTCTCTTTATATAGAAGACTTGATTTGAATAAACTCACACCTACTAAAATATCATTGCAAATCACTGACAAATCCACTGCCATACCTATTGATATTTGTGAGGATGTGCCCGTTGTAGTTGCAAATGTTACTATCTTAACAGACTTTGTTATACTTGATATGCCCGAGGACGACAACATGTCGGTCATCCTTGGTAGACACTTTTTGAATACTGCAGAGACAGCTATTGATTGCAACAAAAGCAAGATCACTATTCATATCAATGGTTATGAGCATACAGTGCACTTTCCGAAGGAACAATTTCAAGTGAATGTTACTAATATTATTGAAAAGGCTTCGACAATTAATATTGGAAGTTTTCAACTCCCTCTTCCAACTGTCAAAAAGATATATGACACACTTATAATTGGGGAGATGCATATCCCTGTTGAGGTAACCTAGTGTTATACGAAGATTCTTCGGTTTCATGTTACTCAAAAATAGTTTGTAATAAGACTTGATCTACCTTATTAATGGATTATTTTTTAGGGGCATGTGGTCGATGAATTTAGTAAGCACAACCTTCTATACTCAGTATTTGCTCTCTATTATTTTTTAGTTAAATGCAATCAAATGTCATGATTATCTTGTTTTATCCGTGCAATAAAAAATAGCACAAAATAAAAGTGCTCAAAATGATCTGAAATTTAAACATTAACTTTTAAAGAATATTTAAGAATTTATGGCACTGAAAACACCCTAGGAGGATGCCGCAGGTGCCCACGAGGCAGCAGGGCGCGCCCACCCCCTGGGCGCGCCCTGGTGGCTTATGGGCTCCACAGGGACCCCCTCACTTATTCCTTCAGCCCACTTCGTCTCTTACCTCTAGAAAAAAAATCCTGGTAGCTCTCTCTCTCTCTCTCGTGTTCTTGCTCCCAAACTTGAGATTTTCGATCTCTTTGCTCTGAGCTCCATTTCCAAAACTGTTTTGGGGGATTGCTACTTGGTATGTGACTCCTCCATTGCTCCAATTAGTTTTTGCTCTAGTGGATTATATTTTGCATAATTAGCTCCTCCTGGTGCTACTGAAAATGAGCTTGCATGTTAAATTATTTGAGTTCCAAGTAGTTTGAATGCTTGATATAGCCTCTAGACATTCAATGAGTAGTTGCTATCGATCTTGTGAAGTTTTATTGACATCATTTTGTGGACCAAAAAATTCAGAAGTTTGTTCATAGGAAAGATGAAGTTCATCCGGACGAGCTCCTCGAAATAGAACGCCAAGGGAGTCATTGGGGACTCCTTGGACAGTGACCTCAACATTCCGCGTAGGACGGAGGTCTGCCTGTGCGAATAGCCGCACAATGCCTTCATGAACGAAGCCGGATTCTACTAAGAATTCATGCAATTCATTGCAAATGCCAGATTGACCGACTTCCTCGTAGATGAGTGTGACCAGCACCACATCCTTACAAATTCCTATGTAATTTTTTTATCTCCTGAATAGCTAGAACCTCCCATGGTTCGTTTTCGATTTATATGTTGAACATCACCAGATACCGCTTGCTGAATTTTGTGAGATATGCTTGATTCCCTTTGATGGGGGAAATAAGAGAGCCTCGACCGGACACTTTAACCGTGGGAGAGGAAAGAGGCGTGCCGAAAGCCCGAGCCACTAGTTTGCAATTTCCTGCTGTTCATTACATTGCTTTACTCATAGGGAAATGCTTGACTGCTAGAGAGCAAGGTGGTGCGCTATGCGCCCCTGACTTCGTGATTTTAAGTCGATCAACTTGGAGCTATCATTGCATGCCGCCTGCACACTAATAGGACTAAGCGTAAAATTCATGGTGGTATTTATGCTACTCGCTTAGCAAGACGTTTTAATGTTAACATACGTCCTCATGACTACTTGTTGCCTAGAGTTTACCTAGATCACCAGTGTATGTAGGATCACCACTTCCTTGATGCCCCCGAGCCTCCCCACCATATTCATTATAACTTGGTTTTTACTGAGATTACATGTTATATTATTCTGTTTCCTACACCTACTTTGTTTGACTCTCATGCCAGGAATGGATACACCATCTTGCCACCGGACATCGTTGCTTACCAGAACATGTTCTGAGCAGCAGAGGATGAGGCCCAGGATTGGGACGATCAAGTGCTGCCACCTTGGCACTTCCATATGGCACCAAATGGCTACTACAGATAGTGATTACCAAGCTAGGCAAAAGTGTAAGCTTGGAGGAGTACGTGTTCTCACAGACATTACATTCTTGTTCACACATTTCGTTCTAGTTGTCAGTGTTCATCCTCTTTCATTGTATGATCCGTGTTAGCTTTATTTTCTCGCTTTATTTCTGTGTGTTTGGAAAACTAAAGAGAAAATCCAAACATATTTCTCGCTTCTTTTCAGTTTTTATTTCCATTGTACTTTGTTGTAGAATTAAAAGAAATACCAAAAATATTTCTCGTTTCTTCTTTTACTTGCTGGGAGCGTTCCCGTGTAAATAGTTTTTCCCGTTTTTGCTTTCCCTTCTTTAATTTTCTTCCTTAAAAAAAAACAAAAACTCCAAAAACATTTCAATGTGTTTCTCTAAAATTCTTTTCTTTTGTTGAGTTATTGTAAGGAGAAGACCATGATGAAAATGTTGAGTGGCTCTCATATGCATTATTGTTGATCTAACAAAGAGCCCATATTACTTTGTCTTCTCCTTTGAATAAAATGTTTGCAGATTCTAGCTTAGTCCATGGCACTCTTGCACTATTATTATTTTCATATCATTCGGTTGTGTAAGTGAAAGGCAATAATGACGATATTTGATGAAGTGACCGTGACAAGAAAAAGCGGGTATGAACTCAACTTGTTTTTGTTTTTCTAAATATGTTTAACTCAGTATGCATGATTAAGCATATTATGATTAACCATGTTTGTGATGAAAATTAGAGATTATAGTTGCTCATGCCATGCTTAAGTAGCTAGGAGTGGATACTGATTTAACTTGGGTGACAACATGCATTAAAAATATTATGTTGTATAGTATGATGATATGGTATCCTCCTCTAAATGTTTCAAGTGGCTTGACTTGGCACATGTTCATGCATGTGGTTGATTCAAAACCAACATAGCCTCCACGATATTTATGTTCATGGTGCTTATATCCTACTCATGCTAGTATTCTATGTTAATTATTCACAATGCATGATTATGACTGTTTTCACTCTCTAGTTGGTCGCTGACGGTGTCCTGGACTAGGGGGTATTCACCACGTCATCTCCCGATCTGTTAGATTGGGCCCAGGATCCCCATGGCCGTATACTCATGGGCCAGTCCGGACAGCTGCCGCATACAAGGAAGATTCCACAAGACTTGGGGATCAAGACAAGGACTCTTCCCAGCCGGCGTATCCGGCTAGGATTCTTGTTATCCTAGGCCTCTGGTGCATTATATAAACTGAGGCCAGGCTAGTCGATAGAGATACAACAACAATCATACCATAGGCTAGCTTCTACGGTTTAGCCTCTACGATCTCGTGGTAGATCAACTCTTGTAATACTCATATCATCAAGATCAATCAAGCATGAAGTAGGGTATTACCTCCATCGTGAGTGCCCGAACCTGGGTAAACATTGTGTCCCTTGCCTCCTGTTACCATCCGCCTAAGACGCACAGATCGGGACCCCCTACCCGAGATCCACCGGTTTTGACAACGACATTGGTGCTTTCATTGAGAATTCCGCTGTGTGTTTGGCAAAAGGTCGATGGCTCGCCTGCAGATCAACTGCGACTTCGGCATGTTCGTCACCAGCTCGACTAGTCACCTTGGCTGGACCGAGGATTATGCCCTACCTCCGATCGTCATGTTCGGATGAGGGCCTTCATCAACATCAACTCCGATCTCTATCAAGATCATGGAGGAATCATCCAGGGAGGCCGGGGGCTCAACGTCAACATTGCCCTCGGGCGACCGTGCTGTTTTTCTGGACAACGAACCTGTATCCGCTGCCACCGCCTCCTCGAGTGTCGTTTTAACGATTGCTTTGGTGGAATTGTGTGGAATTGGGTCTACAACAACCCTGGAAAATTTCGTCGAGTTTCGATGGAGGAATCTCTGGTAATCCGCGATATACTGGAGCCCTGTCAAATCTGGACAGGAATCTGGACGAGTTTAGGGCGTGGTGTCCAGCTTCTAGCTCGGACGTCCTTTGGAAGATCCAACCGTTGACCGGCTGCGGAATTCCTATATCTACCACCTCTCAAAATTTCAGCTTGATCCGACTGCCCAAACTCCGGGAACCTCCCGATTAGTGCATCACCATTCGGATCTGTTTTCTGCGCGAAAACGAATCTGACCCGAACTCATCTTTTTTATGAACGGGATTTCGGACATCCTTTTTGAAGGAAGTTTTGAATTGGGTATTGTATCTTGTTCCCAAACACATCCCGCTAATTTTGAAGTCTTTTCCAATATGATCTTCACCATCGCGCTGGTGTCAAACCAGCCCGGCAACGTTGCTCTACGGCTACTGACCTGCGCTAGGAATGTTGTCACTTTATTGAGCCGAACTCAACTTCTTCGAATCATCATATCGGCAAGCCGAACAAGAGTTCGGCATCGCAAAGGATAAATCATCACAAATATCGCCGCCCCACGGATTACACGGAGCGGGCACACCGGCATCGCCGCACGATCACTTCATCAAGCCGACATTGACCATGTCACGACCGGCATCGGCAGGGCCACACTGTTGCTTCTTCAAGCCGATGTCCATCACGCCGACCTACTTCGACTCATCGGCTGACATCGAGGCTTCGACATCTCGGCTGGACCGGAGGCTTCGCCATCTCTTCATCAACCTACTCCGGAGACTTCGGCATCACTAGCCGACCAGCTCCGTCACGTTAGCTGGACCGAGGTCTTTGCCTCGGCAAGCCAACCTTTGCCAGCATCGCCATGCCGTCGCTTTATGGCCCATCAGGCAATGGGTGTGCGGATCGAGCCCCAATTTTGGGAATCATCTTTCTTCGGATTGCTACAACAAATAAACCAGATGCTATTAATCCTAGCAATTTTTGCTTGTTAGTTTTATTTTTCTTAAAGAATTGTTACTCCGGTTTGTTCCATCGCCTGTATACAGGTCTATCAAATGGCGGCTACATTAACGACGGTCGCGTGGTGGTTCGGAAAATGATTCGAGTTGGGCAGTATCGTCAACTCGGCGTACTGACATACCACGTCACTTCGCCTGGACGAGGGGCTTCGTCAACACTTCATTACCCCATGCCGGGGACTTCGGCATCACTCTGCCGGCCCGCATTGACCGTGCTATGCCACCACTTCGGAGTGCCGAGCTCTTTGCCCCGCCACCTCGGGACCGGCTTGGGGGATGGAACCTTGTCCCTCATCAAGCTCGGACCGCGTCATCAATGCCGAACACATTAACCAGCTAACTTGCCTTCATGCTCAAAGTTTTAAATTTTTAACTCGTGTTCGGTTTGACCAAGCATTATACTTTTATGGAAAAAAGTTGCTTGTAAAAAATCTCCTTGTCAAAACTTTGTTTGTGACACACAAATTCAAATACCCCGTTTACTTGGGGGCTTCCTTTATGAAGCCTTTCCTCTTGCATATGATTATACTTGTACGGCTTCGTTCCTTGTTCATGTATTACGCCACAATATGCACCATGTTGACTTAATCGATTCGCAAGCTGGGTTGCCTTGCTCCTGTGTTTACCCCTACGTTCCCGACTGTTCGGCTAGGGAGTAAAGGGAGCACCTCTGCGATTGTCATGATCGGGTCATCCGAGCCGGACCTCGGCTGGGTGAAGCCAAAGCTAAGCGCTCTTATTGTTTTCAATTATGGTTGGCACAATGTAACTCATGAGTACAAAAATCTATTGCACAAGTCTCATAGTAACAATGAGCACCGAAGAAAGGTATCGGTGGGGGTACTATTTTCTTGAAGATGCTTCTTACACTTTTTAGTAATATAGCATAAGTTCCCGAGCGTGCTTTTGTCTGTTACAGCCTTATGTCCTGATTGCCTGGTTATCGAAAACACCGTTGATATTCTCGACAGGTGGAGTACATAACACTTTTCGGTCCTTGACTGAAGAGGGAGAAGCCGACGGTCGGTTAAGACGCGTTTAAAGTTCGGATGAACAAACATATGGTATTAGTACTTCGGTACATACAATCATTATAAATAAAATTCTTTTACCCAAGTCACGTGGGGGATCTTAAATTAGTATGAGCTGTTTTTCTTCTTGGTCGTTGCAGAGTCTTTTTTCTATCACTCCTTTCTCGATGCAAGTGCGTGGTCAATAGCCGGATAGCCTTGCTTCTCTCTAAATCCACTCGAGTGTAGTTTGCTAAACTAGCCTCAGAGAAGCACTCCGCCTTCGGGATAAGGAGGTTGAAGCCATAGGCTGACCCGCTTGAAGTCTTGAGATAGGATGTGTCATGTTAAAGCATGAGAGAAGCACCTTTTTTTTAAAGTCCAGTTTTCAGATTGGCACCGAACACTTGATCTAGTTCAGACATTAAACTTTTGAATAAGCTTTTTGGCTTTTCGAGCCTATGGCACTTTTAAACTATTTGTGCGTTTCCAGCATTAGTCTCGCAGTGCAACGCCGGACACCTTTAGGGATTCGGCAAAAACATTCTCGGATATTGCTTTATACGCATCGGTTTGGAATTGTGTCTTGATCAATAATTGGGTTGCCGGCTCTGTGCTTACCTCCTACGTTCCGCTTTGTTCGGCTAGGTGTGCAAAGGAGAACCATCGCGATTGTGCTTCCAGTTCGCATGGTCAAGCACCTCAGTGGAGAAAGCCAAAAACTGACTGTCACAATAGGCGTAAACTGGTCAGCGATCCAATGACTATGTTAAATGACGGGCCGTTCATAACATTGGCCGAAGTGTTTATGGCTTGACCTCGGATGTCGCCGAACACTAACCGGGGGCTCATAGCTAGCTTCCCCAGTTTAAAGCTCCTATGACTAAGCGAAAGTTATAAGGCCCGCATATCTGGTTGCCTCGTTTCCGCTAACACAACCGCCTTCGGGCACCGAGACGTCGGCTAAGGGTTGCTTTGTTATACCAAGGGGTAGTATATACCAAGGGGTAGAAGCCGACGATGGGCCACTTTCAACTGATAAAACGGTCACAATGGAGTCAAAATAATGATGTAAAGTACTTGGATACATAGAATCATTACACATAATCTGTGATTTTACTGTGGATATCGATCCTTAATTCGGCCACCCGTGCCCACATTAAGGCTCGGGGGATACTGGGCTTTGCGCTCATTATTTACAAATATTAAAGGGGCACTTCGATCCCCTGATCTGGTGTTGCCACCTGACCAGTGTCTCGGGGGCTACTACAATGCCTATTCAATGCAGAAAATTAAAAGGGCTCAGTGTTCGGCTTGATCGAACTATGGGAAAGTGCGTCTTCGGACAACAATAAGTACCATGTGGACCTATCTAGCGTCAAGCTAATATATTGCGGCAACTTCTCAAGACCCTCTCTCAAGGGGCTACTAGGATCAGTGGTTTCATGTTTTCCTTCAGGTGCATCTCGGGTTTTGGACTGACACACACCTTGAGGGTTGCTGGATATACATATACTGGCTATACATCTCGGCAGAGAATAAACTGCACCAGTTACAAATATTCACAAAAACCAGCCCGCGGTCGGGGTGGTGCACCACCTCGGGGGCAGTCCGGCATAAAGCTCGGGCGCCAGTGGCTAGCTCCATAGAGGGCATTTCCGGCATTAAGCTCAGCTACACTCCTTCAACTTCTTTGTACCAAGATGATCTATGACATCTTGGATATAGTCCAGCGTTGAAGCTCGGATACAGTCCGGCGCTGTAGCTTGGACACAGTCCGGTGTTGGAGCTCGGATACATTTCAGCGTTGGAGCTCAGAAGCAGTCCGGCATTGGTGCTCGGCTGCAAAGGATACCTCGAATGCAGCCCGACGTTGGAGCTCGGATGCAAGAGGACACTGCCTTCCGGGAACAACTTCAAACCCGAGGCGTGGCATAAAAATAACAAGGCATTGATAAAGGCCGGAAACTTAAAGGGGCTCCTTGGATACCAAAAGTGTAAACACTTCGGATGCACTTCGGCGATCCTCAAGATCGAAGATGAGAAGATTTGTTGAACCAGTTTTCAAGACCGACGACCGAAGATGAAGAACAGTTCGGAAGAATTGAGGAGCGTCCCTAACTTGAAGACCGGTTCAGGGGGCTACTGACGGTGTCCTGGACTAGGGGGTACTCACCACGTCATTTCTCGATCTGTTAGATTGGGCCGAGGACCCCCATGGCCGTATACTCATGGGCCAGTCCGGACAGCTTTGCATACAAGGAAGATTCCACAAGACTTGGCGATCAAGACAAGGACTCCTCCCCACCGGCGTATTCGGCTAGGACTCTTATTATCCTAGGCCTCTGGTGCATTATATAAACCGACGCCAGGCTAGTCGATAGAGACACAACAACAATCATACCATAGGCTAGCTTCTAGGGTTTAGCCTCTACGATCTCGTGGTAGATCAACTCTTGTAATACTCACATCATCAAGATCAATCAAGCAGGAAGTAGGGTATTACCTCCATCGTGAGGGCCCGAACCTGGGTAAACATTGTGTCCCTTGCCTCCTGTTACCATCCGCCTAAGACGCACAGATCGGGACCCCCTACCCGAGATCCGCCGGTTTTGACACCGACAGTCGCTTTTCTCAATCTATTTTCTAGCCTTCCCCTGTACTAAGCGGGAATACTACTTGTGCATCCAAATCCCTATACCAAAATTATTTCAGATGAGTCCACTATATCTACCTATATGCGGTATTACTCCGCCATTCCAAGTAAATTTGCATGTGCCACCTCTAAATATTCAAATGAACATCTATTCCCGTACCGCTCATGGAGCGACAGGGGGCGGTCAGTATCTTCCATGCTAAGCGGGTTATTCTCATGATGAGTGTTTATTCACTTGTCCTTACACGAGAGGGGCTGGTAATCAGGATGCCCAGTCCAATGATTAAAATTGCAAATAATAAAACAAACTTCCCTGGAAAGTTGTTGCTATGGAGAGCACCCAAGGATTCAGCTAGCCATGGCTTGTGTTTGTTGGCGGAGGGGAAGTAAACTTTACTTTACCTCTTGGGAACCGCCGCTAATTTGCTCAACATGGAAGATATTGCAACTCTCGGTCGTGACGTTGACAGGAAAGGCATACCTCCCAAAATTACATTTATCTCTGATTTAAGCTTCGAGCTCTGGCACCTCTACAAATCCCTGCTTCCGTCTGCAAAGGGCTAGTCTATTTACTGTTATGTTATTTTACTTTTTATTGTTGAGTCATCACCTTCTTGAATAAGCACCAGTCCTGAGAGCACTATTGTCATTCTTATGCATTATGTATATTTAATATTGTGTGCATCAAGACTGGATCTCTTCTACCATGAATTACAATGTTCAGTCGCTGCTTGAACTTTAGAGGTGCTCTGCATTTATGTTTTGCGGTTTCAGAAAGGGCTAGCGAGATACCATCCTGTCATATTATATCATGATTGTTTTGACAGTGTGTTGGCATTTGAGATATTTTATTATTGCTCGCTAGTTGATTATTCCATTGATATGAGTGAATGTAATTTCTAAGTGTTATCCTTTACATGGTTAGTTATGATCTTTGCTAAAAACCTGGGTATTATTTAAGCATATATATAGATACAAGAACAAAAGAGTTCGTAAAAGTTTTTCTTTATCACTTTCAGTTTGTCAACTGAATTGCTTGAGGACAAGCAATGAGTTAAGCTTGGGAGAGTTGATACGTCTCCGTCGTATCTAATTTTCCGAACACTTTTGCTTTTGTTTTGGACTCTAATTTGCATGATTTGCATGAAACTAACCCGGACTAACACTGTTTTCAGCAGAACTACCATGGTGTTGTTTTTTGTGCAGAAATAAAAGTTCTCGGAATTGAACGGAACTTTTTGGATATTTTTTATGGAATAAATAAAAAATACTAGAGCAAAGACCCACTTGTAACACCCCTAGAATCATGCTACAATATTCTCTCCCTAATGATGGCCAAATTGCTACAATATTCATGCTACAATATTCTCTCCCTAATGGTGTTGTTTACTATCCAAATTGCCACTTGCCCAAAAATCAAATTCAAAATCCAATTTGAAATGTAAGTCAAATATTTACATATTCAAACAGGCAAGAAAAATAGTTCATAATATTGCAAATATTTCATAAGTATTTATGGTAAGAAAAACAACATTACTTAAATTCCTAAAATACCCCTGGAAATTAATTAAGTGGATCAGTAGCAAAATACTTAACCATTTCAATTTCTAAAAATGTTTAGCCATTTCCAAATGGCCCCAAACTTTTTGTGCAACCATGTAAGATAGCTTAGTAATTATGAGCTAAGTCTCACATTTAATTAAGAAACACCTACCTGTAGAAGAAAATGCAAAAACATAAAAAGAACAAAAAATTAAAAAGAGAAAGAGAAAGAACAGAGCACTATGCACTTTGGCCCAACACCCCTATAGTGTGGCCTGACCCATTTTGCCCAGCCTTTCTCCTACCTCTCGACAAAGGAGGAGGCCGAGCCATGGCGTGGCTTTTGAGCACCCGTTGTCGCCGTGGCAGCCATCCCATGCGGCCCTGCGAGGATAAGAGCCCTCCTCTCCCTCTGGAAACCCTATCCCCCATTCGCCCCTCTGCCTCGCCCCTCTCTCTCAATATCGACCTCACCCACATCTGTCGTCGCCCTGTCCATGTTGCTTGCATACCCGTCGTGCTCCGTTCGCCGCACCTCCTTGTCCAGCAACCCCGTCGAACTCGTGCACATCACCCGGACCCTCAGATTGGAGCTGGGAGCTCCACTGTAGTCACACGCATCATCATCATCACCTTCAGTCACCGGTGCCCACCTCGTCAATCCGCTCACCCTCGACCCTCCCCTTCCCGATCGACCCCTCCACGACCTCCCGTGTGAGCTCCCCATCGACCCCCTCTGTTTCCCCCTTTGAATCCGACCCCTGGCACTACAAAAAAAAGTACTTCCATGATGATACGTGTTTGTCACAGCAGGTCCCGTTTTCTATCATGCATGTACGTCCGTGACGATTTTATGATAGAATCAAGATAGTCATACATGTGTGATGTCTACTACGCAACCTTCTTCTTGTAGACTCCTGTTGGACCTCCAAGCGCCGAGTTTTGTAGGACAATAGCAAATTTCCCTCAAGTGGATGACCTAAGGTTCATCAATCGGTGGGATATGTAGGATGAAGATGGTCTCTCTCAAACAACCCTGCAACCAAATAACAAAGAGTCTCTTGTGTCCCCAACACACCCAATACAATGGTAAATTGTATAGTGCACTAGTTCGGCGAAGAGATGGTGATACAAGTGTAATATGGATGGTAGATATAGGTTTTTGTATCTGAAAATATAAAAACAGCAAGGTAGAAAGTAAGTATTGCAATGCTTGGAAACAAGGCCTAGGGTTCATACTTTCACTAGTGCAAGTTCTCTCAACAATGATAACATAATTAAATCATATTGCAATCCCTCAATGTGCAAGAAAAGTCACTCCAAAGTTCCTATCATGGAGAACATAATATGAAATTGCTTGTAGGGTACGAAACCACCTCAAAGTTATTATTTCAAATCCATCCATTGAGCTATTCCTATAAGTGTTACGAACAGCCCTAGAGTTTGTAGTAAAATAACACCATATGACACGTAGCAATCAACCCTAATGTCACCTAGGTACTCCAATGTCACCACAAGTATCCGCGGGTCAATTATACGATATGCATCAAACAACTTCAGATTCATAATAATAATATTCAATCCAACACAAAGAACCTCAAAAAGTGCCCCAAGATTCATACCGGAGAAACAAGGATGAAAACGTGCATCAACCCTTATGCATAGATTACCCCAATGTCACCTCGGGAATCCGCGAGTTGAGTGCCAAAACATACATCAAGTGAATCAATAGAACACCCCATTGTCCCCACGGGTATCTGATACGTCTCCAATGTATCTATAATTTTTTATTGTTCCATGCTATTATATTATCATTCTTGGATGTTTTATATGCATTTATATGCTATTTTATATGATTTTTGGGACTAACCTATTAACCTAGAGCCCAGTGCCATTTTCTATTTTTCCTTGTTTTTGAGTATCGCAGAAAAGGAATACCAAACGGAGTCCAATTGACCTGAAATTTCACGGAGATTATTTTTAGACCAGAAGAAGCCCACAGAGTATCGGAGATGGGCCAGAAGAGTCCCGTGGCCGCCTCGGAGACCCCCCCTGACTTGTTCCCGACGCCAACACCTCTTATATATACCCAAACTTCCAGAACACGACCTAGATCAGGAGTTCCACCGCTGCAAGCCTCTGTAGCCACCAAAAACCAATCGGGACCCTGTTTCGGCACCCTGCCGGAGGGGGAATCCCTCACCGATGGCCATGTTCATCATCTCGGTGCTCTCCATGACGAGGAGGGAGTAGTTCACCCTCGGGGCTGAGGGTATGTACCAGTAGCTATGTGTTTGACCTCTCTCTCTCTCTCTCGTGTTCTTGATTTGGCACGATCTTGATGTATCGGAGCTTTGCTATTATAGTTGGATCTTATGATGTTTCTCCCCCTCTACTCTCTTGTAATGGATTGAGTTTTCCCTTTGAAGTTATCTTATCGGATTGAGTCTTTAAGGATTTGAGAACACTTGATGTATGTCTTGCATGTGCTTATCTGTGGTGACAATGGGATATTCACGTGATCTACTTGATGTATGTTTTGGTGATCAACTTGCGGGTTCAGTGACCTTGTGACCTTATGCATAGGAGTTGGCACACATTTTTGTCTTGACTCTCCGGTACAAACTTTGGGGAACTCTTTGAAGTTCTTTGTGTTGGTTGAATAGATGAATCTGAGATTGTGTGATGCATATCGTATAGTCATACCCACCGATACTTGAGGTGACATTGGAGTATCTAGGTGACATTAGGGTCTTGGTTGATTTGTGTCTGAAGGTGTTATTCTAGTACGAAATCTAGGATAGATTGAACGGAAAGAATAGCTTCGAGTTATTTTACTACAGACTCTTGAATAGATCGATCAGAAAAGGATAACTTTGAGGTGGTTTCGTACCCTACAGTAATCTCTTCGTTTGTTCTCCGCTATTATTGACTTTGGAGTGACTCTTTGTTGCATGTTGAGGGATTGTTATATGATCTAATTATGCTATTATTGTTGACAGAACTTGCACTAGTCAAAGTATGAACCCTAGGCCTTGTTTCAACGCATTGCAATACCATTTTTTCTCACTTTTATCATTAGTTACCTTGCTGTTTTATATTTTCATATTACAAAAACCTATATCTACCATCCATATTGCACTTGTATCACCATCTCTTCATCGAACTAGTGAACCTATACAATTTACCATTGTATTTGGTGTGTTGGGGACAGAAGAGACTCTTTGTTATTTGGTTGCAGGGTTGTTTGAGAGAGACCATCTTCATCCTACGCCTCCCACGGATTGATAAACCTTAGGTCATCCACTTGAGGGAAATTTGCTACCGTCCTACAAACCTCTGCACTTGGAGGCCCAACAACGTCTACAAGAAGAAGGTTGTGTAGTAGACATCAGTATCACACACAATACATACATCAAGTGTTCTCAAATCTATAATACTATTCAATCTGATAATAGTGAAACCTCAAAGGTAAAACTCAATTCACCACAAGAAGGTAGAGGGGGAGAAACACCATATGATTCAACTATAGTAACAAAGCTCGTACATCAAGATCGTGCCATATCAAGAACACGTGGGAGAGAGAGATCAAACACATAGCTACTGGTACATACCATCAACCCCGAGGGTGAACTGCTCCCTCCTCGTCATGGAGACCGCGGGGATGATGAAGATGGCCACCGGTGATGGTTTCCCCCTCTGGCAAGGTGCCAGAACAGGCTCCCGATTGGTTTTTCGTGGCTACAGAGGTTTGTTGCGGCGGAACTCCCGATCTAGGTTTCTTTCTGGCGGTTTCTGGATTTGTAGAAATTTTTTGGCGGCGGTTTCAAGTTAGGGGGGTCCACGAGGTAGCAACAAGGTAGGGGGGCACGCCCTAGGGGGGGTGCCCTCCACCCTTGTGGATTCCTCGTGGCTCCACTGGTCCATCTCCGATACTCCGTGGGTTTCTTCTGGTCCAGAAAAAAGTCATCGTAAAGTTTCATCTCGTTTGGACTCCATTTGGTATTCCTTCTCTGTAAAACTCAAAAACAAGGAAAAAACAGAAACTGGCACTAGGCTCTAGGTTAATAGTTTAGTCACAAAAATAATATAAAATAGCATATAAATGCATATAAAGCATCCAATATGGATAATATAATAGCATGGAACAATAAAAAAATTATAGATACGTTGGAGACGTATCAAGCATCCCCAAGCTTAATTCCTGCTCGTCCTCAAGTAGGTAAATGATAAAACAGAATTTTTGATGTGGAATGTTACCTAACATATTTATTCATGTAATTTTCTTTATTCTGGCATGAATATTCAGATCCATAAGATTCAAAACAAAAGTTTAGTATTGACATAAAAACAATAATACTTCAAGCATACTAATAAGGCAATCATGTCTTCTCAGAATAACATGGCCAAAGAAAGTTATCCCTACAAAATCATATAGTTTGGCTATGGTTGAAATTGTTGCAGGTGATACGATGGTCTTTCTTTGTAAACTCCTCCCCCATATTTATAGTTACCTCTCGAAGATGAATGAAATGATATATATTGGGTTTTCTATATGTGCATTTTGATATACAAAAACTCGGTAAAGTTTCCAAGTTATGAATTTTTAATAAAGCTATATGCACTACATTTTGGAACGGAGGGAGGAGCATACGACAGTTGCTAACACTCACGTGGAAGATTTGTGTGTCGGAGGAGTGGCTGTTCTGTTAAATGCCATGCCAAAACTGACACTATCGGATGCCGATCTAACAATTCTTACAGCGTTCGTCAGGAAACGGCTTGTGGCGAAAGTTTGTCAGATATGATTTATGGACACATGCATTGCATTCATACCTGCCCCCTCTCTCTCACGCACACACGCACCCTCATGAGTCACGACTCTCCCGAGTCCTCTCGCACCCACCATATATCTGTAGGTAGATGTCACACACATATGTGCTCTTCACACCCTACCCTCAGAACTTCGAAATTATAAAAGACGTCACACACCTTTTATTTTAACTCACACATCACACCCTTATATTATTACTCTTGTTGTGAACATTCTTTTGGCATAGTATATTGTACTATCACGAAGAGAAGCGGTGCACACACGCAGTAGTTCTCTCACACCCACTCGCGGGTACATATAGAAGCGCATTTTTTTGAAGCTAGGAGCGCTTTTGTTTGAAGGAAATATGCCCTAGAGGCAATAATAAAGTTGTTATTTATATTTCCTTATATCATGATAAATGTTTATTGTTGATGCTAGAATTGTATTAACTGGAAACTTAGTACATGTGTGAATACATAGACAAAACAGAGTGTCCCTAGTATGCCTCTACTTGAACTAGCTCGTTAATCAAAGATGGTTAAGTTTCCTAACCATAGACATGTGTTGTCATTTGATGAACGGGATCACACCATTAGAGAATGATGTGACGGAAAAGACCCATCCGTTAGCTTAGCATTATGATAATTTAGTTTTATTGCTATTGCTTTCTTCATGACTTATACATATTCCTCTAACTATAAGATTATCCCGAATACCGGAGGAACACCTTGTGTGCTATCGAACGTCACAACGTAACTAGGTGATTATAAAGATGCTCTACGGGTGTCTCCGAAGGTGTTTGTTGAGTTAGCATAGATCAAGATTAGGATTGCCAGTCCGTGTATCGGAGAGGTATCTCTGGGCCCTCTCAGTAATGCACATCACTATAAGCCTTGCAAGCAATGTAACTAATGAGTTAGTTACGGAATGATGCATTGCGGAACGAATAAAGAGACTTGCCGGTAACGAGATTGAACTAGGCATGAGAATACCGATGATCGAATCTCGGTCAAGTAACATACCGATGACAAAAGGAATGACATATGTTGTTATGCGGTTTAACCAATAAAGATCTTCGTAGAATATGTAGGAACCAATATAAGAATCCAGGTTCCGCTATTGGTTATTGACTGGAGATGTGTCTCGGTCATGTCTATGTAGTTCTCGAACCCGTAGGGTCCACACGCTTAACGTTCGATGACGATTTGTGTTATGAGTTATGTGTTTTGGTGACCGAAGTTTGTTAGGAGTCCCGGATGAGATCAAGAACATGACGAGGAGTATCGAAATGGTCGAAAGGTAAAGATTCATATATTGGAAGGTTGTATTCGGACATTGGAATGGTTCCGAGTGATTCGGTTATTTTACCGGAGTACCGAGGGATTACCGGAACCCCCCGAGAAGTGTTTGGACAATATGGCCCTAAGGGAGAGAGAAGGAAGCCCGCGGGGGGTGGTCGCGCGCCCCCCTCTTAGGGAGTCCAAATAGGAGAAGGAGGAGGGGACGGCGCCCCCCTTCCCATTCCCTCTCCCTCTCCTTCCTATTCCCTTCGGTGGAAGAAAGGAAAGGGGGGCGAGTCCTACTTGGACTAGGAGTCCAAGTAGGACTCCCCCATGGCGCGCCCCTCCTGGCCACTGGCCTCTCTCCCCCTCCTTTATATACATGGGCAGGGGGCACCCCAAAGGCACACCAAGCGTTCTCTTAGCCGTGTGCGGTGCCCCCCTCCATAGTTTACTCCTCCGATCATAGTGTCGTAGTGCTTAGGTGAAGCCCTGCACAGATCACATCAACAACACCGTCGCCACGCCGTCGTGCTGACTGAACTCTCCCTCAACCCTCTACTAGATCAAGATTTTGAGGGACGTCATCGAGCTGAACGTGTGCCGAACACAGAGGTGCCGTACATTCGGTACTTGTATCGGTTGGATCGTGAAGACGTTCGACTACATCAACCGTGTTAATCTAACGCTTCTGTCGGGGCAGGCTGATCTGGCCCACGAACACCTATGGGACCGGCGGACCGAGCCCCTTTCGATTCGGCGGGGAGCGGAGGTAGCACGAAGAGCAGATCGAGGCGAAGCACACGGGAGGTTTACCCAGCTTCGGAGCTCTCCGGAGAGATAATACCCCTACTGCTGCATGTCTGAGTGTATTGAGTTCTTCCTCGGAGCGCTGAAAGTGCTACAAAGACACACAAGCTGCTAACGAGATCGAGCGTGAGTGTCGAACCTTTCGACCCCCCCATGTTGCGCATGGGCCTCCTTTTATATGCTCAAGGGGTCTCCGGCGGTGGCAACGTGAACAAGGGTACAAATGGAAAAGGAGTGGTTGGTACAGCTACTTGTACAAAGTGTACAAGTATCATACCTAACCTGGCGGCAGGGGACAAAGGCATTAAACGCCTGCTCACGCCGCCCTAACAAAGGTAAACAGAGATCAGCTGTGGACGCCACCGTTCGCCACGATGGCTGCATGTTCAAGGCCGCTTGCCACCACCAAGATCACCGGGCTGCACAGCCTCTCGCCACGCTGTAGAAAGGTCCTGTATGCGACATGTTAGTGGATGTCTTTGCGAGGTACAGAGTGGTGGTCTGCATGACAAGCGCCTTGTCGCGGTTGTTGTCTTGTCGCGTCCTAAGCTTGTCGCTCACGGGCCTTCCGGCAAGCTCCTCTTGCCGGGCCTTGTCTTGAAGGTGCCTTGGGTGGCCTTCCCGGCAAGCTCTTCTTGCCGGGCCTTGTCTCCTTGGCTTGAATACTTTGTTCTTGAATGGCTCCAAAAGAACCACGGAGGACCTTGGCGGTCAACCGGTAAGCCTTGCCGCGGAGGGCTGCAACTGCCCGTGCACAAGTTCGGGATACTAGGGTACCCCTACTCTAGTACACCGACAGCTTCCGCTTTTAGTCTACGAGGGTACATGGACACACTCTACCCATCTCATTGCTATGCTTCTCCTAGATAGATTTTGCGTGATTGTAGGATTTTTTTTGAAATTGCATGCTACGTTCCCAATAGTGGCATCCGAGCCAGGTCTATGCGTAGATGATATGCACGTGTAGAACACAAAGAGTTGTGGGCGATAATAGTCATACTGCTTACCACCAATGTCTTACTTTGATTCGGCGGTATTGTTGGATGAAGCGACCCAGACCGACATTACATGACCGCGTTCATGAGACTGGTTTTACTGACGTGCTTTGCACACAGGTGGCTGGCAGGTATTTGTTTCTCCAACTTTAGTTGAATCAAGTTTGACTTTAGCCGGTCCTTGTTGAAGGTTAAAACAACACACTTGACGAATAATCGTTGTGGTTTCGATGCCTAGGTAAGAACGGTTCTTCCTAGAAGCCCGTAGCAGCCACGTAAAACTTGCAACAACAAAGTAAATGACGTCTAACTTGTTTTTGCAGGGCATGTTGTGATGTGATATAGTCAAGACGTGATGAGATATAAATAGTTGTATGAGATAATCATGTTTTGTAAAAGTTATCGACAACTGGCAGGAGCCTTATGGTTGTCGCTTTATTGTATGAAATGCAATCGCCATGTAATTGCTTTACTTTATCTCTAAGCGGTAGCGATAGTCGTAGAAGCAATAGTTGGCGAGACGACAACAATGCTACGATGGAGATCAAGGTGTCAAGCCGGTGACGATGAAGATCATGGCGGTGCTTTGGAGATGGAGATCAAAGGCACAAGATGATGATGGCCATATCATGTCACATATTTTGATTGCTTGTGATGTTTATCTTTTTGTGCATCTTATTTTGCTTAGTGCGGCGGTAGCATTATAAGATGATGCCTCACTAAATTTCAAGGTATAAGTGTTCTCCCTGAGTTGCTACAGTTCGTCATGCCGAGACACCACGTGATGATCGGGTGTGATAATCTCTATGTTCACATACAACGGATGCAAGCCAGTTTTGCACGTGCAGAATACTCGGGTTAAACTTCACGAGCCTAGCATATGCAGATATGGCCTCGGAACACAGAGACCGAAAGGTCGAACATGAATCATATAGTAGATATGATCAACATAGAGATGTTCACCATTGAAAACTACTCCATCTCACGTGATGACCGGACATGGTTTAGTTGATATGGATCACGTGATCATTTAGATGACTAGAGGGATGTCTATCTAAGTGGGAGTTCTTAAGTAATATGATTAATTGAATTTTAATTTATCATGAACTTAGTACCTGATAGTTTTTGCATATCTATGTTGTTGTAGATTAATGGCCCGTGCTACCGTTCCCTTGAATTTTAATGCGTTCCTAGAGAAAGCTAAGTTGAAGGATGATGGTAGCAACTACACGGACTGGGTCCATAACTTGAGGATTATCCTCATTGCTGCATAGAAGAATTACATCCCGGAAGCACCACTAGGTGCAAGACCCGCTGTAGGAGCAACTCCGGACGTTATGAATGTCTGGCAGAGCAAAGCCGATGAATACTCGATAGTTCAGTGTGCCATGCTTTATGGCTTAGAATCGAGACTTCAAAGACGTTTTAAACGTCATGTAGCATATGAGATGTTCCAGGAGTTAAAGTTAATATTTCAAGCAAATGCCCGAGTTGAGAGATATGAAGTCTCCAACAGGTACTATAGCTGCAACATGGAGGAGAATAGTTATGTCAGTGAACACATACTCAGAATGTCTGGGTACCACAACCACTTGACTCAGCTGGGATTTAATCTTCCTGATGATAGTGTCATTGAGAGAGTTCTTCAATCACTGCCACCAAGCTATAAATGCTTTGTGATGAACTATAATATGCAAGGGATGGAAAAGACAATTCCCGAGCTCTTCACGATGCTAAGGCTACGGAGGTATAAATCAAAAAGGATCATCAAGTGTTGATGGTTAACAAGACCACTAGTTTGAAGAAAACGGGCAAAGGGAAGAAGAGGAACTTCAAGAAGAATAGCAAGCAAGTTGCTGCTCAAGGGAAGAAACCCAAGTCTGGACCGAAGCCTGAGACTGAGTGCTTCTAATGCAAAGGGACTGGTCACTGGTAGCGGAACTGCCCCAAGTATTTGGTGGATAAGAAGGATGGCAAAGTGAAAGGTATATTTGATATACATGTTATTGATGTGTACCTTACTAATGCTTGTAGTAGCGCCTGGGTATTTGATACTGGTTCTGTTGCTCATATTTGCAACTCAAAACAGGGGCTACAGATTAAACGAAGATTGGCTAAGGACGAGGCAACGATGCGCGTGGGAAATGGTTCCAAATTCTATGTGATCGCCGTCGGCACGCTAATTCTACATCTACCTTCGAGATTAGTTTTAGACCTAAATAATTGTTATTTGGTGCCAACGTTGAGCATGAACATTATATCTGGATCTTGTTTGATGCGAGACATTATTCATTTAAATTAGATAATAATGGTTGTTCTATTTATATGAGTAATATCTTTTACGGTCATGCACCCTTGATGAGTGGTCTATTTTTGTTGAATCTCGATTGTAGTGATACACACATTCATAATATTGAAGCCAAAAGAGTTAATAATAATAGTGCAACTTATTTGTGGCACTGCAGTTTAGGTCATATTGGTGTAAAGCGCATGAAGAAACTCCATGCTAATGGGCTTTTGGAATCACTTGATTATGAATCACTTGATGCTTGCGAACCATGCCTCATGGGCAAGATGACTTAGACTCCGTTCTCCGGAACAATGGAGCGAGCAACTGACTTATTGGAAATAATACATACTGATGCATGCGGTCCGATGAGTGTTGAGGCTCGCGGCAGGTATCGTTATTTTCTGACCTTCACAGGTGATTTGACCAGTTATGGGTATATCTACTTAATGAAACATAAGTCTGATACATTTGAAAAGTTCAAAGAATTTCAGAGTGAAGTGGAAAATCATCATAACAAGAAATTAAAGTTTCTACGATCTGATCGTGGAGGTGAATATTTGAGTTATGAGTTTGGTCTTCATTTGAAACAATGTGGAATAGTTTCGCAACTCACGCCACCTGGAACACCAGAGCATAATGGTGTGTCCGAACATCGTAACCGTACTTTATTAGATATGGTGCGATATATGATGTCTCTTACCGATTTACCGCTATCGTTTTGGGGTTATGCTTTAGAGACGGCTGCATTCACGTTAAATAGGGCACCATCTAAATCCATTGAGATGAGACCATATGAACTGTGGTTTAGCAAGAAACCTAAGCTGCCATTTCTTAAAGTTTGGGGTAGCGATGCTTATGTGAAAAAGCTTCAACCTGATAAGCTCGAACCCAAATCAAAGAAATGTGTCTTCATACGATACCCAAAGGAGACTGTTGGCTACATCGTCTATCACAGAATCGAAGGCAAGATATTCATTGCTATGAATGGATCCTTTCTAGAGAAGGAGTTTCTCTCAAAAGAAGTGAGTGGGAGGAAAGTAGAACTTGATGAGGTAATTCTACCTTCTCCCGAATTGGAAAGTAGTTCATCACAGAAATCAGTTCCAGTGATTCCTACACCAATTAGTGAGGAAGCTAATGATGATGATCACGAAACTTCAAATCAAGTTACTACCTAACCTCATAGGTCAACCAGAGTACGGTCCGCACTAGAGTGGTACGGTAATCCTGTTTTGGAGGTCATGTTACTTGACCATGACGAACCTGCGAACTATGAGGAAGTGATGATGAGCCCAGATTCCGCGAAATGGCATGAGGCCATGAAATCTGAGATGGGATCCTTGTATGAGAACAAAGTGTGGACTTTGGTCGACTTGCCATATGATCGGCAAGCCATAGAGAATAAATGGATTTTCAAGAACAAGACTAACGTTGACGGTAATGTTACTGTCTACAAAGCTCGACTTGTTGCGAAAGGTTTTCGACAAGTTCAAGGAGTTGACTACGATGAGACCTTCTCACCCGAAGCGATTCTTAAGTCTGTCCGAATCATGTTACAATTGCTGCATTTTATGATTATGAAATTTGGCAAATGGATGTCAAAACTACATTCCTTAATGGATATCTTAAAGAAGAGTTGTATATGATGCAACCAGAAGGTTTTGTCGATCCTAAAGGTGCTAACAAAGTGTGCAAGCTCCAGTGATCCATTTATGGACTGGTGCAAGCCACTCGGAATTGGAATATACACTTTGATAGTGTGATCAAAGCATATGGTTTTATACAGACTTTTGGAGAAGCCTGTATTTACAAGAAAGTGAGTGGGAGCTCTGTAGCATTTCTAATATTATTTGTGGATGGCATATTGCTGATTGGAAATAATACAGAATTTCTGGATAGCATAAAAGGATACTTGAATAAGAATTTTTCAATGAAAGACCTCGGTGAAGTTGCTTATGTATTGGGCATCAAGATCTATAGAGATAGATCAAGGCGCTTAATTGGACTTTCAAAAAGCACATACCTTGATAAAGTTTTGAAGAAGTTCAAAATGGATCAGTCAAAGAAAGCGTTATTGCATGTGTTACAAGGAGTGAAGTTGAGTCTGACTCAATGCCCGACCACTGTAGAAGATAGAGAGAAAGTGAAGGTCATTCCCTATGCGTCAGCCATAGGTTCTATCATGTATGCAATGTTGTGTACCAGGCCTGATGTGTGCCTTGCTATAAGTTTAGCAGGGAGGTACCAAAGTAATCCAGGAGTGGATCACTGGACAACAGTCAAGAACATCTTGAAATACCTGAAAAGGACTAAGGATATGTTTCTCGTTTATGGAGGTGACAAAGAGCTTGTCGTAAATGGTTACGACGTTGCAAGCTTTGACACTGATCCGGATGACTCTAAGTCACAAACCGGATATGTATTTATATTGAATGGTGGAGCAGTAAGTTGGTGCAGTTCCAAGTAGAGCGTGTGGCGGGATCTACGTGTGAAGTGGAGTACATAACTGCTTCGGAAGCAGCAAATGAAGGAGTCTGGATGAAGGAGTTCATATCCGATCTAGGTGCAATACCTAGTGCATCGGGTCCAATGAAAATATTTTGTGACAATACTGGAGCAATTGCCTTGGTGAAGGAATCCAGATTTCACAAGAGAACCAAACACATCAAGAGACGCTTCAATTCCATCCGCGATCAAGTCAAGGAGGGAGAGATAGAGATTTGCAAGATACATACGATCTGAATGTTGCAGACCTGTTGACTAAGCCTCTTCCACGAACAAAACATGATCAACACCAAGACTCCATGGGTGTTAGAATCATTACTATGTAATCTAGATTATTGACTCTAGTGCAAGTGGGAGACTGAAGGAAATATGCCCTAGAGGCAATAATAAAGTTGTTATTTATATTTCCATATATCACGATAAATGTTTATTATTCATGCTAGAATTGTATTAACCAGAAACTTAGTACATGTGTGAATACATAGACAAAACAGAGTGTCCCTAGTATGCCTCTACTTGAACTAGCTCATTAATCAAAGATGGTTAAGTTTCCTAACCATAGACATGTGTTGTCATTTGATGAACATGATCACATCATTAGAGAATGATGTGATGGACAAGACACATCCGTTAGCTTAGCATTATGATTGTTTAGTTTTATTGCTATTGCTTTCTTCATGACATATACATATTCCTCTGACTATGAGATTATCCCGAATACCGGAGGAACACCTTGTGTGCTATCAAACGTCACAACATAACTGGGTGATTATAAAGATGCTCTACGGGTGTCTCTGAAGGTGTTTGTTGAGTTAGCATAGATCAATATTGGGATTTGTCACTCCGTGTACCGGAGAGGTATCTATGGGCCCTCTCGGTAATGCACAACACTATAAGCCTTGCAAGCAATGTAACTAATGAGATAGTTACGGAATGATGCATTACAGAACGAGTAAAGAGACTTGCCGGTAACGAGATTGAACTAGGTATGAGGATACCTACGATCGAATCTCAGGCAAGTAACATACATATGACAAAAGGAATGACGTATGTTGTTATGCGGTTTGACTGATAAAGATCTTCATAGAATATGTAGGAACCAATATGAGCATCCAGGTTCCGCTATTGGTTATTGACCGGAGATGTGTCTCAGTCATGTCTACATAGTTCTCGAACCCGTAGGGTCCGCACGCTTAACGTTCAATGACGATTTGTATTATGAGTTATGTGTTTTGGACACCGAAGTTTGTTCGGAGTCCCGGATGAGATCACGGACATGACGAGGAGTCTCGAAATGGTCGAGGGGTAAAGATTCATATATTGGAAGGTTGTATTCGGATATCAGAATGGTTCCGAGTGATTCAGGTATTTTACCGGAGTACCGAGGGGTTACCGGAACCCCCTGGGGAAGTGTTGGGCCAACATGGGCCTAAGGGAGAGAGAAGAAAGCCCGTGGGGGGTGGCCGCGCCCCCCCTCCTAGGTAGTTCGAATAGGAAAAGGAGGAGGGGGCAACGCCCCCCTTCCCTTTCCCTCTCCCTCTACTTCCTATTCCCTCTGGTGGAAGAGAGGAAAGGGGGGATCCTACTTGGACTAGGAGTCCAAGTAGGACTCCCCCCATGGCTTGCCCCTCCTGGCCACCGGCCTCTCTCCCCACTCCTTTATATACGTGGGAAAGTGGCACCCCAAAAGCACACCAAGAGTTCTCTTAGCCGTGTGTTTCCCCCCTCCACAGTTTACTCCTCCGGTCATAGCATTATAGTGCTTAGGAGAAGCCCTACACAGATCACATCACCATCACCGTCGCCACATCATCATGCTGCCGGTACTCTCCCTCGACCCTCTACTAGATCAAGAGTTCGAGGGACGTCACCGAGATGAACGTGTGCTGAACACGGAGGTGACGTATGTTCGGTCTTGGATCAGTTGGATCGTGAAGACGTTCGACTACATCAACCGCGTTAATCTTACGCTTCCGCTTTCGGTCTACGAGGGTACGTGGACACACTCTCCTCATCTCATTGCTATGCTTCTCCTAGATAGATCTTGCGTCATCGTAGGATTTTTTTTGAAATTGCTTGCTACGTTTCCTGCTACCTCTTGAGCACTGCGTTGGTTTTCCCTTGAACAGGAAAGGGTGATGCAGCAAAGTAGCGTAAGTATTTCCCTCAATCTATGGAGATTCTAGCAACAAGAGAGGGAGAGGATGAGTTGATATTCATACCCTTGAAGATCGCGATGCGGAAGCGTTACAAGAACGCGGTTGGTGGAGTCGTACACGCATCGATTCAGATCGCGATCGATTTCGATCTAAGTGCCGAACGGATGGCGCCTCCGCGTTCAACACACGTACAGCCCGGGGACGTCTCCTCCTTCTTGATCCAGCAAGGGGAGAGGAGAAGTTGAGGGAAAACTCCAGCAGCACGACGGCATGGTGGCGATGGAGCTCGTGGTTCTCCGGCAGGGCTTCGCCAAGCACTACGGAGGAGGAGGAGGTGTTGGAGGAGGGAGGGAGCTGCGCCAGGAAAGAGGTGCGGCTGCCCTCCCACCCCTCCACTATATATAGGGGCAAGGGGAGAGGGGGAGGGGCCCTAGGGTTTCCCCTAGGGGGCGGCGGCCAAGCACATTGGATCTCCCTAGGAAAAATCCTAGGGAGACTTGCCCCCAAGCCAAGCAGGTGGAGGATTGCCTCCCAAGCCAGGTGGAGGCGCCCCACCTCCCCAAATAACGTGGGAAAGGGTGGGGGCGCACGACCCCTTAGTGGTCTGGTTTGCCCCTTCCCCTTTGGCCCATGAGGCCCTCCAACACATGTTGGGGCTCCCGAAACACCTTTCGGTCATGCTGGCCATAGCCTGGTACCCCCGGAACACTTCCGGACTCCGAACTACCTTCGGTAACCACATACTATTTCCCATAACAACTCTAGCGTCACCTAACCTTAAGTATGTAGACCCTATGGGTTCGGGAACCATGCAGACATGACCGAGACGTTCTCTGGCCAATAACCAACAAATGGATCTGGATACCCATGTTGGCTACCACATGTTCCACGATGATCTCATCGGATGAACCACGATGTCGAGGATTCAAGCAATCCCGTATACAATTCCCTTTGTCAATCGGTACGTTCCTTGCCCGAGATTCGATCGTCGGTATCCCAATACCTCGTTCAATCTCGTTATCGGCAAGTCACTTTACTCGTTCCGTAATGCATGATCCCGTGACTAACTACTTAGTCACATTGAGCTCATTATGATGATGCATTACCGAGTGGGCCTAGAGATACCTCTCCGTCACACAGAGTGACAAATCCCAGTCTTGATTCGTGCCAACCCAACAGACACTTTCGGAGATACCCGTAGTGCACCTTTATAGCCACCCGATTCTGATGTGACGTTTGGCACACCCAAAGCATTCCTACGGTATTCGGGAGTTGCACAATCTCATGGTCTAAGGAAATGATACTTGACATTAGAAACGCTTTTAGCAAACAAACTACACGATCTTGTGCTATGCTTAGGATTGGCTCTTGTCCATCACATGATTCTCCTAATGATGTGACCCTGTTATCAATGACATCCAATGTCCATGGTCAGAAACCATAACTATCTATTGATCGACGAGCTAGACAACTAGAGGCTCACTAGGGACATGTTGTGGTCTATGTATTCACACATGTATTACGATTTCCAGTTAATACAATTTTAGCATGAACAATAGACAATTATCATGAACAAGGAAATATAATAATAACCATTTTATTATTGCCTCTAGGGCATATTTCCAATAGTCTCCCACTTGCACTAGAGTCAATAATCTAGTTCACATCACTATGTGATTGCAATGAATCCAACACCCACTGGGTTTGATCATATCTCGCTTGTGAGAGAGGTTATTAGTCAACGGTTCTGAATCTTTCAGATCCGTGTGTGCTTTACAAATCTCTATGTCATCTCCTAGATGGAGCTACCACGCTCTATTTGGAGCTATTCCAAATAACTGTTCTACTATATGAATCCGGTTTACTACTCAGAATAATCTGGATCAGTGTCAAAGTTTGCATCGGCGTAACCCTTTACGACGAACTCTTTTACCACCTCCATAATCGAGAAAATTCCTTAGTCCACTAGTTACTAAGGGTAACTTTGACCGCTGTCCTATGATCCATTCCTGGATCACTCTTGTACCCCTTGACTGACTCATGGCAAGGCACACTTCAGGTGCGATACTCAGCATAGCATACTGTAGAGCCTACGTCTAAAGCATAGGGGACGACCTTCGTCCTTTCTCTCTCTTCTGCCGTGGTCAGGTCTTGAGTCTTACTCAGTACTCACACCTTATAACACAGCCAAGAACTCCTTCTTTGCTGATCTATTTTGAACTCCTTCAAAATCTTGTCACGGTATGTATTCATTTGAAAGTACTATTAAGCATTTTTTTATCTATCCTTATAGATCTTGATGCTCAATGTTCAAGTAGATTAATCTAGGTTTTCCATTAAAAAACACTTTTCAAACCCTATATGCTTTCCAGAAATTCTACAACATTTCTGATCAACAATGTGTCAACAACATATACTCATCAAAAATTCTATAGTGCTCCCACTCACTTCTTTGGAAATACAAGTTTCTCATAAACTTTGTATAAACCTATAATCTTTGATCATCTCATCAAAGCGTATATTCCAACTCCGAGATGCTTACTCCAGTCCTTAAAGGATTGCTGGAGCTTTGCATACTTGTTAGCATCTTTTAGGATTGACAAAACCTTCTAGTTGTATCACATACAACCTTTCCTCAAGAATATCATCGAGGAAACAATGTTTTTGACATCCTATCTGCAAGATTTCATAAATCATGCAGTAATTGCTAATATAATTCCAACAGACTCTTAGCATCGCTAGGGTGAGAAAGTCTCATCGTAGTCAACTCCTTGAACTTGTCGGAAAACATCTTAGCGACAAGTCGAGCTTTCTTAATGGTGACACTTACCATCATTGTCCGTCTTCCCTTTTAAAATCCATCTATACCCAACAGCCTTACGACCATCAAGTAGTACTTCCAAAGTCTACACTTTGTTTTCATACATGGATCCTCTCTCGGATTTTATGGCCTCGAGCCATTCGTCAGAATCCGGGCCCACCATCACTTCTCCATAGCTTGTAGGTTTATTGTTGCCTAGCAACATGACCTCCAATGCAGGATTACGTACCACTCTGAAGTAGTACGCATCCTTGTCGACCTACGAGGTTTGGTAGTGACTTGATCCGAAGTTTTTGTGATCACTATCATCAGCTTCCACTTCAATTGGTGTAGGCGCCACATGAACAACTTCCTATGCCCTGCTACATACTAGTTGAAGTGACGGTTCAATAACCTCATCAAGTCTCCACCATCCTCCCACTCAATTCTTTCGAGATAAACATTTCCTCGAGAAAGGACCCATTTCCAGAAACAATCACTTTTCATCCCGGATCTGAATTAGGAGGTATACCCAACTGTTTTGGGTGTCCTGTGAAGATGCATTTATCCGCTTTGGGTTTGAGCTTATCAGGCTAAAACTTTTCCACATAAGCGTCGCAGCCCCAAACTTTTAAGAAAGGACAGCTTAGGTTTCTCTAAACCATAGTTCCTACGGTGTCATCTCAACGGAATTACGTGGTGCCCTATTAAAGTGAATGCGGTTGTGTCTAATGCCTAACCCATAAACGATAGTGGTAATTCAATAAGAGACATCATGGTATGCCCCATATCCAATAGGGTGCATCTATGATGTTCGGACACACCATCACACTATGGTGTTCTAGGCGGTGTTAGTTGTGAAACAATTTCCACAATGTCTTAATTGTGTACCAAACTCGCAACTTAGATATTCATATCTATGATCATATCATAGACATTTTATCCTCTTGTCACGAAGATCTTCAACTTCACTCTGAAATTACTTGAACCTTTTAATAATTCAGACTTGTGTTTCATCAAGTAAATATACTCAGCGCCTACTCAAATCATCTGTGAAGTAAGAACATAACAATATCCACTGTGTGCCTCAGCACTCATTGGACTGCACACATCAAAATGTATTACTTCCAGCAAGTTGCTTTCTTGTTCCATCTTACTGAAAACGAGGCCTTTCAGTCATCTTGCCCATGTGGTATGACTTGCATGTCTCAAGTGATTCAAAATCAAGTGAGTCCAAACGATCCATCTGCATGGAGTTTCTTCATGCGTACATACCAATAGACATGGTTCGCATGTCTCAAACTTTTCAAAAAATGAGTGAGTCCAAAGATCCATCAACATGGAGCTTCTTCATGCGTTTTATACCAATATGACTCAAATGGCAGTGCCACAAGTAGGTGGTACTATCATTACTATCTTATATCTTTTGGCATGAACATGTGTATCACTACGATCGAGATTCAATAAACCATTCATTCTAGGTGCACGACCATTGAAGGTATTATTCAAATAAACAGAGTAACCATTATTCTCCTTAAATGAATAACCATACTGCGATAAACATAACCAATCATGTCTATGCTCAACGCAAACACCAAATAAAAATTATTTAGGTTTAGCACCAATCCCGATGGTAGAGGGAGCGTGCGATGTTTGATAACATCAACCATGGAAATACTTCCAACACATATCGTCACCTCACCTTTAGCTAGTCTTCGTTTATTCCGTAGCCTTTTTTATTTCGAGTTACTAACACTTAGCAACCGAACCGCTATCTAATACCCTGGTGCTAATAGGAGTACTAGTAAAGTACACATTAATATAATGTATATAAATATACTTCTATCGACCTTGCCAGCCTTCTCATCTACCAAGTATCTAGGGTAGTTCTGCTTCACTGACCGTTCCCCTCATTACAGAAGCACTTAGTCTCAGATTTGGGTTCAACCTTGGGTTTCCTCACTAGAGCAGCAACTGATTTGTCGTTTCATGAAGTATCCCTTCTAGCCCTTGCTCTTCTTGAAACTAGTGGTTTTACTAACCATCAACAATTGATGCTCCTACTTGATTTCTACTTTCGCGGTGTCAAACATCGCGAATAGCTCAAGGATCATCATATCTATCCCTGATATGTTATAGTTCATCACGAAGCTCTAGTAGCTTGGTGGCAGTGACTTTGGAGAACCATCACTATCTCATCTAGAAGATTAACTCCCACTCGATTCAAGCGATTGTAGTACTTAGACAATCTGAGCACATGCTCAACGATTGAGCTTTTCTCCCTTAGTTTGCGAGGCTAAGAAACTTGTCAGAGGTCTTACACCTCTTGACGTGGGCACGAGCCTGAAATCCCAATTTCAGCTCTTGGAATATCTCATATGTTCTGCGACGTTTCAAAAATGTCTTTGGTGCCTCAGTTCTAAACCGTTTAACATTACGCACTAAACTATCACGTAGTCATCAAAAGCGTGTATGTCGATGTTATAACATCCACAAACGACGCTCGAGGTTCAGCACACCGAGCGGTGCATTAAGGACATAAGCCTTCTATGCAGCAATGAGGACAATTCTCAGAATACGGACCCAGTCCGCATAATTGCTACTGTCAACTTTCAGCTAAATTTTCTCTAGGAACATATCTTAAAACAGTAGAACTAAAGCGTAGGCTACAACATAATTTGCAAAGACCTTTTGACTATGTTCATGATAATTAAGTTCATCTGATTATGTAATGAACTCCCACTTAGATAAACATCCCTCTAGTCATCTAAGTGATACATGATCCGAGTCAACTAGGCCGTGTCCGATCATCATGTGAGATGGACTAGTCATCATCGGTGAACATCTTCATGTTGATCGCATCTGCTATACGACTCATGTTCGACCTTTCGGTCTCTTGTGTTCCGAGGCCATGTCTGTACATGCTAGGCTCGTCAAGTCAACCTAAGTGTTTTGCATGTGTAAATCCGGCTTACATCTGTTATATGTGAACGTTAGAATCTATCACACCCGATCATCACGTGGTGCTTCGAAACAACGAACCTTCATAGCGGTGCACATTTAGGGGAACACTTTCTTGAAATTTTATGAGGATCATCTTATTTATGCTACCATCGTTCTAAGAAAATAAGATGCAAAACATGATAAAAATCTCATGCAATCAAATAGTGACATGATATGGCCAATATCATTTTGCTCCTTTTGATCTCCATCTTGATGCGCCATGATCATCATAAATCACCGGCATGACACCATGATCTCCATCATCGTGTCTTCATGAAGTTGTCTCGCCAACTATTACTTCTACTACTATGGCTAATGGTTTAGCAATAAAGTAAAAGTAATTACATGGCGTTATTCAATGTCATGTAGGTCATATAATAAATTAAGACAACTCATATGGCTCCTGCCGGTTGTCATACTCATCGACATGCAAGTCGTGATTCCTATTACAAGAACATGATCAATCTCATACATCACATATCATTCATCACATTCTTTAGGCCATATCACATCACATAGCATACCCTGCAAAAACAAGTTAGACGTCCTCTAATTGTTGTTGCATGTTTTACGTGGCTGCTATGGGTTTCTAGCAAGAACGTTTCTTACCTACGCAAAAGCCACAATGGTGATATGCCAATTGCTATTTACCCTTCATAAGGACCCTTTTCATCGAATCCGACCCGACTAAAGTGGGAGAGACTGGCACCCGCTAGCCACCTTTATGCAACAAGTGCATGTCACCGGTGGAACCTGTCTCACGTAAGCGTCACGTGTAAGGTCGGTCCGGCCGCTTCATCCCACAATACCGTCGAAACAAGATAGGACTAGTAACGGTATGCAAATTGAACAAACCAACGCCCACAACTACTTGTGTTCCACTCGTGCATAGAATCTACATAATAGACCTAGCTCATGATGCCACTGTTGGGGAACGTAGCAATAATTCAAAATTTTGTATGCATCACCAAGATCAATCTATGGAGATTCTAGCAACAAGAGAGGGAGAGGATGAGTTGATCTTCATACCCTTGAAGATCGCGATGCGGAAGCATTACAAGAACGCGGTTGGTGGAGTCGTACATGCAGCGATTCAGATCGCGGTCGATTCGATCTAAGCGCCGAATGGAATGGCGCCTCCGCGTTCAACACACATACAGCCTAGGGACGTCTCCTCCTTCTTGATCCAGCAAGGGGAGAGGAGAAGTTGAGGGAAAACTCCAGCAGCATGACGGCATGGTGGCAATGGAGCTCGTGGTTCTCCGGCAGGGCTTCGCCAAGCACTACAGAGGAGGAGGAGGTGTTGGAGGAGGGAGGGGGCTGCGCCAGGGAAGAGGTGCGGCTGCCCTCCCACCCCACCACGATATATAGGGGCAAGGGGAGGGGAGGCGCCCTAGGGTTTCCCTAGGGGCGGCCAAGCACATTGGATCTCCCTAGGAAAAATCCTAGGGAGACTTGCCCCAAGCCAAGCAGGTGGAGGATTGCCTCCCAAGCCGTGGAGGCGCCCCACCTCCCCAAATAACGTGGGAAAGGGTGGGGCGCCACGACCCCTTAGTGGTCTGGTTTGCCCCTTCCCTTTGGCCCATGAGGCCCTCCAACACATGTTGGGGCTCCCGAAACACCTTTTCGGTCATCTTGGCCATAGCACAGTACCCCGGAACACTTCCGGACTCCGAACTACCT
Organism: Aegilops bicornis; assembly: GCA_021605145.1. Classification (NCBI taxonomy): domain Eukaryota; kingdom Viridiplantae; phylum Streptophyta; class Magnoliopsida; order Poales; family Poaceae; genus Aegilops; species Aegilops bicornis. Next base: position 74,077,531 of record CM038675.1, read on the forward strand.
TCGGTAACCACATACTATTTCCCATAACAACTCTAGCGTCACCTAACCTTAAGTATGTAGACCCTATGGGTTCGGGAACCATGCAGACATGACCGAGACATTCTCTGGCCAATAACCAACAGCGGGATCTGGATACCCATGTTGGCTACCACATGTTCCACGATGATCTCATCGGATGAACCACGATGTCGAGGATTCAAGCAATCCCGTATACAATTCCCTTTGTCAATCGGTACGTTCCTTGCCCGAGATTCGATCGTCGGTATCCCAATACCTCGTTCAATCTCGTTATCGGCAAGTCACTTTACTCGTTCGTAATGCATGATCCCGTGACTAACTACTTAGTCACATTGAGCTCATTATGATGATGCATTACCGAGTGGGCCTAGAGATACCTCTCCGTCACGCAGTGACAAATCCCAGTCTTGATTCGTGCCAACCCAACAGACACTTTCGGAGATACCCGTAGTGCACCTTTATAGCCACCCAGTTACGATGTGACGTTTGGCACACCCAAAGCATTCCTACGGTATTTGGGAGTTGCACAATCTCATGGTCTAAGGAAATGATACTTGACATTAGAAAAGCTTTTAGCAAACAAACTACACGATCTTGTGCTATGCTTAGGATTGGCTCTTGTCCATGACATGATTCTCCTAATGATATGACCCTGTTATCAATGACATCCAATGTCCATGGTCAGAAACCATAACTATCTATTGATCGATGAGCTAGACAACTAGAGGCTCACTAGGGACATGTTGTGGTCTATGTATTCACACATGTATTACGATTTCCAGTTAATACAATTTTAGCATGAACAATATACAATTATCATGAACAAGGAAATATAATAATAACCATTTTATTATTGCCTCTGGGGCATATTTCCAATAGTCTCCCACTTGCACTAGAGTCAATAATCTAGTTCACATCACTATGTGATTGCAATGAATCCAACACCCACTGGGTTTGATCATATCTCGCTTGTGAGAGAGGTTATTAGTCAACGGGTCTGAACCTTTCAGATCCGTGTGTGCTTTACAAATCTCTATGTCATCTCCTAGATGGAGCTACCACGCTCTATTTGGAGCTATTCCAAATAACTGTTCTACTATATGAATCCGGTTTACTACTCAGAATAATCCGGATCAGTGTCAAAGTTTGCATCGGCGTAACCCTTTACGACGAACTCTTTTACCACCTCCATAATCGATAAAATTCCTTAATCCACTAGTTACTAAGGGTAACTTTGACCGCTGTCCTATGATCCATTCCTGGATCACTCTTGTACCCCTTGACTGACTCATGGCAAGGCACACTTGAGTGCGATACTCAGATAGCATCTTTGTAGAGCCTACGTCTAAAGCATAGGGAATGACCTTCATCCTTTCTCTCTCTTCTGCCGTGGTCAGGTCTTGAGTCTTACTCAATACTCACACCTTATAACACAGCCAAGAACTCCTTCTTTGCTGATCTATTTTGAACTCCTTCAAAATCTTGTCACGGTATGTATTCATTTGAAAGTACTATTAAGCATTTTTTTATCTATCCTTATAGATCTTGATGCTCAATGTTCAAGTAGCTTAATCTAGGTTTTCCATTGAAAAACACTTTTCAAACCCTATATGCTTTCCAGAAATTCTACAACATTTCTGATCAACAATATGTCAACAACATATACTCATCTAAAATTCTATAGTGCTCCCACTCACTTCTTTGGAAATACAAGTTTCTCATAAACTTTGTATAAACCTATAATCTTTGATCATCTCATCAAAGCGTATATTCCAACTCCAAGATGCTTACTCCAGTCCTTAAAGGATTGCTGGATCTTTGCATACTTGTTAGCATCTTTTAGGATTGACAAAACCTTCTAGTTGTATCACATACAACCTTTCCTCAAGAATATCGTCGAGGAAACAATGTTTTTGACATCCTATCTGCAAGATTTCATAAATCATGCAGTAATTGCTAATATAATTCCAACAGACTCTTAGCATCGCTCGCTACGAGTGAGAAAGTCTCATCGTAGTCAACTCCTTGAACTTGTCAGAAAACATCTTAGCGACAAGTCGAGCTTTCTTAATGGTGACACTTACCATCATTGTCGATCTTCCCTTTTAAAATCCATCTGTACCCAACAGCCTAACGACCATCAAGTAGTACTTCCAAAGTCTACACTTTGTTTTCATACATGGATCCTCTCTCGGATTTTATGGCCTCGAGCCATTCGTCGGAATCCGGGCCCACCATCACTTCTCCATAGCTCGTAGGTTTATTGTTGCCTAGCAACATGACCTCCAATGCAGGATTACGTACCACTCTGAAGTAGTACGCATCCTTGTCGACCCTCTGAGGTTTGGTAGTGACTTGATCCGAAGTTTTTGTGATCACTATCATCAGCTTCCACTTCAATTGGTGTAGGCGCCACATGAGCAACTTCCTATGCCCTGCTACATACTAGTTGAAGTGACGGTTCAATAACCTCATCAAGTCTCCACCATCCTCCCACTCAATTCTTTCGAGATAAACATTTCCTCGAGAAAGGACCCATTTCTAGAAACAATCACTTTTACTCCCGGATCTGAATTAGGAGGTATACCCAACTGTTTTGGGTGTCCTGTGAAGATGCATTTATCCGCTTTGGGTTTGAGCTTATCAGGCTAAAACTTTTCCACATAAGCGTCGCAGCCCCAAACTTTTAAGAAACGACAGCTTAGGTTTCTCTAAACCATAGTTCATACGGTGTCATCTCAACGGAATTACGTGGTGCCCTATTAAAGTGAATGCGGTTGTCTCTAATGCCTAACCCATAAACGATAGTGGTAATTCAATAAGAGACATCATGGTATGCCCCATATCCAATAGGGTGCATCTATGATGTTCGGACACACCATCACACTATGGTGTTCTAGGCGGTGTTAGTTGTGAAACAATTTCCACAATGTCTTAATTGTGTACCAAACTCGCAACTTAGATATTCATATCTATGATCATATCATAGACATTTTATCCTCTTGTCACGAAGATCTTCAACTTCACTCTGAAATTACTTGAACCTTTTAATAATTCAGACTTGTGTTTCATCAAGTAAATATACTCGGCGCCTACTCAAATCATCTCGTGAAGTAAGAACATAACAATATCCATCACGTGCCTCGGCACTCATTGGACTGCACACATCAAAATGTATTACTTCCAGAAGTTGCTTTCTTGTTCCATCTTCTTTGAAAGCTTGAGGCCTTTCAGTCATCTTGCCCATGTGGTATGACTTGCATGTCTCAAGTGATTCAAAATCAAGTGAGTCCAAACGATCCATCTGCATGGAGTTTCTTCATGCGTACATACCAATAGACATGGTTCGCATGTCTCAAACTTTTCAAATATGAGTGAGTCCAAAGATCCATCAACATGGAGCTTCTTCGTGCGTTCTATACCAGTATGACTCAAATGGCAGTGCCACAAGTAGGTGGTACTATCATTACTATCTTATATCTTTTGGCATGAACATGTGTATCACTACGATCGAGATTCAATAAACCATTCATTCTAGGTGCACGACCATTGAAGGTATTATTCAAATAAACAGAGTAACCATTATTCTCCTTAAATGAATAACCATACTGCGATAAACATAACCAATCATGTCTATGCTCAACGCAAACACCAAATAAAAATTATTTAGGTTTAGCACCAATCCCGATGGTAGAGGGAGCGTGCGATGTTTGATAACATCAACCATGTAAATACTTCCAACACATATTGTCACCTCACCTTTAGCTAGTCTTCGTTTATTCCGTAGCCTTTTTTATTTCGAGTTACTAACACTTAGCAACCGAAACGCTATCTAATACCCTGGTGCTAATAGGAGTACTAGTAAAGTACACATTAATATAATGTATATAAATATACTTCTATCGACCTTGCCAGCCTTCTCATCTACCAAATATCTAGGGTAGTTCTGCTTCACTGACCGTTCCCCTCATTGCAGAAGCACTTAGTCTCAGATTTGAGTTCAACCTTGGGTTTCCTCACTAGAGCAGCAACTGATTTGTCGTTTCATGAAGTATCCCTTCTAGCCCTTGCTCTTCTTGAAACTAGTGGTTTTACTAACCATCAACAATTGATGCTCCTACTTGATTTCTACTTTCGGTGTCAAACATCGCGAATAGCTCAAGGATCATCATATCTATCCCTGATATGTTATAGTTCATCACGAAGCTCTAGTAGCTTGGTGGCAGTGACTTTGGAGAACCATCACTATCTCATCTAGAAGATTAACTCCCACTCGATTCAAGCGATTGTAGTACTTAGACAATCTGAGCACATGCTCAACGATTGAGCTTTTCTCCCTTAGTTTGCAGGCTAAGAAACTTGTCAGAGGTCTTACACCTCTTGACGTGGGCACGAGCCTGAAATCCCAATTTCAGCTCTTGGAATATCTCATATGTTCTGCGACGTTTCAAAAATGTCTTTGGTGCCTCAGTTCTAAACCGTTTAACATTACGCACTAAACTATCACGTAGTCATCAAAACGTGTATGTCAGATGTTCGCAACATCCACAAACGACGCTCGAGGTTCAGCACACCGAGCGGTGCATTAAGGACATAAGCCTTCTATGCAGCAATGAGGACAATCCTCAGTATACGGACCCAGTCCGCATAATTGCTACTGTCAACTTTCAGCTAAATTTTCTCTAGGAACATATCTTAAAACAATAGAACTAAAGCGTAGGCTACGACATAATTTGCAAAGACCTTTTGACTATGTTCATGATAATTAAGTTCATCTGATTATCTAATGAACTCCCACTTAGATAAACATCCTCTAGTCATCTAAGTGATACATGATCCGAGTCAACTAGGCCGTGTCCGATCATCATGTGAGATGGACTAGTCATCATCGGTGAACATCTTCATGTTGATCGCATACGCTATACGACTCATGTTCGACCTTTCGGTCTCTTGTGTTCCGAGGCCATGTCTGTACATGCTAGGCTCGTCAAGTCAACCTAAGTGTTTTGCATGTGTAAATCCGGCTTACATCTGTTATATGTGAACGTTAGAATCTATCACATCCGATCATCACGTGGTGCTTCGAAACAACGAACCTTCGCAACGGTGCACATTTAGGGGGAACACTTTCTTGAAATTTTATGAGGGATCATCTTATTTATGCTACCATCGTTCTAAGAAAATAAGATGCAAAAACATGATAAAAATCTCATGCAATCAAATAGTGACATGATATGGCCAATATCATTTTGCTCCTTTTGATCTCCATCTTCGGTGCGCCATGATCATCATCGTCACCGGCATGACACCATGATCTCCATCATCATGTCTTCATGAAGTTGTCTCGCCAACTATTACTTCTACTACTATGGCTAATGGTTTAGCAATAAAGTAAAGTAATTACATGGCGTTATTCAATGTCATGTAGGTCATATAATAAATTAAGACAACTCATATGGCTCCTGCCGGTTGTCATACTCATCGACATGCAAGTCGTGATTCCTATTACAAGAACATGATCAATCTCATACATCACATATCATTCATCACATTCTTTAGGCCATATCACATCACATAGCATACCCTGCAAAAACAAGTTAGACGTCCTCTAATTGTTGTTGCATGTTTTACGTGGCTGCTATGGGTTTCTAGCAAGAACGTTTCTTACCTACGCAAAAGCCACAATGGTGATATGCCAATTGCTATTTACCCTTCATAAGGACCCTTTTCATTGAATCCGATCCGACTAAAGTGGGAGAGACTGGCACCCGCTAGCCACCTTTATGCAACAAGTGCATGTCAGTCGGTGGAACCTGTCTCACGTAAGCGTACGTGTAAGGTCGGTCCGGGCCGCTTCATCCCACAATACCGTCGAAACAAGATAGGACTAGTAACGGTATGCAAATTGAACAAACCAACGCCCACAACTACTTGTGTTCCACTCGTGCATAGAATCTACGCAATAGACCTAGCTCATGATGCCACTGTTGGGGAATGTAGCAATAATTCAAAATTTTGTATGCATCACCAAGATCAATCTATGGAGATTCTAGCAACAAGAGAGGGAGAGGATGAGTTGATCTTCATACCCTTGAAGATCGCGATGCGGAAGCATTACAAGAACGCGGTTGGTGGAGTCGTACATGCAGCGATTCAGATCGCGGTCGATTCCGATCTAAGCGCCGAATGGACGGCGCCTCCGCGTTCAACACACATACAGCCTAGGGACGTCTCCTCCTTCTTGATCCAGCAAGGGGAGAGGAGAAGTTGAGCGAAAACTCCAGCAGCATGACGGCATGGTGGCAATGGAGCTCGTGGTTCTCCGGCAGGGCTTCGCCAAGCACTATGGAGGAGGAGGAGGTGTTGGAGGAGGGAGGGGGCTGCGCCAGGGAAGAGGTGCGGCTGCCCTCCCACCCCTCCACTATATATAGGGGCAAGGGGAGAGGGGGAGGCGCCCTAGGGTTTCCCCTAGGGGGTGGAGGCCAACCAGATTGGATCTCCCTAGGGAAAATCCTAGGGAGACTTGCCCCCCAAGCCAAGCAGGTGGAGGATTGCCTCCCAAGCCAGGTGGAGGCGCCCCACCTCCCCGAATAACGTGGGAAAGGGTGGGGGGGCGCACGACCACTTAGTGGGCTGGTTTGCCCCTTCCCCTTTGGCCCATGAGGCCCTCCAACACTTGTCGGGGCTCCCGAAACACCTTTCGGTCATGCTGGCCATAGCCTGGTACCCCCGGAACACTTCCGAACTCCAATACCCTTCGTCCAATATATTGATCTTCACCGCCGGACCATTCCGGAAATCCTCGTGACGTCCGGGATCACATCCGGGACTCCGAACTACCTTCGGTAACCACATACTATTTCCCATAACAACTCTAGCGTCACCAAAGATTAAGTGTGTAGACCCTACGGGTTCGGGAACCATGCAGACATGACCGAGACGTTCTCCGGCCAATAACCAACAACGGGATCTGGATACTCATGTTGGCTCCCACATGTTCCACGATGATCTCATCGGATGAACCATGATGTCGAGGATTCAAGCAATCCCGTATACAATTCCCTTTGTCAATCGGTACGTTACTAACCCGAGATTCTATCGTCGGTATCCCAATACCTCGTTCAATCTCTTTACCGGCAAGTCACTTTACTCGTTCCGTAATGCATGATCCCGTGACTAACTACTTAGTCACATTGAGCTCATTATGATGATGCATTACCGAGTGGGCCTAGAGATACCTCTCCGTCACACAGAGTGACAAATCCCAGTCTCGATTCGTGCCAACCCAACAGACACTTTCGGAGATACCCGTAGTGCACCTTTATAGCCACCCAGTTACGATGTGACGTTTGGCACACCCAAAGCATTCCTACGGTATCCGGGAGTTGCACAATCTCATGGTCTAAGAAATGATACTTGACATTAGAAAAGCTTTTAGCAAACAAACTACACGATCTTGTGCTATGCTTAGGATTGGGTCTTTCCCATCACATCATTCTCCTAATGATGTGACCCTGTTATCAATGACATCCAATGTCCATGGTCAGAAACCATAACTATCTATTGATCAACGAGCTAGACAACTAGAGGCTCACTAGGGACATGTTGTGGTCTATGTATTCACACATGTATTATGGTTTCCAGTTAATACAATTTTAGCATGAACAATAGACAATTATCATGAACAAGGAAATATAATAATAACCATTTTATTATTGCCTCTAGGGCATATTTCCAACATCAATCCAGTAGGAGGCCACCCACGAGTCCTCCGCACCTACACAAAAAAATAAATCCTTGCAACCAACGCGATAAGGGGTGTCAATCCCTACACGGTCACTTACGAGAGTGAGATCTGATAGATATGATAAGATAATATTTTTGGTATTTTTACGATAAAGATGCAAAGTAAAATAGAAGCAAAATAAAAGGCAAAGGAAATAGCTAAGTGTTGGAAGATTAATATGATGGAAAATAGACCCGGGGGCCATAGGTTTCACTAGTGGCTTCTCTCAAGAGCATAAGTATTACGGTGGGTGAACAAATTACTTTTGAGAAATTGACAGAATTGAGCATAGTTATGAGAATATCTAGGTATGATCATGTATATAGGCATCACGTCTGAGACAAGTAGACCGACTCCTGCCTGCATGTACTACTATTACTCCACACATCGAATGCTATCCAGCATGCATCAAGAGTATTAAGTTCATAAGAACAGAGTAACGCTTTAAGCAAGATGACATGATGTAGAGGGATAAATTCATGCAATATGATATAAACCCCATCTTGTTATCCTCGATGGCAACAATACAATACGTGCCTTGCTACCCCTACTGTCACTGGGAAAGGACACCGCAAGATTGAACCCAAAGCTAAGCACTTCTCCCATTGAGAGAAAGATCAATCTAGTAGGCCAAACCAAACTGATAATTGGAAGAGACTTGCAAACATAACCAATCATACATAAAAGAATTCAGAGAAGATTCAAATATTGTTCATAGATAAACTTGATCATAAACCCACAATTAATCGGTCTCAACAAACACACCGCAAAGAAGATTACATCGAATAGATCTCCACGAGAGAGGGGGAGAACATTGTATTGAGATCCAAAAAGAGAGAAGAACCCATCTAGCTAATAACTATGGACCCGAAGGTCTGAGGTAAACTATTCACACATCATCGGAGAGGCTATGGTTTTGATGTAGAAGCCCTCCGTGATCGATGCCCCCTCCCGCGGAGCTCCAGAACAGGCCCCAAGATGGGATCTCACGGGTAGAGAAGGTTGCGGCGGTGGAATTAGGTATTTGGCTCCGTATCTGGTAGTTTGGTGGTACGTAGGTATATATAGGAGGAAGGAGTACGTCGGTGGAGCAACAGGAGGCCCACGAGGGTGGAGGGAGCGCCTGGGGGGGTAGGCGCGCCCCTACCTCGTGGCCTCCTGGTTGAAGTCTTGACGTAGGGTCCATGTCCTCTGGATCACGTTCGTTCCGAAAATCACGTTCCCGGAGGTTTCATTCTGTTTGGACTCCGTTTGATATTCTTTTTCTGCGGAACTCCGAAATAGGCAAAAAACAACAATTCTGGGCTGGGCCTCCGGTTAATTGGTTAATCCCAAAAATAATATAGAAGTGTATAATAAAGCCCAATAATGTCCAAAACAGAATATAATATAGCATGGAACAATAAAAAATTATAGATACATTGGAGACGTATCATTCCCCAACATTGTTTACAAAGAGGCATCCCAATTGACATTTTGACTAGTCTAGTTTTCAACTTGATGGAGGATCGGGGACCGCACATGAATGAGACAGTACATAGTGCGTCCTGGACGTGGTGATTTGATAGTGCGATCTAGAAGCGGTGGCACGTTATTGATCGAGTTTTATTTTTACTTGAACTTTAAATGAAAATAGTGGTTGATGACCCACAAGTATAGGGGATCTATCGTAATCCTTTCGATAAGTAAGAGTGTCGAACCCAATGAGGAGCAGAAGGAAATGATAAGCGGTTTTCAGCAAGGTATTCTCTGCAAGTACTGAAATAAATGGTAACAGATAGTTTTGTGATGAGGTAAATTGTAACGAGCAACAAGTAACAAAAGTAAACACGATGTAGCAAGGTGGCCCAATACTTTTTGTAGCAAAGGACAAGCCTGGACAAACTCTTATAATAGGAAAAGAGCTCCCGAGGACACATGGGAATATCGTCAAGCTAGTTTTCATCACACTCATATGATTCGCGTTCGGTACTTTGATAATTTGATATGTGGGTGGACTGGTGCTTGGGTGCTGTTCTTACTTGAACAAGCATCCCACTTATGATTAACCTCTATTGCTAGCATCCGCAACTACAACAAAAGTATTAAGGTAAACCTAACCATAGCATGAAACATATGGATCCAAATCAGCCCCTTACGAAGCAACACATAAACTAGGGTTTAAGCTTCATCACTCTAGCAACCCATCATCTACTTATTACTTCCCAATGCCTTCCTCTAGGCCCAAATAATGGTGAAGTGTTATGTAGTCGACGTTCACATAACACCACTAGAGGTTAGACAACATACATCTCATCAAAATATCGAATCTAATACCAAATTCACATGACTACTAATAGCAAGACTTCTCCTGTGTCCTCGGGAACAAACGTAACTACTCACAAAGCATATTCATGTTCATAATCAGAGGGTAATAATATGCATAAAGGATCTGAACATATGATCTTCCACCAAGTAAACCAACTAGCATCAACTACAAGGAGTAATCAACACTACTAGCACCAATCCCGGACTTGGAGACAAGAATTGGGTACAAGAGATGAACTAGGGTTTGGAGATGAGATGGTGCTGGTGAAGATGTTGATGGATATTGCCCTCTCCCAATGAGAGGAGCGTTGGTGATGATGATGGCGATGATTTCCCCCTCCGAGGGAAGTGTCCCCAATGAGAAGCCTTCACGAGCCCTAGATTGGTTCCGCCAAGGTTCCGCCTCGTGGCGGCGGAGTCTCGTCCTGAAAGGTTGCTTCTGATTTTTTTTCCATCGGAAGACTTCATATAGGAGAAGATGGACGTCGGAGAGCCACCAGGGGGCCCACGAGGTAGGGGGCGCCAGGGTAGGCGCGCCCCACCCTCGTGAGCAGGGTGTGGGCCCCCGGCCTTCATCTTTGGTGATGATTTTCTTTATTTATTTTAAGGTATTCCGTGGAGTTTCAGGACTTTTGGAGTTGCAGAATAGGCCTTCAATATTTGCTCCTTTTCGGCCAGAATTCCATTTGCGGCATTCTCCCTCTTCATGTAAACCTTGTAAAATAGGAGAGAATAGCCATAAGTATTGTGACATAACGTGAAATAATAGCCCATAATGCGATAAATATCGATATGAAAGCATGATGCAAAATGGACATATCAACTCCCCCAAGCTTAGACCTCGCTTGTCCTCAAGCGAAAAGCCGATAACAATAAATATGTCCTCATGTTTAGAGTTAGAGGCGTCGATAAAAATAAAATACGGACATGAAGGCATCATGATTATTCTCATAACAGCAACATATATTGATTTGTCATATGATTACTCATGTTCAAATGATGATCTTTTCACAAAGCCAAAGTATGAACCTTATTGAGCACCAACAAATTATACCCTTAGTCATTGAAACAATTGCAATTTATCATAACATCGGAAAGAGTCTATGTCAGAGCTTAAAAGCAAGTCCACATACTCAACTATCACTTAGTCTTTCATAATTGCTAACACTCACGCAATACCTGTGGCTATGGAGTTTTAACCGGACACAGAGAAAGATAGGGCTTGTAGTTTTGCCCCACAACCTTTTACCTCAAGGGTAATGTCAACAATAATAATTCATGCTCCCCTTCATCCAATTAGATATATATATATATCATGTTCTTTCTAACATGCTAAGCTTGCCATAAAATAAAAAGGAGTAGGTGAAGATCACCGTGACTCTTGCATAAGGTAGAAGATAATAATAAAAGATAGGCCCTTCGCAGAGGGAAGCAGAGGTTGCCATGCGCTTCTATGGTTGGATGCACAAAATCTTAATGCAAAAGAACGTCACTTTATATTTCCCCTTGTATGTGGAACTTTATTATGTATTCCGTCGCTTTTATTACTTCCACAATAAGTTCGTACAAAGCTTATTTCTCTGCACTAACAAGTCATGCATATTTAGAGAGAAATTTTTATTGCTTGCACCGATGACAACTTACTTGAAGGATCTTACTCAATCCATAGGTAGATATGATGGACTCTCATGGCTAAACTGGTTTAAAGGTATTTGGAAGCCCAAGTAGTATCTCTACTTGGTGCTGAGAATTTGGCTAGCATGAGGGGGAAAGGCAAGCTCAACATGTTAGGAGATCCATGACAATATACTTTATCTCAGATATAAGAAAACATAACTCATTACGTTGTCTTCCTTGTCCAACATCAACTCTTTAGCATGTCATATTTTAATGAGTGTTCCCAATCATAAAAGATGTCAATGATAATATATCTATATGTGAAACCTCTCTCTCCTTATTACTTCCTATTAATTGCAACTATGACCAAAACTATATTTTCCAACTCCCAACAACTTTTAATCATCATACTCTTTCTATGTGAAGTCATTACTTTCAATAAGACTAATATGAACTCTTTGTTTCTTTTTATTCTTTTCTTTTATTCACTCAAGATCATGGCAAAGTAATCAAGCCCTTGACTCAACACTAATCTTTATTATATATAGCTCACGGACTCGATTGCATAGAGGGATCATAAAGCAAAACTTCAAAACTAGATCATGCCATGACTTTATTCTACTATATCAAGATACTACTAATAGGATCGAACTAAGAAAAACGGTAAAGATAGGAGTTGTGATGGAGATAAGATACCGGGGCACCTCCCCCAAGCTTGGCAGTTGCCAAGGGGAGTGCCCATACCCATGTGATTATGTCTCCTTCTTTGTTGTTGGAGGTGGAGGTGTTGTTGATGATGCAAGCTTGTCGTCCACCTTCCATGGCATAGGCTCACCCTCATAGAAGGATGATCGAGTCTCCTAATCCTCAAATCTGCAACGGAAACAAATTTCAAACGAAAACAGAGGATATTTGCGTGATACGGTCGTCAAAACCTTCGGGAGAATATATAATGAATTTTTGCCGACCAAAATACGTATCGGTCAAGAAAACAGAGTCCGGAGGGCACACAAGGTGCTCACGAGGTAGGGGGCGCGCCCAGGGGGGTAGGGCGCGCCCTCCACCCTCGTGGAGGCCTCGCGTCCTCCCGGACTGCTACTTATTTTTCTATTTTTCTAAATATTCCAAAACGGAGAAATATTGCCTTAGAATTTGTTTTGGAGTCGGTTTACTTACCGTAACACATACCTATTCCTTTTCGAGTCCTGAACGTTACGAAAGTGTCCCTTATGTATTCCTCCGGGTTACGGTTTCAATAATATTAGTTTCAACATTTATAGGATTACACGAGATATAGTGTTTGATTCTTTGACCGTTTACCACCTTCGGATTTGTGCCTTCGAAGTTGTTGATTTTTATGGCACCGAAACGATAGACCTCCTAGATAACGTAGGGACCTTCCCATTTGGAGAGAAGTTTTCCTGCAAAAAATCTTAAACGAGAGTTGTATAGCAATACATAATCACCTACATTAAATTCACGCTTTTGTATCCTTTTGGCATGCCATCTTTTAACTTTTTCTTTAAACAACTTGGCATTTTCGTAGGCTTGGGTTCTCCATTCATCATGTGAGCTAATATCAAATAACCTCTTCTCACCGGCAAGTTTGAAATCATAGTTGAGCTCTTTAATAGCCCAATATGCCTTATGTTCTAGTTCGAGAGGTAAGTGACATGCTTTTCCATAAACCATTTTATACGGAGACATACCCATAGGATTATTATATGCAGTTGTATAGGCCCATAATGCATCATCAAGTTTCTTGGACCAATTCTTTCTAGACCTATTAACAGTCATTTGCAAAATTAATTTGAGCTCTCTATTACTCAATTCTACTTGACCACTAGACTACGGGTGATATGGAGATGCAATTCTATGATTAACATCATATTTAGCAAGCATTTTACGGAAAGCACCATGAATAAAATGTGAGCCACCATCAGTCATTAAATATCTAGGGACTCCAAACCTCGGAAAAACAACTTCCTTAAGCATTTTAATAGAAGTGTTATGATCAACACTACTAGTTGGAATAGCTTCTACCCACTTAGTAACGTAATCAACAAAGAACTAAAATATGTGTATATCCATAAGAGGCAGGAAAAGGTCCCATATAATCAAAGCCCCAAACATCAAATGGTTCAATAACAAGTGAATAATTCATAGGCATTTCTTGACGTCTACTAGTATTACCAATTCTTTGACATTCATCACAAGACAAAACAAACTTACGAGCATCTTTGAAGAGAGTAGGCCAATAAAAACCAGATTGCAATACCTTATGTGCAGTTCTATCTCCAGCGTGGTGTCCTCCATAAGCTTCGGAGTGACACTTGCGTAGGATTTGTTCCTGTTCATGCTCAGGTACACAACTTCTAATAACACCATCTACTCCTTCTTTATAAAGATGTGGGTCATCGCGAAAGTAATGTCTCAAATCATAAAAGAACTTTTTCTTTTGTTGGTATGTGAAGCTAGGTGGTATAAATTTAGCAACAATATAATTAGCATAATCAGCATACCATGGAGTGCTACGAGAAGTGCTTATGACATTTAATTGTTCATCGTGAAAGCTATCATCAATAGGTAGTGGGTCATCAAGAACATTCTCTAACCTAGATAAGTTGTCTGCAACGGGGTTCTCAGCTCCTGTTCTATCAACAATATTCAAATCAAATTCTTGCAGCAAGAGAACCCATCTAATAAGTCTAGGTTTAGCATCTTTCTTTTCCATAAGATATTTAATAGCAGCATGATCAATGTGAATAGTTACTTTAGAATCAACAATATAGGGTCTGAATTTATCACAAGCAAATACAACTGCTAAAAGTTCCTTTTCATAGTAGCATACTTTCTTTGAGCATTGTCTAGAGTCTTACTAGCATAATGGATAACATTTAATTTCTTATCAACTTTTTGCCCTAGAACAACACCTACAGCATAATCACTGGCATCACACATAATTTCAAAGGGTAAATTCCAATCAGGTGGCTGAACAAAAGGTGCAGAGACTAATGCTTTCTTAAGTATTTCAAATGCTTCTACACAATCATCATCAAAGACAAATGGTACATCTTTTGTAATAAATTAGTCGAGGTCGAGAAATTTTGAGAAGTCCTTAATGAACCTCCTATAAAATCTGGCGTGACCAAGGAAACTTCTTATACCTTTGATGTCCTTGGGACATGGCATCTTTTCTATAGCATCAACGTTGGCTTTATCAACTTCAATACCTCTTTCAGAAACTTTGTGCCCCAAGACAATACCTTCATTAACTATAAAGTAGCACTTTTCCCAATTCAAGACAAGATTAGTTTCTTCACATCTCTGCAAAACTCGATCAAGATTGCTCAAGCAATCATCAAAAGAGGAAACATAGACGGAAAAGTCGTCCATGAAAACCTCACAAATCTTTTCACAAAAATCAGAGAATATAGCCATCATGCATCTTTGAAAGGTAGCAGGTACATTACATAAACCAAAAGGCATACGTCTATAAGCAAAAGTACCAAAAGGGCATGTAAAAGTAGTCTTTGATCGATCTTCAGATGACACTGGTATTTGAGAGAAACCAGAATAACCGTCTAGAAAGCAATAATGTGTATGTTTGCATAATCTCTCTAGCATTTGATCAATAAAAGGTAAGGGGTAATGATCTTTCTTAGTAGCTTTATTCAATTTATGAAATCAATTACCATCCTATAACCTGTGATAATTCTTTATGGGATCAATTCATCTTTATCATTAGGGACAACAGTAATACCTCCCTTCTTAGGGACACAATGGATAGGACTTACCCAATCGACTATCGAGAACGGATAAATTATACCTGCCTCCAGAAGCTTGAGTATTTCTTTTCTTACCACTTCTTTCATTTTGGGATTCAAACGTCGTTGAGGATCACGAACTGGTTTGGCATCCGCTTCCAAATTTATTTTATGCTAAAATAGAGTGGGACTAATGCCCTTAAGATCATCAAGAGTATATCCAATAGCGGCACGGTGCTTCTTCAGAGTTTTCCATAATCTTTTTTTTCATGCTCTGAAAGGTTAGCACTAATAATAACAGGATATATTTTCTTTTCATCAAGATAAGCATATTAAGATTATCAGGCAACGGTTTAAGCTCAAACACGGGATCACCCTTGGGTGGAGGAGGATCCCCTAAGATTTCAATAGGCAAATTATGTTGCAGAATAGGTTTCTATTTAAAGAATACTTCATCTATTTCCCTTCTTTCATTCATGAACATCTCATTTTCATGGTCTACCAAATAGTGTTCTAAAGGATCACTAGGAGGTACGGCTATAGAAGCAAGACCAATAATTTCATCCTTACTAGGCAATTCTTCCTCACGATGTTGTTTACTAAATTTAGAGAAATTAAACTCATGAACCATATCATCCAAGCCAACAGTAACAACATTCTTTTCGCAGTCTATCGTAGCATTAATAAAGATTCAAGAAGGGTCTACCAAAAATAATGGGACAAAAGTTATCTTGTGGAGAACCAAGAACAAGGAAATCAACGGGATATTTGTTTTTTCCACACAAGACTTCAACATCTCTAACAATTCCCATTGCAGATATAGTATGTCTATTGGCAAGTTTAATTGTAACATCAATATCTTCTAACTCAGCAGGTGTGATATCATGCATAATTTCTTTATATAAGTCAATGGGTATAACACTAGCACTAGCACCCATATCACATAAGCCATGATAAAAATGATCTCCTATTTTAACAGAAATAATAGGCACGCCTACCACAGGTCTATATTTATCTCTATCACAGGGTTTAGCAATTCTAGCAGTTTCACCAGAGAATTGAATGACATGCCCATCAATATTATCAGACAAGAGATCTTTAACAATAGCAATATTAGGTTCTACTTTGACTTGCTCAGGAGGTGTATAAGTTCTAGTATTGCTTTTACGAACAACTGTTCAAGCTTTAGCATGATCCTTTACTCTAACAGGGAAAGGTGGTTTCTCAACATGAGAGGTGGGAACAATAGGATCATTATAAGTGATAGTATTTTATTCCACTTTAATAGATGCAGCTACTTTTACTTCTATGGGAGGATGATATTTAAACCACTTCTCCTTAGGGAGATCAACATAAGTAGCAAAAGATTCACAGAAAGAAGCTACTATCTCAGAGTCTAGTCCATATTTAGTGCTAAACTTATGGAAAATATCGGTATCCATAAAAGATTTAACACAATCAAACTTAGGTGTCATACCTGACTCCTTACCTTCGTCGATGTCCCAATCTTCAGAGTTGCGTTTAATTCTATCCAATAAATTCCATCTAAATTCAATAGGCTTCATCATAAAAGAGCCAAAGACAAGAAGTATCGAGCATGGTGCGATTGTTATCGAAAGCCGAGCATAAAAACTTTGAATAATTATTTCTCTTGAGAGCTCATGATTGGGGCATGAATATAACATTGATTTAAGCCTCCCCAAGCTTGAGCGATGCTTTCTCCTTCATGAGGCCAAAAATTATATATATAATTGCGATCACGATGAACAAGATGCATAGGGTAATACTTTTGATGAAATTCCAATTTCAATCTTTTATAGTTCCATGATCTCGTATCATCACATAGCCTATACCATGTCAATGCGTCTCCTCCAAAGATAAAGGGAAAGCCTTCTTCTTAACAAAATCATCGGGTATACCCGCAAGCTTAAATAGTCCACAAATATCATGCACATAGCGTAGATGTTAAATCGGGATGCTTTGTTCCATCTCCTGTAAAAGGATTAGCTAGCAGTTTTTCCATCATACCCGAAGGAAATTCAAAAGGAGTTTCATTTTCAATAGGTTCGGTAGGTTGAGGAGCAACTCTTTGCTCTACTGGACGGGGTGAAGATACCCCGAACAAGCCCCTCAGAGAATTACTTTCCATAGTAACAAGTGACAGAAAATTTCAGCACACTATATAAATTTTTCCTTACCAAATTCCACTTACCAAAGGCGCTACACTCCCGGGCAACGGCGCCAGAAAAGAGTCTTGATGACCCACAAGTATAGGGGATCTATCGTAGTCCTTTCGATAAGTAAGAGTGTCAAACCCAACGAGGAGCGTATGAAATGATAAGCGGTTTTCAGCAAGGTATTCTCTGCAAGTACTGAAATAAATGGTAACAGATAATTTTGTGATGAGGTAAATTGTAACGAGCAACAAGTAACAAAAGTAAACACGGTGCAGCAAGGTGGCCCAATCCTTTTGTAGCAAAGGACAAGCCTGGACAAACTCTTATAATAGGAAAAGCGCTCCCGAGGACACATGGGAATATCGTCAAGCTAGTTTTCATCACGCTCATATGATTCGCGTTCGGTACTTTGATAATTTGATATGTGGGTGGACCGGTGCTTGGGTTCTGTTCTTACTTGAACAAGCATCCCACTTATGATTAACCTCTATTGCAAGCATCCGCAACTACAACAAAAGTATTAAGGTAAACCTAACCATAGCATGAAACATATGGATCCAAATCACGCCCCATTGCTAGTCCAAGAACACAGATAAACAAACCACCAAAGCAGGAGTAGGGTTTTACGCATCCTCGCGGCCCGAACCTAGATAAAGATACTGTGTGCTATCTGTTTGATCCGCTCTTCTCACGACCCCGTGCCCCGCAACCGTAGTAGGGATTCTTGTGATCCCGTAGGTGTCGTTCCTACACCGACATCTTTGGCGCGCCAGGTAGGGGGCGCAGTTGTGAGAATCAGCTCTAGCAGTTAGTTCGACGCTTCTTCATCATCATGGCTCCCAAGAAGAAGATGACGGTGGCGGTTGGCCCATCGGAAGCCGGACATCCCGTCCCGACGCGGGCGAGCAGCGGACCGGTCGCAAAAAGGACCCGGGGCGCCGCTCGTGAACACCAACACCGTCCCAGCAGCCGAAGTTTGGGAGGCGGCGATGTTCATGCGCCTGGTAACGGGTCGCACGCTGCCAAATCCAAAGACGGAGCCAGGCCCTCCGCGGGTGGCGTGGGGCCTTCCAAGATCGCTGCCACCCCGCTCGCAGGCGACGCGAGGGCTTCCAAGACACCCACGCCAGCGCCGACGGCACGCTCTTCTCAAGTTGCGCGCGATGAACGGCGAAATCACGCTGAGGACCCCGGGCGTCGCCGCGGAAAGAGCCCCGAGCGCCACTCCCGGGATTTAGAAGACATGCCCGCTCGCCGAGGCACTGGTGAAGGTGGCATGTGACCGCGGGGTCATGATAGAGCTCCTTCTGACATGGTCAGAAGTCGAAGCGCGTCGCAATCCGTGCACGTTTCGCTGCCACCAACGCCAGCAGAAGCCCTGGCGCGCGCGCAGTTGCTCCTCGATTTTCCTCCCACTATGGGGAAACTCGACGAATGGAGAGCCACTATCCGAAGCCTTGTTGCGGTGGCCAACAAAGACGAACCGAGTCCGGTGGAGCCCCCGGGTCGACGCTCCAACGAAGTCCCACGCACCAGTGGCAGGAGAGCCAGCGGCGCCGCGACCACGGTGCACTCGCCTCCTCCTCGCCTGGTACCGTGGACGCCAGCCCGTCGTGACGTTACGGGCGACGAAATTTCCGTAGCATCGTCCGACCCGCGGGCCCACTGTGACCAGCGCCAAGTTCTTCGGGAACGAGAACATGAAGACGCTCGAACCACTATCGAGCGCCGGCGAGCAGGGCCTGCTGTGAGCCACCCGGCACCGGGGAGCCCTGGAGGCCTACCTTACGAGGTAGGCTGTCCGGCTTTTACCCGTGAGCTGCAGCAGTTCCAGTGGCCCACTCACCGCACCTTCAAACCCGACGTGGGCGAAAATGCGATGGCAAGACCCACCCGTCCGAGTTCCTCAGCGTCTACACCATCGCGATGCAAGCTGCTGGATCCCGCGACGATAAGGTGCTTGCGAATTACTTTCCGTCGGCTCTTAAACCCAACGCCATGTCATGGTTGATGCACTTGCCGGTAGACTCTATTTCCTCCTGGTCGGATTTGTGCCATGAGTTCGTGGGCGCCTTTTTGGAGGCCACCAAGCCCATGGCCAAGCAAGCGACCTGCACGTCATTCCCGGAAGGGAGGCAAGAGTCTCCGCAAGTATATCTGAGAGGTTCAGCCGGTACAAGATAATATCCCTGATGTTCACCCTGCCGCCATCATCAGCGCGTTCCATCAGAACGTGTGTAACTGCAAGATGCGCGAAGAGCTGGCAATGAACAAGGTGAGAGATGTAGCAGAACTCTATGTTCTTGCTGACAAATGTGCCCGAGCTAAAGAGGGAAGGAAGTACCCCGACGAAGATGCCGGCGTGGAAACCGACTCCTCAGATGAGGATATTGCCGCCCCGGCGAAGAAAGGTCGGCGCCGCAACAGGAAGCGCAAAGGAAAAGCCGTGCTTACCGTCGAGGGATCTGATGATGCCGGCTCCACCAAGAAAACCAAGGCAGATGACCCCGACAAGGAGGTTACCGGATGTGTCGCCTGCCGGGCCTTGGCGGCTGCCAAGAAGCCAGGAAACTCTGACAAGCGATACTGCAAGATCCATCGCACCAAAAGACCATGCTCTCCAGGACTGCCGACAGGTTGAGCTCCTCACTGAGAAGTAGAGGGCTGAGTATGAGAGGCGGGACAAGGAGAAGGGCCCAGACGATGCTGAGGGGTCCGGCAAGAAGCATGACGGCCAGGCGGGCCGTCGCGGCAAGGATAAACAACAGGAGAGGCCCGCCCGGGGCCGTGACAGGAAGCCAGAAGATGACGATCACGAAGAGGATGATGAATCCGGCGACAAAGAGTTTCAGAAAGCTACAGAGGCCATGTGCATTGACGGCGGCGCCTCGCTGCATACTTCTCACCGCCGGCTTAAACAATGGGTGCGAGAGATTACAGCGGTAGAGCCGTCATTTGACGCCCAAAGGCCGCTGAAGTGGTCCAGCACACCTATCATTTTTGACACTGAGGACCACCCTGATCGCACTACTGCGGTCGGGTGCTTGCCATTGTTGGTTTCACCAACAATACACAACCTCAAGGTGACAAAGATGCTAGTTGATGGCGGGGCCGGTGTGAACTTAATCTCGCCTGCCGTGATCGAGAAACTGCAGATTCCTGATGGAGACCTCGAAGAGACGGGCATGTTTCAGGGGTTCAACCCGGGAAGAGGCCAACCCAAGGGAAAGGTCACGCTGCCCGTGACTTTTGGAAGCGACCTGAACTACAGGACGAAGAGGATCGTGTTTGATGTTGCCAAGATCCCCTTGCCCTACAACGGGATCCTTGGCCGCCCAGTGTTGGCCAAGTTCATGGCGGCGTCACACTACGCCTACAACACCTTGAAGATGCCAGGGCCTGTGACGATCATCACCATCCCCACCGATAAGAAAGATGCGCTGATTTACGCTGACACACTATACCAGCAAGCAGTTGCAGCAGCTGCCGCCACTAGGGCACTTGCTCCTGTTCTTTGGGACCCCGGGAGGGAAGAAGAAGAAGACCGGTGTGACCTCGGACACCCACTCCGGCAAGCGCACCTCTTCGGAGTGTAGCGCTGCCGTCGAGGACGTGCCAGAGAGCTCCACCGGCGGAAACAAGAAGCCCAGGGCCATACCACTAGGAACCAAGAAGGTTTCTGTCAATGAGGACGGCACGGGAGGGGCTTTTACCATAAGCTCCACCCTCGATGACAAATAGGAAGACGCGCTCGTCACCTTCACAATGGGCGAATGTCGATGTGTTTGCATGGCAAGCTTCCGACATCCCGGTGTTCCTGTGGAGGTGATTGAGCACCACCTTGCTGTCTGTCCTCATGCGTGGCCCGTCAAGCAGAAGGTCAGAAAGCAAGCTTTGGAACGACAAGAGTTCATCACAGAAGAGATCCGGAAACTGGAAGCAGCGGGTTTGGTAAGAGGAGTGCTCCATCCAACATGGTTGGCCAATCCGATGCGTGGTGCACAAGGCAAATGGGAAGTGGAGACTGTGTATTGATTACGAGATATCAATAAGGCTTGCCCTAAAGACCCCTTCCCGTTGTCGCGCATCGACTAGATTGTTGACTCCACGGCTGGGTGTGATCTGTTGTCATTCCTCGACGCCTACTCCGGCTACCAACAGATCTTCATGACAAGAGAAGACGAAGAGAAAACATCATTCATCACCCCATGTTGTACGTATTGTTTCATGCGGATGCCTTTCGGGTTGAAGAGTGCTGGTTCGACGTTTGCAAGGGCGGTCCAGATTGGTTTTGAACCCCAGCTCCATAGAAATATGGAAGCTTATATGGATGACATAGTGGTCAAAACCAAGGACAGGGCAACCCTCATACCAGATTTGCAAGAAACATTTGCAAACCTGCGCAAGATCAATCTCAAGATGAACCCTGAGAAGTGCGTCTTTGGCGTCCCGTCCGGCAAGCTTCTCGAGTTCTTGGTGTCACAGCGTGGGATAGAGGCCAATTCGGACAAAATCAAAGCTATAGAGCAGATTGAAGCACCCAAGCGAATCAAGGATGTGCGTCGGCTTGCTGGTTGCGTCGCCGCCATGGGCAAGTTCATTTCCAAGTCTGCCGAGCGCGCCCTTCCCTTTTTCAAGATCCTGAAAAAGGCGGGCACAATGGAGTGGACGCCAGAAGCCGAAGCAGCATTGCAAGGTTTGAAGAAATACGTCTCTTCCGCGCCAATACTAGTTGCGCTGAGGCCACAGGAGCCGTTGCTGCTATACCTGGCGGCAACAGACCAGGTGGTCAGCGCCGCACTAGTGGCGCAGAGAGAGGTTGACGACGGGGTTATGGCAGTGGCAGAGCCCGACACCACCAATGCAGAGACGACACAGCCAGTTGACGTGCCGCCGAAGAAGAAAATGATGCAGCACCCGGTCTACTTTGTTAGTTCCCTCCTGCAGGGGGCTAGATCAAGGTACTCCGGCGTGCAGAAACTGCTCTTCGGCCTTCTTATGGCCTCGAGGAAGCTGCGTCACTACTTCCACGCACACGAGATAACTGTCATCACTCGCTTTCCTCTGCAACGGATATTGCACAATCCGGATGCAACGGGAAGAATTATGGAATGGGCACTGGAGCTGTCCAGCTTTGGCCTCAAGTTTGAAAGTACTTCGACGATTCAGAGCCGAGTCCTAGCGGAGTTCATTGCAGAATGGACCGCAACGCCTGACGAAGAAGCCTAAGAGACTGCTCTCCCCGGCAAGGAGGCAAGTTGTGCTTGGATCATGTACTTTGATGGAGCTTTCTCCTTAAAAGGCGTCGGGGCTGGCGTACTGCTTGTCGCGCCCACCGGAGAGCACCTCAAGTACGTGATCTAGATGCACTTCCCCAGGGAGGTGTCAACAAACAATACGGCAGAATACGAAGGGCTGCTTGCCGGTCTTAGGATCGCGACATACCTCGGAATCAAGAAACTCATCGTCAGGGGGGACTCGCAGCTTGTCGTCAAGCAAGTCAACAAGGATTATCAGAGCCCGTTGATGAAGGCCTACATCGATGAAGTGAGAAAGCTGGAAGAGCGTTTCGACGGTATATAGGCTGAACACGTTCCCCGAGCGGAGAATGATATCGCCGATTACCTGTCAAAACACGCTGCCCTCAAGCTACCTGTGGAACCAGGTACCTTTGTGCTTCAGCTAACTCAGCCATCCGTTGATCCGTCAACAGAGCAGAACAAGAGGAGGAAATCAGGGCCCGGCAAGTACTTTCCCGCCGAGCTCCCCGGAGCCGCCGGCAAGGATGTTGCCGGGGATACTGAGCCCGCCATGGGACGACTGGCTCCGGTGGAGCGTCAAGCTCTTGCCGTTGAGACAGCCGCTCCTATAGCGGAGGAAATGAATTTAGTCCTCGTCGTCGAGCCCCAGGCTCCAGCGTGGGCACAGCATACCATCCGATTCCTCCAAATAGGGGAACTTCCCGAGGAGCAGGAAGAAGCGGAAAAAGTAGCCCGTCGCTCTACCATGTACCAGTTCGTGGATGACGTCCTATACAGAAAGAGGCCAAATGGTGTGAAATGGAAGTGTATCCCTTGAGAGGAAGGACTGGAGTTGTTGGTAGAGATACACGGAGGCATATGTGGATCCCACATTTGGTCAAGGGCCCTTGCCGGCAAGGCATTCCGGCAAGGCTTCTTCCGCCCATCGCCTCCAGGATGCGACGACACTAGTCACCAGGTGTGAAGCGTGTCGGTTCCATTCAAAGAAGCTTCATCAGCCAGCTCAAGCCCTTCAAACCATTCCTCTCTCCCTGGCCCTTCTCGGTCTGGGGCTCGACATCTTGGGCCCTTTCCCCCAAGACTGTCGGGGCTTTGAGTACTTGTACGTTGCAATCGACAAGTTCACAAAGTGG
This sequence comes from Aegilops bicornis, assembly GCA_021605145.1. Classification (NCBI taxonomy): domain Eukaryota; kingdom Viridiplantae; phylum Streptophyta; class Magnoliopsida; order Poales; family Poaceae; genus Aegilops; species Aegilops bicornis. Next base: position 74,101,597 of record CM038675.1, read on the forward strand.
TCAGAGGTGGAGGCAGTGAGGAAGGTCACAGCTCAGTCAGCCATCAAGTTCTTCAAGGGATTAGTGTGCCGTTTTGGCATACCACACAGGGTTATCACCGAAAACGGCACACAGTTCACAAGCCGCACCTTCATGCAATATACCCAAGACCTCGGCAGCAGAGTCTGTTTCGCTTCCGTTGCTCATCCGCGAAGCAATGGTCAAGCTGAGAGGGAAAATGCTGAAGTACTGCGAGGATTAAGGACCAAGACCTTTCACAGGCTGCACAAGAGTGGAAGGCACTGGATTGATGAGTTGTCGGCGGTTCTTTGGTCAATCAGGACGACGCCAAATCGAGCCACCGGCCAGACACCTTTTGCCCTGGTATACGGGGCAGAAGCAGTTCTCCCCACTGAACTCATATACGGGTCACCTCGAGTGCTCGCTTATAATGAGCTTGAGCAAGAGCAACTGCGGCAAGATGACGCAATGCTCCTTGAGGAAGATCGTCTTCGGGCGGCTGTGAGAGCAGCATGCTACCAGCAAGCCTTGCGCCGCTACCATAGCCGCAAGGTTCGTGCCCGAAGCCTTGAGGAAGGCGACCTTGTCCTTCAGTGTGTTTAATCGACCAAGAATTCCAACAAGTTGACGCCAAAGTGGGAAGGCCCTTATCGGGTAATACGAGTCACCAGGCCTGGCGCAGTCCGCCTGGAGACCGAAGATGCCGTTCCGGTGAGTAACTCCTGGAACATTGAGCATCTTCGCAAGTTTTACCCGTGAGGCGCGGATATCACGGATTTACTCCTTGTCGTGGGTTCTACCCGCAAACAAATGACCTGGCAAGCATCCCTTTTTCATTAAAAACATTCCACTCAGGTACAACCCATGGGGAATGAAAACCATGAATGATGGGATTACAAGTTTTAAATTCAGCTAAGGCCCAAAGGCTTACAAACTAAAAAAGATAAGGTGCCCGTAACCCCTTTCTTGTCCCTCTCCTCAGGAGGCAGGTCAAGGAGGAGAAAAGGGCAAAAGGGGCGCCTAGGCAAGCTATGGGTGGCAGGAGGCACCAAGAGAACATCTCGGTGGTCGTCCGAAGGCTGGATGGTGATGGCGGCGCCAGAAGCAGAGCTCAAAGACGAGGCGGCATGACGTCAGCATGCGTCAAAGGCGTCGGTGCCCGCGTACTCCGATTTGACGGCCTTGCCGCCCACCCTCGTCCTCTTCCTTAGCCTCCCAACGCCAGCCGCCCAAGGAGACGACCCCGAGAAGTTCAGGAAGCCGGTGACGCGGATGATGGGATCGCCGGTGCCGCACGGAGCGGCGCCCGACACCTAGTCGGACCCGTCATCCTGCCGCCTGCTACCCTCGTCGTCGCTGCCGCTGTCCTCCTCGTCACTCCCGCCCGAGGAGGAGTCTTCGCTATCAGAAGAGCTCTCCACGCAGCACCTTGCCCGAGTCCCGAAGCACCTGAAGACCTTGACGGAGAGGAGGCCGCCCTCCATCAGCTTGAAATGGAGAGTGAGCCCCGCTGTCAAGCGGTGGATATGAGCGAACGTCTTCCATCCTCGACAAACATACATCACGTGAGGGGCTGGGAAGTCGACGCGAACTCGCGTACCGCTGATCCAACAGCCCCTCATGTGCAGCCGCAGTGACTCCGGCGGATCCAGCTCCATCTCGCTCGCGAATGGAGTCGGGAGACGAAGGCGACGGCGAGGCGGCCGGCGCAGCCTAACGAAGAACTCGCAAGGATCATCCCCAACATGGCACTCCATGGGGGGAGGAACTATGGGCGGAGGCGAGACCGGCACGCCGCCCCGACCTCCTCTTCCCCGAGCGCCTCGGCCTCGCCCACGGCCTCGCCCCCTCCCCCTTCCCCTCGCGGCTGGCTCTGCCACCGCAGGTGCAGGAGAAGGAAGGACGCGTTGTCGAGCGGCGACCCTCGCCGCCACCGTTGAAGGGCCAGAATTCCCTCTCTCCATGGCGAATGGAGGGGGGAGCAGAAGCTGAAGGAAGAAGAAGATGGAAGAATGCGGGACGCCATTCCCCCCCCCCCTCCGCTCTTTATAAAGGAACGGGGTGGGGGCTCGGCCGCCCCGCTCAGGCAATCAAGACGCGGAAGGCGCAGAGAACTGGGATCAACCCGCTGCCCTAGCCCGCGACGGCCCAGTTTCCCGCCTCCGCCATTCGCCACCCCAAGCGCATGAGAACCATGTGGCAGGCATGCGGGACCAAGGCGGCGGGTGAGGCGACCTCTCCCCACCCCGCGATCGTGAGGAGTGGACGCCTTGAAGACCGCACCTCAGCCCCATTCAGTAAATGGGCCGCGCATCCACGCCTCCCTCCGTTTATGGGGAAGGCGCGAACCGCCCCCTTTACTACGACGTGACGCATGTGCGCAGAACTCAGCCCCACGCATGCCGCCCATGTCACGCACGCCTCCCCGCGCCGAGCCACGCGCGGGAGGCATGGGAAGCGCAGCGCGCGAAGAAACTTACCACGGTAAAAACCACCCCGCCTGCCCGCGCACCGTTTTTGGGCCTAGCCCAACGACGCGATTGCGCTTACGTGTGGCCCAGGCCTGGGGGCTCCTGTCGGTGTACAAAAAGAGGGGTGCACTTTTTGTACCCCTATAACTGTGCACGGGCAGTCTGAGCCGCGGGCACCACCGCACCGAGCAAGGCAAGGGAGGTGAGCCAAGGTAAGGCCGAAGCTCGAAAGGAACAGAACGGCACCAAGACCAAGACCACAAAGAGCAAAGGGGACGAAGAGGACTCCCCCGGCAAGATCCTTGCCGGGAAGCGGTTTTGGCAAACCCGGCAAAACCTTTGCCGGGGCAGCTCGTCCCACACCTACGGAGCGAATCACCCTTGAGTCCACTGCCCCCAGGGGGCAAGGATTGAGGAGACATCCCGTCTTTGGCATGTAGATCTTTGTGAAGACATTCAAGATTAGATACACACTATAGAAGATGACGAACCTTGGCGGAATCCCAGCCAAGGAGGACCACAAGGCCCCCGGCAAGAGCTTTGCCGGGGATGACAGCAGGCGCCACGACAAGACCCTTGCCGGGGCCCCGACAAGACCCTTGCCGGGGCTACGGCGAGGCCCTTGCCAAATACACCCGTAGGGCCACCATCAGGCCCACACCAATCAAACCTTCACCGCCGTTCGCATGTAGCTGCCGACCCAACCAGTTGGGCAGGCACTTGCGTGGCAGCAAGCGGATCTTCGTGGAGACCCACCATTGCGCCACCTCAGCTGCCTGCCTGCCTACATGGCACCGCGGGCACCGCTGGCCAGGGCGCGTGTCAACACGAGAGGGAGCGGCGATGGATGAGATAGGGCTCTCCCCCATCCCCGATAAAGCAACAACACCTAAGCAAGACGCATTTAAGGCACCTTGTCATGTAATGCGAGGGATAGACTCGCATCACTGTACCCTTTCCACCTCCTGTGTGCCATTGTGGCAACCCCTTTTCCCTATAAAAGGAGGCCCAAGGCGACCAGGAGGAGGATTCGGCTTTTTGGAGCTCCTCACGCCCCATTGCTAGTCCAAGAACACAGATAAACAAACCACCAAAGCAGGAGTAGCATTTTATGCATCCTCGTGGCCCAAACCTGGATAAAGATACCATGTGCTATCTGTTTGATCCGCTCTACTCACGACCCCACGACCCGCAACCGTAGTAGGGATTTTTGTGATCCCATAGGTGTCGTTCCTACACCGACACTAGTGTTTAAGCTTCTGTCACTCTAGCAACCCATCATCTACTTATTACTTCCCAATGCCTTCCTCTAGGCCCAAATAATGGTGAAGTGTTATGTAGTCGACATTCACATAACACCACTAGAGGTTAGACAACATACATCTCATCAAAATATTGAACGAATACCAAATTCACATGACTACTAATAGCAAGACTTCTCCCGTGTCCTCAGGAACAAACGTAACTACTCACAAAGCATATTCATGTTCATAATCAGAGGGGTAATAATATGCATAAAGGATCTGAACATATGACCTTCCACCAAGTAAACCAACTAGCATCAACTACAAGGAGTAATCAACACTACTAGCAACCTACTAGCACCAATCCCGGACTTGGAGACAAGAATTGGATACAAGAGATGAACTAGGGTTTGGAGATGAGATGGTGCTGGTGAAGATGTTGATGGAGATTGCCCTCTCCCGATGAGAGGAGCGTTGGTGATGATGATGGCGATGATTTCCCCCTCCTGGAGGGAAGTGTCCCCGGCAGAACAGCTCATGAGCCCTAGATTGGTTCCGCCAAGGTTCCGCCTCGTGGCGTGAGTCTCGTCGAAAGGTTGCTTATGATTTTTTCTCATCGAAAGACTTCATATAGGAGAAGATGGACGCCGGAGAGCCACCGGGGCCCACGAGGTAGGGGGTGCCAGGGGGTAGGCGCGCCCCCCACCCTCGTGAGCAGGGTGTGGGCCCCCTGGCCTTCATCTTTGGCGACGATTTTTCTTTATTTATTTTAAGGTATTCCGTGGAGTTTCAGGACTTTTGGAGTTGCGCAGAATAGGCCTTCAATATTTGCTCCTTTTCCAGCCTAGAATTCCAGCTGCCGGCATTCTCCCTCTTCATGTAAACCTTGTAAAATAGGAGAGAATAGCCATAAGTATTGTGACATAACATGAAATAACAGCCCATAATGCGATAAATATCGGTATAAAAGCATGAGGCAAAATGGATGTATCAGTGGTTCATGCGTATTCAATTTAATAATGACTGCTACAACAAAATCACTCCACTATATATAAGCAGGAGCCTCAACGCTTGCTTTACTAGGGTTCCTCTGTTTCACTCTCTCATGCTCTCTAGATCTAAGCAAGACATAGGTGGCCACAATCTCTCTGCTCACTGCTGGTCACAAATCCGGTGCAGACCACCTCGGCCAGGGCAGGGGTGTAGGTGCATCGTTCACGCGGTCGTCGGTGGTGATGGAGGAGACCAATAGCTGCCCGCGCGTCCCTATCGGAAACCATGCCATTCTCTCTGAGACAGGGCCGGCTCAGGAGGGCCTTTGACCCCTTCTTCGTCCCTGCGGTATTGTGTCCAAGATGCGGCCTCTCGACACCATCTTTGCCACACCCCGACGACCCTCAGGTATATATTCCTTTGAAACCTACCTTGCTCTACAGCCCCAGCTCCCCATGTGGTTGCGTGTGGATCTTTTTCTATTTCTGTCGGCTATTCCAAAGCCACCTAGACTTTTACTATTATTAGAGGTAAAGCTAGTTCATACAGTCGAATCTTAGAGTTGGTTCAAACAGGGAAGAAAGTGGGAAGCTGTAGCATGAATCTAGGACTTGGTTCTAAGAGGAAATAGGGAAAGTAGTAGATACTGCCTACCCAACCGGTCTCTTGGTTGAAAAGGCGAAGAAAGCATGGTGGATGGCGAAGGGTGGTGGGAAGTGGACATGTTTCTTGGTCGAAAAAGGAAAGAAAGTGAGGGGTGTTGGGGGACAACACAAATGAGAACGAGCAGGTCTAGATTTAGTGTGCTCAGATAGAAAAATGTTACCGAGGAGATAAAAAATTGGACAAATGCAGACATGCTGCCTGAGTGTTTGCTGCTCTCGGCAACCACATCTGCCTCACCACTTTATGCCCCTGCTGTCCCTACGCCCATATCGCTACCGTTAATGTAAGATCACATGAAGCATTAGAAATGCCACCTAATGTCACTATCAAGTAATGGTCTAGTGTCGTCGATAAATTGAAGCAATGCCACCACCATTTTATGAAGTGCTTCCGTCTTGCTTTATTTCCCATGAATTGTGTTTTTGTAGTTACACTTAAATCTCACATCGCTAACATAGCTTCATCCAAGTGGAACTGCACAAATTTGATTGCACATTTACTGACCATGTGCTACTCTCATGACAGTAATACTAATGCTATTTTTATGCATGTTAATCTAGCGGCAGTGTTGATGTGATGTGATGCTACTTCTTACTTAAGGGCACTTTCGTACTATCAATGTAGTGCCAATTATAACACATCATGTGATGTTGTTAATCATATGCCACTCCAAATAAATGTCACTGTTTAAATAAATGTATTTCATATTTTCCCAAATAGGGATGTCTATCTCCATATCGTTTCTATCTGCGCAATCAAAAGTACACACCTCAGTTTGCACAGAATGAGATGGCTATTCCTAGCTGCCGTCGTCTAACCACCCGTATTCCAGGTATTCCTACATTGGTAGTAACTAGGTAGAATGACCAACGCAATCTAAAAAAATTTGATTCGTATGTTTTACTTCCTGATTGCAGTGCTGGGACGAGCGAAAACAACTGCATCCTAGTCGCGAATGCACTTTCTCCCAGTTCACGGATGGACAGAGGACTAGCTGGCACGGCTGACGGAGGTTTTTGGGACAAGTGCGTGGACAAGAGGCATTGTGGTCTGCTTATTTCTGCAAATAGTGGTGCTTAAATTTAGTGGAACTGCACAAGAAGTTCAGATGGTCGGTACACTACATGGTTCAGTTCAGCATTCCAACTGACAACACAATTGTAATTGGTTATTCTGGAATGAGAGAACCTGGATGGTGGCAACAAGAAAAACCAAAGTGAACTCCAGGAAATTAAAGCCTGCCTAGGGAGGCCCTTTTCTTAGAGAAGCCTTGCTTGATTTTTCCTGATTTTTAAACCTTCTCACAACTTTGTCTTTTGCTGTGAACTAGCAAGATGCGTGTGCGTTGCACGGAACATCAAGATGCATTTGTATGAGTAGTTTATATTGTGAGATAAAAGGATGAATGAGGGAAGGCCTTATTTGTAAATGTGGAGAGGGGTGTGGGTATCTTTTTGCAAAATTACCATAGTTTCCTTCCTATCCGTCAGATATAAATCGGACGACCTATATTGCAGGATGGTAGGCACACCATCATCACCAACATTGTTTTTTATAAGAGTAGAGACTAGTAAATGTTTGTTATGTTCTATGAATCATTGAGATGTATAAAATTGCTTAACTTATGCTTTTCAAGTATTTTATGAAGCTGAGTTTAATGTGAATGCTCCACATGAACACTGGACTAGCGTGTGAACGTTTGGAATTTACATTATGGCCTCAGTTAACTACATGAACCACTGTAACAAGATACGTAGTTGCTTATATGTCAGACAACAGATTATTGATTGTTAGCTGGTCGATAGCTGACTTTTAGTGTTGAAGCAAGCTGAGACAATGTGTCGTGTTTCGCACAATTGCTTACAAGTGGGGTAGTACTAATAGTGTTTACAAGTACTTAACCAGCCTTACGTACCCTATGTATATGTCCGTGCACAGTTGTTGAACAAGTACTCTATTTCATCAAACACACACTACTCGTATGATAAACCGTGACAACTTATGTCTTACCATGCCATATTACATGAAAAACAAGTGAGGACGCATCTGTTTCGGCAACAATTAGGATGGTTCTCACATGATTCACGGGCACACAAAAGTAGTAGTAGTTCCCATAGACGGATTCAAACAGAGTACTAGCCCCAGAGGGCTCGATAATAGGCGAGGTTCGGATAATTAGACACAATCCAAACTACTTTTAAACACTAGCTGGGGCAACTATTTCATGCCTCGATCTAATTTGGGATGGACACAAGACGGACCTTGCCATGGACATCATCGAGGACGTCTGGCAGCAGCTCAATCCTGTGAACCTTCTTGAAGATAACCTTGTGTCCTTGCCACTCATAAACTTGTTTGTGGAGGCATGCCATGCCATCTTCCTGCGTAAGCTTGACAAGACAGTATGCCTCAAAAATGAAGGAGTAGCTTTGAACTTCTTGTGCTTCAGTACACCCTGGACAGCACGCCTGACAACATTGAGGCTAGAATACATCTCGACATTGGTATAAGTGCAAATGGCTTCCAGGATCCAACAGCCTAAGAACTTTGTTTTCCCAGTGCGTATATTCAGGTCATCCGCCTCATAGCAAGTGACATGTAAAACCACACAATCCTTGTCTACATCAGGGATCTAATTGAAACAGATACAAATTCTAAATTACTTTCCAATATAAGAAACACAAGTTATTTAAACCACTATGTAGAGTCAAAAGTATGCATGCCAGGGAAGGTAGAATGGCATCGAAGCTAATGAAATTTTGCATTATTTATCACCACATACTTAAATGAAAAACCACAATCAAGATCGGCAAAGAAGAAAATCACCTTGGGTAGCTCAGCGGGGGGGGGGGGGGACACATCCTCGAAGGGGGGAAAACTACTCCTACAGGGCCACGGGGGCTGTAACCTCAAACGAGGCGTTGACCATCTTAGTAGTGGCCATGAGCTTATCTGGGGTCGGCTCGGTGGCTGCCTCCATCTTCTTGGAGCTCTTTGTCTCGTGGGGATCAGCCTCCCACATCTGCTCCAACATCGGCAGATCTTTGCCTGGTTCTCCTTGGTTCATCATGAAACTGACGAATAATAGGAGACAACTGAAAGGAAAACACAATTTCAATGACAATGAAACAAAAAAGAGAGTGAGGATTGGTTACTGCTTTGCATAAGTTCTTTTTTTCTGAAAGAAAGTATACCAACATCACGGATCCGCTTACCTTCCCTTCGTTGGGAAAGAAGAACAATGGCAGATGCGAGTGTTGGCTTTCTTGAAGACGGTGAGGGAGAAGGGGATTCAGCGAAGAGTGAAATGATGGTTGCTTAGTCCGTCAAACTTAGAATGCGGGGAGGTGGGGTTTTGTGATATGACGACTCATTACTGCCGCGCTACAACCAGGGTGACTCTCCGTCACTACCGCCTTCTAATTTGGTGGATGGCATTTGGGCCCGCGCTCTGCATGGCCCGCATGCCGGTGAACCAAAGTAAAATGGCATTCAGTGGAGGGAGACGTTTCGATGACCTCGGAGGAGCCAGAAGTGGTAGTGTATCCACTGTACTAGTAGTAATTGTTTTTCCGGTAGTCAGAGAGTGTCTCCACTGTACTAGTAGTAATTGTTTCTCTGGGCCCAAGATAAAACAGTCCATCCACCCTAGTAAATAATAAAATCAATTCAAAAGCCCATATATTTACTTAATGAGAGGCGCTACCCAACACCCCCCCAAAAAAACCTAGGTGCTCTTCTTCCTCCTCACTCCCACCCACCTCACGTCAGCTCGCTCCACTTGTACCCCCAAATTCCCCACCTCACTCCTACAGAAAACCCCAGCTCACTATAACATCCCAAAATTCTAAATTTTGGAATGTTATATTAAATAAATAGTTTTGATTGATTGTTTGATTGTGGTGTGGTTGCTTGTGTGAAATTGAGTCAAATTCGAAACTTTATGAAAGTTAAATGAGAGGGAATAAAAGGACTTTCCCAAACTTTAATTTTTGCATTTATGATCTCCATGAATTCAAATTTATTTCATCACAAAACCCTAGAGTGAAGATGATATGACTTCTTCCATTTAATTAAATGAAAAAGGGTTTTGAAAAGATTTGAATTCCATTTGGAAATATTCCAACTTCATAAACTTTAAGCAACTCAATGAGTTTCATGAGAGAAGATAAAATGACTTCTTCAAATGCTAAGAAAGAGAGTTGGAAGTTTCAAAGAATCAAATTTGAAGTCCCTTTTGAAATTATTTTCAATTTGCAGTTATTTGGTTTTTATTCAAATTATTTTTCTCCTAAAATAAAATATATGGAAAATAGGGTAAAATGATTCCCTACAATAGAAAAATGGAGAGAAATATATTTGAAATCATTTTGGTATTTTTAAAGTATTTTATTTGGTTTTTAAATGAACCAGTAGCACTGTTTGCTTTATTTAAATTTTTGTGGATTTTATTTGACGCAAGAAAGATGTTCATGTTGAGAAGATATTTTTCTGAAAATTTTGATATATAATATGCCTATGTGATATTTTATTTTATTTGGTTTTATTTTATTTGTTAATCTGTTTTTTACTTCTTCGACCAATCGGGTCAAGCTTGCCCAAAGAATAAGACCGCCTTGCCGTCAGTCCCGAGCCGGACTATCGCCGAGTCCGACACGCCACGCGAATCGCCGCCTAAGTCGGACCCCCGACCCTTTATAAGCGCCGCCCCCTCCTTCTCATCCATCACCAAGAAGACAACAAGAAGAACACGCCATTGCTGCTGCCTGTCGCCATATTTATCGCTTCGCCATTGATGCCGAGTCGCCGCCGCTTACCACCGCCAGATCACCCCACCGCCTGCCGCCTCGTCGCTGCCTCGCCGGAGACGCCTCTCGCCGGAGTTCGCTGCCACCAGTTTTCTCTGCCTGAACCCCCATAGACCGGTATAAACCGAATCCCGATCCGGTCTTTTTTTGGTTTTTCTTTTAGACCTGATTTATTCTTTTTAGGTTAGTTTAGTTAGCGGACGTTTGTTCGTTTAGATCTGTCAACGAACGTTTTTGTTCGTTAGTCTCTATTAGCGGACGTTCGTCCGATAGTCTTTTTGTGATTATTTTCGGCCAGGGACCTATCCGTAATTATTTTTCTTTGCAGATTAGTCCCTGATCTTTAAACGATCACAACTTTTTGCTCGTTTATCCAAATCCAACGAAAGCAACGCCAAATTCTTCATTTTTATCCCCTCTATTCAGTAAACTAACTCAAATATATTTTTGAAATTTTAAAATTTGAATTAGATCAGATTTGAATTCAAACTTGTTTTGGCTATAAGTTGAGTTTTATAACACCGATTTAGTTGATTCCTTTTGCAAATTGAAGCTCTTGATCTAAACTTTCTGTTAAGAACTAATCCAGATAATTTTAATACTGTTGAAAATTGTTTTCTGTTTGCAAGAGTTATTTGCCTGTTTTCAAAGTTTTTCTGAGATCTTTTCTTTGAATTTTATGCTTGAGTGCTTATGTATGCAATTTCTTGCTTAGGATAGATTGATCAGAGTGTGACGAGTAGAACTATCAGGAATTATGAGTGTGAAGCATCTTCATCAACAGTACAAGTGTGACGCCCGGATAACTAAGCTACAGTAACCCACTCCTAATGATGCCACGTCACCTCAGTTACTGTTGTTAATCTCCCGATGACTCAATCTCGTTCGAATTCAAATTTTAAAATAAAAACAAACAACAAAAGTTTTCAAACAATAAAGCTAAAATGTTCGGGTTGTGCCAAATATTGCATAGGTAATTATGGCGAAGGAACCACACTATTATAAAATGCTTAAAAACTATGAGATGAATAAAACAAGTAGCAAAAACTATTATTTAAATACTTTAAATATTAAATAATTACAAAACTATTTTATTTTGGGTTAGCAAATTTATGAGGCAAAGGCATAATTAGTAAAAATCAATTTAGGTGCCACTTTTTTATTTTGTTATCACTAGAATAAATATCAACTAAAAGTAATAGAACAAATAAAGGGGAAAAATAAAACAAAATGAATAAAAGGAGAACCCCCCCCCCCCCACACACACACACTGGACTTCGGCCCACCAGGCCGCCTTGCCGGCCCAACCGGTCGCGCCCCCACTCCCTTATCCTATCCCCACTCCCCCGAACCCTAGCTCACTCCCCACTTCCCCCACTCCCGTTCGCCCCCACTTCTCGATCCCCTTCTGGATCGAGGCAGCACCCTCGGCGCCCGGCGACCCGCTGCCTACCCGTCCCCCCCATCGCCAGGCCGCCGGACCGTCGAGCCGTCTGTCTCTCTCCTCGCCCTTCCCCAACGCTCAAGATCTCGCCGAAGGCCGCCCGGCCATGCCACCGCCGCCCGTCTGGACCTCTCTGGATCGCCGCCGCCTGGAGCTGCCCTCACCCTGGAACCACCACGCCATCGCCGGACTGCCTCCCGCTCCGCCGTGTCGTCCCTGTCGGCCTCCCCGAACCTCCCCGCGGCCACTGCCCAGACCCGTGGTGAGGCTCCGTCCTCTCCTTTTCCCCCCTGTGTGCATTCGATCCCCGTGTCGCACAACGCGCACCGCGCCGACCCCAACCCCGTCGTCGGTCCCGCCTCGCAGGTGCCGCCATCGCCGCCGCCACGACGCCAGCGCTTCTCCTTTCTCCCTGTCTCGCCATACCGCCCTCGTGTCGTCTTGGCGCCCACCCGACCGTGGCGCGTCCTCGGTCATCGCTGTCGTCCTCGTGATCCGTCGCCCTTGTTTCGCCATGACCCGCAATCGCTGCCAGACTCCACTCCACGGCCGCCGTCTGTCCCACTCGTGGCTACCGATGCCCATTATCGCCGCACGGCACAACCCAGAACTCCACGCGCCAGCCGCCTGCGTGCACCGAATCGCCCAACACCCGTTTATTCTGTGGGCCATCACAAACGGGGCCACCGCCTGTAACGTAAAAAATAATATGAAAATGAAATTAGTACAAGTAATAATTAATTAATTAATTGATTAGTGAATTAATTAAGTTAACTAATTTGGTTTAACTAAATTAATTAGAATTAGTTAACCTAATCAAGTAATTAAGCTAACTAACCTGTCTAGTTAATCTCGATCAATGACAAATGGGACCCACTGTCAGTTGACCAGTCAACGGTCAACATTGATCACGACGTCATGCTGACGTCAGCAAACACTATTCTGGATAATGTTAGAATTAAATAGTTAAATAAATCCTAAAAATGATTTAAATCTTTTAAAATTAATATAAAATAAACCATAGCTCAGATGAAAATACTTTCTACATGAAAGTTGCTCAGAACGACGAGAGGAACCCGGATACGCAGCCCGTTCATCCGCCACACACCCCTAACATATCAAACTCGCAACTTTCCCCCTCCGGCTCCTCTGCCCGAAAACGCGGAACCCCGGGGATACTTTCCCGGATGTTTTCCCCCTTCACCGGTATCACCTCATACCGCGTTAGGGCATGCCTAGCAAAATGCCTTGTCATGTCATGCATTTGTTTGCATTGTATTTATTGTTCCTTCCCCCTCTTCTCTCTGGTAGACTACGAGACCGACGCTGCTGCTGCCCAGTTCGACTACGGAGTTGACGACCCCTCTCTCTTGCCAGAGCAACCAGGCAAGCCCCCCCTTGATCACCAGATATCGCCTACTCTCCTCTATACTGCTTGCATTAGAGTAGTGTAGCATGTGACTGCTTTCCGTTATTCCCATCCTGATGCATAGCCTGTCTTTGCTACTTCTGTCGATACCTTTACCTGCAATCCTACTTGCCTAGTATAGGATGCTAGTATTTCCATCTGTGGCCCTACATTCTTGTCCGTCTGCTGTGCTATACTATCGGGCCGTGATCACTCGGGAGGTGATCACGGGTATATACTATATACTTTATACATGATACATGTGGTGACTAAAGTCGGGTCGGCTTGTGGAGCACCCGCGGGTGGATCTTTGTGGCGGAGCGACAGGGCAGGTTGAGACCGCCTAGGAGAGAGGTGGGCCTGGCCCTGTTCGTCGTTCGCGGATACTTAACACGCTTAACGAGATCTTGGTATTTGATCTGAGTTGGGTCGTTGACCTTATACGCACTAACCGCCACGTGGGACAAGATATGGGCAACCGGCGTCGTGGTATCAGCTGAAGCATTTCGTGACGTCAACGACTGAGCGGCGCGCGCCGGATTGGACTGGAACGCCACTAGGCTAGGTCTGCTTCCGGTCGCCCACGCAACATGCAGGTGTGCTAAGAGCGATGGGCCCGGACTTCGTGCGCATAGGTTTAGACCGCGGTCTTGACCTCTGTTATGCCTAGTTGGGGTTGCGACGTGTTGATCTTCTCCGCGCCGGGCATGACCCGTAAAAGTGTGTCCCGCCAAATGGGATCGGCGTGTCGGGTAATGTGGTGCACCCTCAGGAAGTTAATCAATTCGAATAGCCGTGATCTTCCGTAACAGGACGACTTGGAGTTGTACCTTGACCTTATGACAACTAGAACCGGATACTTAATAAAACACACCCTTCCAAGTCCCAGATATAACCCGGTGATCGCTCTCTAACAGGGCAATGAGGAGGGAATCGCCGGGTAGGATTATGCTATGCGATGCTACTTGGAGGACTTCAGACTACTCTCTCCTACATGCTGCAAGGCGAAGGCTGCCAGAAGCGTAGTCTTCGACAGGATTAGCTATCCCCCTCTTATTCTGGCATTCTGCAGTTCAAATCCGATATGGCCCTTTACACATATATCCATGCATATGTAGTGTAGCTCCTTGCTGCGTGTACTTTGGATGAGTACTCACGGTTGCTGGTTCCCCTTTTCCCCTTTCTTTACCCGGTTGCTGCAACTGCAGACGATGGAGCCCAGGCGCCCAGACACCACCGTCGATTTATGACTCTTACTACACCGGAGGTGCCTACTACGCAGCAGCCGGCGACGACGACCGTGAGTAGTTAGGAGGATCTCGAGGTGAGGCCTGCGCCTCTTTCGATATGTATCCTAGTTTGTGCTAGCCATCTTATGGCAACTTGTTTAACTTATGTTTGTACTCAGATATTGTTGCTTCCGCTGACTCGTCTATGATCGAGCACTTGTATTCGAGCCCTCGAGGCCCCTGGCTTGTATTATGATGCTTGTATGACTTATTTATGTTTTAGAGTTGTGTTGTGATATCTTCCCGTGAGTCCCTGATATTGATCGTACACATTTGCGTGCATGATTAGTGTATGATTGAATCGGGGGCGTCACAACAAGCCAAGTTCACGCTTTGATCATATTTTCCTATACCCAGTTTTTATTGCATTAGTTATACCCTCAATGGTTGCATGAGTAGGATTGGGAATTTGGGGCATTGCTATGTAGTTCATGAGGTAGGAACCTACTACCTTTGATCACCCCGGGAATATACTTATACTTATATTCCTTAGCCATGCTCGTAGACGTGGATTGGTATGTGAGATTCATGCAAGTTGTGAGAGATAATAACTAAGGGAAACTTAAGGTGGCTACTTTAATACACATCTAGGTGGAATGGTTGGGGCACCCTGGGGATACCAGTGGCTTGCATGGGCACCTGGGGAATCCAGTGTTGTCCTAGGAGATCTCGAGGGACCCATGTGATCATCCTATGGAATGCCACCCAGGTTCAAAGGGATCATAAGATTATTCATGCTAGAAACTTCCGTGTGCAACCACAAGCCATTATGGGATATGGCATAGTTAAGTAAGTTGTGGGAAACCTTTCCATGATAGGCTGGAAGATGTAGGGGATTGTAGGTGTACCGGCCTATCTATCGGTTAAGGGGACCTCTTTGGAAAGACCGTGTCTCGATCATCCATTTCGCAAACATCATGCAGTGCAAAAAATTCAACGGAGGAGGTCAAGTCTTGTTGGGAAAAGTGCGCAAACCTCGGCAGAGTGTACAAACTAATCATGATTAGCCATGTCCCCGGTTATGGACATTTTTGAGTATCTGGTATTTGAATTATTGGTTGATCTCAACACTCTATTGAATAAAATTGTTGGGTTATTAATGATTTGGTGATTTTGGGATTGAGTTGGGGTTACCTTCTCAATATGGGTAATTTAACTTAGTAGTAAATAAAATTTATTTCTTTGTTAAAATGCAAAAATTAAACTTAGAGCCTCCACCAGCCAAATATGCATATAGAGATAGACATTTTTGTTATTATTCTATGGTGTGAAATTGCTAGTACATCCAATGTACTGACCTATATGGCTGCAACATCTCACGTTGCAGGATTCTTACGATGAGTAAGTGATACGTTAGGGTTACGATGTCTACACTCAACTTTGTCGTTGGTGTTGTTGGGACTCACAGCTTTGTTGTTACTTCCGCTATATAGATTGAGGTAATAGTATTTACGTTACTTTATACATGTGATTTACCTCTGTTATAAATCCTCGAGTATTGTGTGTGTGTCAGCATACCGATCCAGGGATGACACTTAAGCACAAAGACTTTGATCCATTCGGGTCGGGTCGCTACACTCACCTTCATCCTCACTACTACACAAAACCCCAGCTCCCCTTCTTCTTCACTCAAAGTACAACTAGGCTCATCATTCGTTACTCTGCTCAAATCCGTGAGATCGATGCGAGCCCTCAAGGAAAAGGGAGTCGGCTGACCCCAGCACCAAGAAGATGAGGCTCCCACCAGCGACGACGCAGTTGTAGATCCCACACCCAGCAGCACGGGGAGAACTGGCCAGCCTGCACCCACTGGATCCCAGGAACCCGTAGAATGTCGGGTGGACCGCATCAGCGATCTCCCAGACGCCATCCTTGGGGAGATCATCTCGCTTCTCCCCACCAAGGATTGTTGCCGCACCCAAGTCCTCTGAGCTTGCTGGCGCCCTCTATGGCGTGTCGCACCCCTTAATGATTTTGAACTCCCCATAGCCATCATCTCCTCCCACCAGGGCTCCGTTCAAAGCCTCTGCATCCCGTCATGCTACCTGAGGAAGCATAGCATGCCCTGCACGGTGGACGCTGATACCTCTCCAACGTATCTATAATTTATGAAGTATTCATGGTGTTATTTTATCATTCTTGGATTTTTTACAATCATTTTATAGCAACTTTATATCATTTTTTGGGACTAACCTATTGACCCAGTGCCCTGTGCCAGTTGCTATTTTTTGCTTGTTTTTTACATCGCAAAAAATCAATATCAAACAAAGTTCAAACACCGCGAAACTTTTTGTGGATATTTTATGGACCAAAAGACCACCAACGGGCCAGAGCAGCCCCTGGGGGTGCCCCGAGGGGGGCACAACACACCAGGGCGCGCTTGGGGGCCCAGGCGCGCCCAGGTGGGTTGTGCCCACCTCGGTGGCGTCCCACACCACCTCTTTACCCTATAAATTCACAAATATTCTGAAAACACTCGAGGTTAACCTAGATCAGAAGTTCCGCTGCCGCAAGGCTCTGTAGCCACCAAAAACCAATCTAGACCCTTTCCAAGACCGCCGAGGGGGGAATCATCTCCGGTGGCCATCTTCATCATCCCGGCGGCCACCACAATGAGGAGGGAGTAGTCCACCCTCGGGGCTGAGGGTTTGTACCAGTAGCTATGTGTTTAATCTCTCTCTCTCTCTCTCTCTCTTGTGTTCTTGAGATGTCACGATCTTGATGTATCGTGGGCTTTGTTAATATAGTCAGATCATATGGTGTTTTCCCCTCTCTATCTTGTTGTGATGAATTGAGTTTTCCCTCTGAGATTTCGTTGTTATCGGATTGAATACTTTTATGAACACTTTATATATGTCTTGCGCAATTGAATACTTGTGGTGACAATGGGGTATCGTATTGATTCACTTGATATATGTTTTGGCACTCAACTCACGGATTCCCAAGGTGACATTGGGGTAATATATGCATAGGGGTTGATGCACGTTCTTGTCTTTGTTTCTCTGGTAGAAATCTTGGGGCACTCTTCGAAGTTCTTTGTGTTGGATTGAGTATTATGAATATTAATATGAATTTGCTTTTGTGTTATTTTAGTACGAACTCTAGGATAGATCGAACAGAAAGAATAGCTTTGTGTTATTTTAGTACAAACTCTTGAATATATCAAACAAAAAGAATAGCTTTGAGGTGGTTTCGTACCCTACAAACAGTTTATTCTTATGTTCTCTGCTAGATAGGAACTTTGGAGTGATTCTTATCGCACTTTGAGGGATGGTTATATGATCCAATTATGTTAGCATTGTTGAGAGGTTGCACTAGCGAAAGTATGGACCCTAGGCCTCCTTTTAAAGCATTGCAATACTGTTTTTGTGCATGTTTACTATTTGCTACCTTGATGTATTTATTTAGTCAGATTATAAAAGAATATTTCTACCATCCATATTACACTTGTATCACCATCTCTTCGCTGAACTAGTGCACCTATACAATTTGCCATTGTATTGGGTGTGTTGGGGACACAAGAGATTTCTTTTATTTGGTTGCAGGGTCGTTTGAGAGAGACCATCTTCATCCTACACCTCTCACGGATTGGTAAACCTTAGGTCATCAACTTTGAGGGAAAATTGCTACTGTCCTACAAAACTCTATGCTTGGAGGCCCAACACGTGTCTACAAGAATAAAGTTGCATAGTAGACATCGGACGCCTGGTTGAAATCCCCTGAATTTACAGAACTACATCTGCTTGTGTTCTGCTATTCCCTAGGAAATCACCTACCAGATACCGAACGCCATGTACTTGTGCCCTCAGCACCGATGTCCATCTCGCAGTTTTGCTCCTCTCTCCACACCGCCACCTTTATAAGCAGCTACCTACTGCATAATCTGGTACTAAACCTTCGAGTCTCATTTCTCAAAAAACTTTCACTTGTGTGGGTTCGTATATCGGAGGCCTCATTGCACAGCATCATCCACTCCAGTTACCCTGCCCTGGAGTTCTTGGTGCTTGTTTTCACAGTTAGAATCGGTTGTCTCCAAATAAAGTCGCCTAACCATGTAAGAATTGGAATTTATTTTTTGACGGAAGGCACCTCATGATCGAAGATGCCCCTTCACTTCAAAGGTTGATCCTTGATTCTAGTTATTCACCTTCGCAAATAACTGTCGTCTCTGCGCCTAAACTGGAGACCTTGGGCGTAATACATGATCTCTGTGCTCATTTCAAGATGGTGTTTGGCTCCATAGTTCTTCAGGTACTGTATATTAATATCATCTACACTTACAATCATAAGCTGCATTTTAAATTTCTGCGCATAAGTTCTATATCATCTTGGAGTACACATTTTGTACTAATATTATGTTCTATGCTCAATGAAGAGTTTCTCCATGGATAGCCTATCAATGGTGCTGGATTCTGTCAAGATCTTATATATCCAAATGAATAGTTTTGATCTGAACAAGATTATTGGCTTCCTGCAACGCTTTCCATGTCTGGAGAAGTTGTATATAAAGGTGATAATTTCATGCACATTGGAAGCCCGCATATAGTGTACTAGAATTAACCGTTCAGTTGTTGCTCTTTCGACACTCTTTTTTAGACCTTAAGTCTTTTCAATCTTCATGTCTATTTAGGCAACATGACAGGGTAAGAAAGTTATAACCAATCGGTGGATTCGTAAGCACCGGGATTTTCTCACTTCTCATGACATTCGACTAAAGACAATGACGCTGGAACGATATGTTGCCAGCCATGCAAACACTAGATTTGTCACATTCTTCCTGCTGAATGCGAGGTTACTATTGTCCATCAAGCTTAAGTTTATCAGCAGCATGGTTTTGACGGATGGGTATGTCGAAGAGCAAAAAAAAGGAGTTTCAGGTGGACAAAAGGGCTTCTGAACATGCTAGGCTTCTATTTACAACATCTTGTGGTCATAATCCAGTAAATTTTACGACCCAGGATGTTCATTCTATGGACCTGATCGATCCATTTGACTGTGACTGCCGAAAACAGTGCTGGAGTTAGATGTTGTTCTCCTTTTCAATCTGGGTTTTGTCTAAACCTGATGAACAATTAACCCTCGTGCTTTTGTATAGTTTGTAAGGTGGAGATAGATGTTGTTACCATTTTCAACTCGGCTGTGACTGTCACATTTTCTTTGACACAAGGCAAATGGCTTGCCATTTGTTTAATTAAGAGTGAAATATTGTAACAAATCCCAACCAAGGGAAATAACATCACTCTTGCCGGCTGCTTGAGCTCACTGTGCATTACTGTAGGATCGAAAGTAGGTCTAGAGGGGGGTGATTAGACTACTTGACCAAATAAAAATCTAATCTTTTCCCAATTTTAAGTCTTTGCAGATTTTAGCAATTTATCACAAGTCAAGCAATCAACCTACACATGCAATACTAAGAGTGTAGCAGCAGAAAGTAAAACATTGCATATGAAGGTAAAGGGAAGGGTTTGGAGAAGGCAAACGTAATGTAGACACGAAGATTTTTTGCGTGGTTCCGATAGGTGGTGCTATCGTACGTCCACGTTGATGGATACTTCAACCTACGAAGGGTAACAGTTGCGCGAGTCCACAGAGGGCTCCACTCACGAAGGGTTCACGAAGAATCAACCTTGTCTATCCCACCATGGCCATCACGCACGAAGGACTTGCCTCACTCGGGTATATTTTCACGAAGTAGGCGATCTCCTTGCCCTTACAAACTCCTTGGTTCAACTCCACAATCTTATCGGAGGCTCCCAAGTGACACCTAACCAATCTAGGAGACACCACTCTCCAAAAGGTAATAGATGGTGTGATGATGATGAAATCCTTGCTCTTGTGCTTCAAATGATAGTCTCCCCAACACTGAACTCTCTCTCACAGATTTGGCTATGGTAGAAAGATGATTTAAGTGGAAAGCAACTTGGGGAAGGCTAGAGATCAAGATTCTTGTGGTTGGATTGGAATGTCTTGGTCTCAACACATGAGTAGGTGGTTCTCTCTCAAAAAATGAGTAGTGGAAGTGTAGGCGCATTCTGATGGCTCTCTCTTGAATGGAGAAGGGGTGGAGGGGTATATATAGCCTCTAGACAAAATCCAACCATTACACGCATTAGACCCAACTCGGTCGGACCGAATAGAAGAACTCAGTGAGACCGATTTAGTTCAAAATGTGAACGTTAGGAATCTCGGTGGGACCGACATGATCAACTCGGTGGGACCAATGTGCTAGTGTTAGGGCAAAACCTCATCTTGGTGAGACTGATTGCATGCACTCGGCGAGACCGATTTTAGCAATGAGCAAACAGAGAGTTGGTCAGGAAAAATCAGTGGGACCGAATGAACATTTCAGTGAGACCCTAAATAATTACAACAGCAACAGAGAGTTTGTAAGGCCATCTTGGTGAGACCGAGATCCATATCGGTGAGACCTAATTGTCTGGGGTTTCTGGCAGTGTCTAGGTCAAATGAACTCAGTGGCACCGGATAGATCAAATTGGTGGGGCCTAGTTTGACTTTAGGTTTTGGACATATGTGGAAATGAGAAAGTGGCTGAGGGTTTTGGAGCAATATCACTAAGCACTTTGAGCAAGTAGACCATTAAGCAACACCTCATCCCCTTTAAATAGTATTGGCTTTCCTATGGACTCAATGTGATCTTGGATCACTAAAATGAAAATGAAGAGTCTTGATCCTTTGCCAATCTTTGTCCTTAGCATTTTGAGGGGTCCACATCTCTAGTCCATGACATGCCAATCATTGAACTTCCTGAAATATTTAACTTGAATGGATATTAGTTCAATGAGCTATATGTTGTTATGAATTACCAAAAACCACCCAGGGATTAGTTGCACTTTCAATCTCCCCCTTTTCGGTAATTGATGACAACATATAGATCAAAGCTTAGACAGATGATAATATGAATGAAATACATCATCGCTTTGAGAAGTATGTGATAAGCAAGAGCTCCCCCTAAATTTGTGCATTATTTTAAATTTGCTTTTCAATGCAAATGCACAATCAATTAGGATCATGGGTCACTCTTCCATGTCACATACATCTTGGTGGAGCGCTCAAAATGGTAAGATATAAAGAACATGCACTCATCTCGAAGGGAAAACATGATTGATCACACACAAATATCATATATGGTGTCATGCAAGCACACATTAAAGTATAGTATGATCGAACACATGATCAAAAGAGTATCTCACAAACAAGCACAAATATTGTAGCATGAATCAAACGAGCAAACTGTCGGGGCAGGCTGATCTGGCCCACGAACACCTATGGGGCCGGCGGACCGAGCCCCTTTCGGTTCGGCGGGGAGCGGAAGTCGCACGAAGAGCAGATCGAGGCGAAGCACGCGAGAGGTTTACCCAGCTTCGGAGCTCTCCGGAGAGATAATACTCCTACTGCTGCATGTCTAGGTGTATTGCGTTCTTGCTTAGGAGCGCTCGAGTGCTACAGTACAGACGAGCTGCTAACGAGACTGAGCCTGGAGGCAACTGATCGACCCACCAACCTCTTCTACATTGCGCATGGGCGTCCTTTTATATGCTCAAAGGGGCTCCGACAGGTGGCAACGTAGACGGGGGTACAATTGGAAAAATAGTGGTTGGTACACCTACTTGTACAATTATGCGATGTAATATACCTAACCACGACGGCGGGGACAAAGGCATTAAATGCCCGTCTAGTCACCCTAACGGTGCAAACGAGGGACCGTCAGGCGCCACCGTTCGCCACGATGACAAACTTGTCGGCGCTGCCACACCTCGCACCGCCGGGCTGCACAGACCTCTCGCCACGCTGGCTACCGAAGGCCCTGTAGGCGACACGTTAGTGGATGCGCTGGAGCGTAGGCAGAGAGGTGATCGCATGACAAGCGCCTTTGCCGCGGTTGTTATCTTGTCGCTACCGAAGCTTGTCGCTCACGGGCCTTCCGGCAAGCTCCTATTGCCGGGCCTTGTCTTGTAAGTGCTCAGGGTGGCCTTCCGGCAAGCTCCTCTTCTTGGGGGCCTTGTCTCCTATGTGCCTTGGGTGGCCTTCCCAAGAAGCTCCTCTTGCCGGGCCTTGTCTCCCCTGGCTTGAATACTTTGTTCTTGAATGGCTCCAAAGAGACCACGGAGGACCTTGGCGGTCACTGGTAAGCCCCGCCATGAGGGCTGCAAATCGCCTGCACAAGTTCGGGATACTAGGGTACCCCTACTCTAGTACACCGACAGAGCCCCGGCCTGGGCCACACATGCAGTCTTGGGCGCAGCTTGGGCCAGGCCCAAAACAGCAGAACGGGCACACGCGCCCGGGTCACACCATAACTCACCCCGGACCCACCACGCCCCCACGAATGGCACGCATCGAACGTGGCGTCGTGTGAGAGATCGTGGGCGAGATCGTGGGGTTTTCTTTATTCAGAAAATCGGAACGTCCGCTCCCTCCCTCTTTATAAGCGGGGGAAACAGGGGCACGTCACCTACCTTGCCAGTTGTTGTCCCATCAAAAAACCACCACTGCTCCCCCCCTTCTTCTCAAGGCGGGAAAGAGAGCAGCGGGCCGCCCCCAGCGCCACCAGCCCACGCAACGCCGGCGAGCTCCTCCATCGCCGCCGCCATGCGCTCGAAAGACAACAAGGGAAGACCGTGAAGTCGGCCGAGGCGCCATGCTTTGCAGCCACAAGCGGAAGGAGCGGCCGTCTTCCCCTAAGCTCACGCGAGGGAGCCGAGGGAGAACTACTACCTCTTACGGTCGACGGAGACGCAGGCGCATCCGCGCACGAAGGTACTCCCGTCGCCATCGCAGAATCGCCCCGACGGGGTATCCCTTCTTCAAGGCTCTTCTTCTCTGCGGGCTCTGCCCGCCTTCTCGAAGTTCTTGTGTGACATTATGAACACCTACGGGTTCCGCCTCCTTGATTTCACCCCCAACGTCGTTCTGACCATGGCAGTTTTCGCACATCTCTGCGAAAATTTTGTCAGAGTCCACCCAAATGTAGCTCTTTTCCGTCACTTCTTTTTACCCCGAGCCGAGAGAGGAGAGCCCCTTGCCGGAGGAATTGCTTGGGTCTCGTGGTCGACAAGAAGGAGGCCTATCTCGAGGGAGAGCTCCGTAGCAAATGGGAGGAGTGGAGGGCAGATTGGTGCTGGATTGTTGAGGAGAACCCGCAGCCTTTTACCGCCAGTGCCAAACCCCCAAAGAGTACGCGGCAATGATTGGAGCAATCTGCCCCGGAGGACGCTAGGCTAAAGATCGCAGATTCGAATCCTCCGCCTCAGGCTTGCCGGACTCATCAGTAGGCACTGTTGGCGCGGACTTTCTTCGCCGCAGACGCTTCTTGCAGGAGAGAAGGAGACCTGCCTGGGAATTTCAGAACGCAGCAGACATCATGAGGCTGCGCCCAGGCCTCAACTTCAACTTCACTGTCTTGGAGCTTGACGCAATGCTCTTAGAGCTGTTCAAGCCTGATCCTGATCATCCGGAGATGTTTAGGTTGCCGAGGGGCGTCGTTCCGCTGTGTAACAACTTGTCGCTTGACCGCATCCGTGCAATGATGCCGTTGTCTGACTCCCATGGAATTGTCCCCACTTGGCAAGAGCCGGCAGATGACGTCGTGTGGCAGTTCTTCGACAATCTGGTAGAGATGCCGATCCGCCCGACGAAAGCGGAGGGCCTCACCCGCGACACTACTGACGATGAGATGCAGCGCATCGCCACCAGGCTAGAAGAGGCGGCAGCAGCCGCTGCCGCGGGCGAGTTTGGCTTCACTGTGGAGGAGGCGGAGGTAGCTGAGGCGGCAAGTCTTGTCGAGCGAAAGGAGTTCGTCGGCGAGGAAGAGCTTACCGAGCCTGAAGCCGAGTCGAGTGAGCCCGCCGAGGGCGCATCCTTCCCACCTCCAAGCAGCTTGCCGCGGCGGAGCCACCGGCTCCACCAAGAAGGCGTGTTCGCAAAGCCGAGACGCAGCTGGGCGGCAGACGGGCCAACAGTCAGCAGCAGCGACGCGCTTCCACCACGGCAAGCATTGTTGCTACGGGAGCTCCTCACGCCGCTGCGGCAACTGGAGCGGGGCCCTCGCAGGCCACCGGTCCCGCTCCCGCCAAGCGTCCAAGGGAGCCCACTCCTCCGCCTCGTCGTACCGGAGGCAGGCCAGAATTCGACCTCTCCGCGCTCAGCTCCGACGAGGAAGAGGAAGAGTAAGATTCCTTGTTGTACTTGTAATTCTTAGATTTTTGCTTTGTCTTGTATCTGATCTGCTTTACTCTGAATCCATTCCTTTTCAGGACGCTGGCCCAGAGGATGTCGAAGAGGGCCAAGACCCCGGTGATTGTTGTCGAGGACGAACCTACTGCGATGGTAGGAGGCGCGTCCGAGACAACCTTGCCGGATGAGGCAACTCTCCTTCAAAGCAGCCCCCAGCGCAGCCCCCAGCGTAAGTATATGGTCTACTTCTTGCTGTTCGACGTGCATGGGTGCTTTTTCCTTTGCTGATATCTGACTGTTGACTTGTGTAGGAGCAGAGCAGCCTCCTTCTGCTTCGACTACGCCGCCAAGGGTGGATTCCCCGGCATGGGAGCGTTCCCCGGCAGGGGAGCCTTCTCCGGCAAGGGGCAGCTCTCCGGCAAGGGACGGCACCAGCGATCCCTTGGCGGTGGAGACCATGACCGCAGCCCCCGGCGCCGGTAACCTTCTTGCCTGAGTACTTCCCTTGTGTTTTTCTTCTTCTGATTTTGTCTTTGAATATTTGCTTGACTTTCTTCATCCGTCCGCCACAGAGCCAATGGAGACCGAGGTCGCCGGCGAGGAGGACGTGCGCGGCAACACTGACGAAGCCGCCGCCATGGAAGAAGAAGCCGGCGCTGACGAGCCTGCCGGCGAAGAGGCCACCGAAGCTGCCGCCGCAGAAGCCGGGCGAGGGTCTGGCGATCGCGACCGACGCACTTCGAGGCCGCAGGAGCGCCAGCGCTACCGATCACGATCCTCTCCGCCAGCTGCAGTCCAGTTCAAGAGCCCCAGCCGGCGCCTACTTGAAGGCCGGGCGGCGGCGTCTTCCTCAAGCTCCCATGGGAGTCGAGCCTGTGGCGCCGGCGAAGGAGAAACCTTCGATGAAGAGCTGCTCGCCTCCGGGCCGACGCTAGTTGACGCGTGCAGCAAGCAGCGGCGAGCCCGAGGAGGAGCAATTGCGAAGCCGCTGTCGCTCTACCGCGCCCGACAAGCCAAATCGGCATCCCGGAGGCGCTTGTCGCGAAGGCGGAGCAGACATTGAGAAGCGCTGAGGAGCTCCGGGGACGCAACCAGGAAGCTCTCCGGTACTTGGCGGAGGAGTGGGAGCAACTCGCCGAGGAGCGCAAGGCCTTCATCCTCGAGAAGGCTGCAGCCGAGGAGGCACAGCGGCTTGCCGCCGAGAAGCTATCTGCGCAGGAAGGCGAGCTGGTGCAGCGGAAGGTTAACCTGGACAGCCACGAGGAGGATCTCGCCATGCGCGAGGAAACATTTGGCGGGGCTCTCAAGGAAGCAAAGGATGCTGCCGCAGCTGCCGAGGCCGCCAAGAAGGAGCTGGAGACGAAGGTGGCGCAGCTTGGAGGCCAGCCTCAAGAAGAGCGGCGAGGAGCTTGCTGCACTCAAGCACGAAGCGAGAAGGACGCCTACACTCTTGGCGAAGCTGCAGGCTGCCTCGCCGAGAGGAGCAAGGAGCTCAGCGCCGCCAGGGACTCCAATGCAGACCTTGAGTTGAAGCTAACTACTTTGACTCAGACGCTGGACAGCGCCAAGGAGCAGGAGGTGGCCTTGAAGGAGAAGATCAAGGCCGACGCGGAGCTGTTGGCGAGTGTTGTTGCCGCCCAGAGTGCCTTGAGGGAGAACGTGGAGCACTGGACCGAGGGTCTCGTGGATACTACTGCAGCCATCCACAGGAAGCTGATGGAGCTGGGGATGGTGGATCTTGGATACTCCTCCGACGAACATCTCCAACCCAGCGCCAAGCTCAGCTTGTTCTTCAAGGGCGTGGTGACGGCTCTCCAATGACTCGGGAAGAGGTCCCAAAACAGCTGGCCGAGGAGTCGCGCCAGATCTGCGCGGGAGCCCTCCAAAAGGTGCTGATGAAGGTGGCCTTCTGCAACCCAGGTCTCAACCTCACCAACGTCCTCAAGTCCCTGCGGCCGGATGCTGATGTGGAGACGCTCAAGACCCTTGTCGCACCCATTGTGGACAAGGTGAGCGGAATCAAGAGGGTTGAGGGCACTCGCGTAGATTAGGCCGCCTGCTTTTCTCTTTCTCTTGCCGCTGACTAGTCATGTCATAGGAACAATCCATTAGAGCTGCGGCAAGCTATCTTGTAATATAACTTTATTTTGAGTATCAATTGCTATGTTATTTCCTTTACTTGATTCCTTCCTTTGTATGTTTTTGCCTTTACGCTTTTAGGGAACTTGTCGCTGGCACTCGAGCCATGAGCGCCGAGTGAACGTCAAGAGTTCGTCAAGCGGAGCCGCTTGACAAGCAACCTTATCGCAACTAGTCGCAGCTCACTTAAGTTGTTGAGCGGACTCGAAACAAAGTAAGGGCGCAACTAGCTACGAATTGTTTCCTCTGCGCACAGGTTTTCCATACAAAGTTCGATCGTTCAAGGAAGATAACTTAAAATTTTTAAAACTGATTGCTCAAACTTTGGCAACTTAGCTTTTCTGTCATTTGCTTCCCGTAAGGCTAGACTTCCTTGAGCGACGCTTGGTCCACACCATTATGTTCTCCTTTCCCCCCGGCAAACTTGTGTGCGAGGGAACCTTCTTTTCTTTGAGAAAGAGAAAGAAGAGAAAATAAAGATATGGAGCCTCGTGGCTCGTTATCACTTACTGTGGGTAGGTGCTGCACAAAGTGTCAGATAATGCATGCAAAATAGAAGTAAAAAGCATGAAACCGACAAGGTGTGCGAAGCACGCTAGCTTTACTGATGCACGGGGTCTGCGCCCGGCTTTGTACAAAGGATTATATGCATCAGCGGCAAGACTTGTACAAAAGATGGTTGCCGGAACAGGTTCCGGCAACCGCGCCCTACGGGTAAAACTTACAAAGATGCTCAATATTCCAGGAGTTGCTCACCGGAATGCCATCTTCGGTCTCAAGGCGGACAGCGCCAGGCCTAGTGACTCGTTTCACCCGATAAGGGCCTTCCCACTTTGGCATCAACTTGTTGGAATTCTTGGCGGACTGAACGTCGAAGAACAAGGTCGCCTTCCTCGAGACTTCTGGCATTGACTTTGCGGCTATGGTAGCGGCGCAAAGCTTGCTGGTACCGAGCAGCTCGTGACAAAGAAAGCAAGACGATCTTCCTCAAGGAGCAGCGCGTCATCTTGTCGCAGCTGCTCTTGCTCAAGCTCATCATATGCGAGCACTCGAGGCGATCCGTATCGAAGTTCCATGGGGAGAACTGCCTCTGCTCCATAGACTAGAGCGAAAGGTGTCCGCCGCTGGCTCGATTTGGCTTCGTCCTGATCGACCAAAGAACCACCGGCAGCTCCTCAATCCAGTTTCTTCCGCACTTGTGCAACCTGTCGAAAGTTCTGGTCTTGAGCCCGCGCAACACTTCAGCATTTGCCCTCTCTGCTTGACCGTTGCTTCTCGGATGAGCAACAGAAGCGAAGCAGACCTTGGCTCCAAGATCTTGGACATACTGCATGAAGGTGCGGCTTGTGAACTGTGTGCCGTTGTCGGTGATGATCCTGTTAGGGATTCCGAAACGGCAAACAATCGACCAAGAACTTGACACCGACCGTGGCCGTCACCTTCCTCATCGCTTCCACTTTCGGCCACTTTGTGAACTTGTCGATTGCAACGCATAAGTACTCAAAGCCCCGACAGCTCGGGGAAAGGGCCGAGGATGTCGAGCCCCTGCATCGAAAATGGCCAGATAAAGGGATCGTCTGGAGAGCTTGAGCTGGCTGGTGTGTTTGTTTGGAATGGAACTGCACGCTTCACACTTGGTTACTTGTGCGCTTGCATCACGGAGGGCTGTCGGCCAAAGAAACCTTGCCGAACGCTTTTGCCGGCAAGTGCTCTGGCGCCAATGTGGTGACCACATATGCCTCCATGTATCTACGCCAACAGCCTTTTGTCCGTCCTCCGGTGAATACACTTCAATTTCACACCGTTGAGTCTTCTTACATGCATGCTGTGCTATCGACAAACTGGTACATACTTGACTGCCGGGCTACTCTTTCTGCTTCTTCTTGCTCTTCGGAAGTTCTCCGTGCGAAGGAAATTGACAATCTGCTGCGCCCATCTTTGGAGCTTGCGGCTCGACAACAAGGACTAAAGGCACATCTGCTGCTACGGGAATATCACCTGCGGCGAGAACCTGCGGCTCACCGAGCTTGACGCGTTCCCGGCAAGCTTGCCGGAGCAAAACTTGTCGGGAGCGTGCGCTTCAACGAAACAAACCCTCGGGCTTGTCGGAGCAGATCGCCCTCAAGACTGGTTGGTGTCGATCTTGGGGACCTTCTGGCGGCGGCTTCGGGAAGTTCTGCCGGAAAGTAGTCACCAGAGATCAACTTCCTCTTCTTGCTCTGTCCAGTTGGTGGTGTTACAGACGGTTGAGTCAGCTTGAGATCAAAAATCCTTGGTTCCACAGGTAACATAAGTGCGGCGCACTTTGACAGGCCATCAACAATGTCGTTCTGAGCTCTTGGAATATATTCCATTTGCAGGACGTCAAAGTGCTCTTCTAGCTTCCTCACTTCATCAACATAAGCTTCCATGAACGGACTCTGATAGTTCTTGTTCACTTGGCGGATAACAAGTTGTGAGTCACCCCTGACAATGAGCTTCTTGATCCCAAGGTCCACTGCGATCATGAGACCGGCAAGCAAACCTTCATACTCTGCTGTATTGTTTGTTGCTTGCTCCTTGGGAAAGTGCATATGGACTACGTACATGAGGTGCTCTCCGGTGGGTGCGACAAGCAGACGCGCCAAGCACCGGGCGCCTTGCGGCGAAGGCACCATCAAAGTACATCAGCCACTCTTTGCTTGTTTCCTTGACGGGGCCTTCGTTTCTGGAATTTCTTCATCTGGCGTTGGTGTCCATTCTGCTATGAACTCTGCCAATGCTCTGATTTGGATAGTTGAAGTGCTCTCAAACTTGAGGCCAAAGCTTGACAGTTCCAGTGCCCTCTCGACAATCCTGCCTGTTGCCTCTGGATTTTGCAGTATCCTCTTTAGCGGAAAGCGAGTGACAACTGTGATCTCATGTGCCTGAAAGTAATGGCGCAGCTTTCTTGAGGCCATGAGAAGGCCGAGCAATTTCTGCACACCGTAGTACCTTGACCTAGCCCCTGCAGAAGGGAACCGACAAAGTAAATCGGGCCTTTGCACCATCCTTTTCTGCATCTTGTCATGCGTCTGCACAGATTCGTCCTTGTCGGGACCAGAGCTTGCCGGTGGAGCCCCCTGCTTGTCGCTGGATGTGTCTGCCATGGTTGCTAACTCATCATCCGCCTCCCTTTCCGCTACTAACGCAGCACTAACCACTTGATTGGTTGCCGCTATATATAGCAGCAACTTCTCTTGTGGCTTAGGTGCGACAAGTGTTGGAGTGGAGGACAGGTATCTCTTCAAGTCCTACAGCGCTGCCTCCGCTTCCGGAGTCCATTGCATCGGACCTGCCTTTTTCAAAATTTTGAAAAATGGCAGGGCGCGCTCAGCAGATCTAGAGATGAACCTGCTAAGAGCAGCTACGCAACCGGCAAGCCTTCGTACACCCTTGACGCGCTTTGGTGCTTCAATCTGCTCAATGGCCTTGATCTTGTCGGGATTGGCTTCAATTCCCCGCTGAGACACGAAGAACCCGAGAAGCTTGCCGGAAGGGACTCCAAACACGCACTTCTCGGGGTTGAGCTTGAGGTTGATCTTGCGCAGATTTGCAAAGGTTTCGTCTAAATCTTGAATTAGGGTTGCCTTGTCCTTGCTTTTGACCACTATGTCATCCATGTAGGCTTCCACATTTCTGTGCATTTGCGGCTCAAAAGCATCATGAACTACTCTTGCAAACGTTGAACCGTCATTCTTTAACCCGAAGGGCATCCGTACAAAAGCGGTATGTGCCACATGGGGTGATGAATGCGGTCTTCTCCTCATCCTCTTACGCCATGAAGATCTGATGATATCCTGAATATGCATCCAGAAATGAAAGCAAATCACACCCGGCCGTGGAGTCAACAATCTGGTCGATGCGCGGCAAGGGAAATGGATCTTTGGGACAAGCTTTATTGACATCTGTAAAGTCGATACAAAGCCTCCATTTCCCGTTAGCCTTGCGTACAACTACAGGATTGGCCAACCACGTAGGATGGAGCACTCCTCTGACAAGGCCTGCTGCTTCCAGTTTCTTGATTTCTTCCGCGATGAACTCTTGGCGCTCCACTGCTTGCTTCCTGACTTTCTGCTTGACGGGCCGCGCATGAGGACAAACGGCAAGATGGTGCTCAATTACTTTCACAGGATCACCGGGGATGTCAGACGGCTGCCATGCAAACACGTCGACGTTCGCCCGCAGGAAAGCAACGAGCGCGCCTTCCTATTTAGGTTCGAGAGAGGCACTGATGGTGAAGGTACCACCAGCGCCGTCCTCCTTGGCGGACACCTTCTTGGTCTCTGGTGGAGCTGTCATCGTCTTTTTACACTTGCCGGTGGAGCTCGATGGTGCGTCCTCGACGGTAGCGCAGCACTCCGAAGAGGTGCGCTTGCGGAGTGGGCATCGAGCTCTTGCGGACTTGGTCTTCTTCTTCCCTCCGGGAACTTCAGCGGCAAGTGGCTTGCAATCTGTCGCGGATGCTGCTTCCCGGTAGATCTTGTCGGCGCAGATAAGAGCATCCTTCTTGTCGCCAGGGACAGAGATGACACTTATCGGGCCCGGCATCTTCAGGAGGTTGTATGCATAGTGAGAGGCTGCCATGAATTTGGCGAGTGCTGGACGGCCAAGTATTCCATTGTAAGGCAATGGAAAGTCAGCAACATCAAAGGTGACCCTCTCAGTCCTGAAGTTCAACTCGCTGCCAAATGTCACCGGCAACGTGATCTTTCCCTTCGGCTTGTTCCTTCCCGGATTGATTCCTTGAAAAGTACCGGTCTCTTCGAGCTCACCATCAGGGATCTGGAGTTTCTGGAGCACCGCGGAGGAGATCAGGTTCAAGCCGGCCCCGCCGTCAACTAACATCTTGGTGACCTTGAGGTTGCGGATAGTTGGTGAAACCAACATCGGCAAGCACCCGACCGTAGTTACACGATCAGGGTGGTCCTCAATATCAAAGATGATAGGCGTGCTGGACCATTTCAGAGGCTTGCGTGACTTGATGGACGGTTCTCCTGCATTGACCTCCAGCATCCACTTCTTGAGTTGGCGGTGTGAGGTATGCAGAGAAGCACCACCGTCAACGCATATGACCTCTGTGGCTTTCTGGAACTCCTGCTCATCGGCCTCGTCATCATCCATGTCCTCATCGTCGTCGTCGTCGTCATCCTTGTCACGGCCACGGGGAGGTCTGTCTCCTTGCCACTTCTTGGCCTTGCCGCGGCGTCCTCCCCGGCTGGGGCGTTTCTTGCTGGGTCCTCCTGCACCCTCCTGGGCCTTCTCCTTGTCGCATCGTTCGTATTCAGCCTTCTGCTTCTCGACAAGCTGCTCGACCTTCTTGCAGCTCTGGAGGTCATGACCCTTGGTGCGGTGGATCTTGCAAGATCTTGCTTGCGGAGCCGTCACACTTGTCGGCGGCCGCCATGAATCGGCGATTGGTGCCTGCGGCAACCTCCTTGCCGGAGCTACCAGCCTTGGCTTTCTTGTCGCCACCTCCGTTGCGGACTGCTCAACAACTAGCACATCTCTGCCTTTCTTTTTCTATTGCCCTTGCCGCGGCTCTTCTTTGCAGGCGGTCTCTTCACTATCAGATCCTCCTGCTTCGGGTATTCTCTCTCCGGGAGTCTCCTCCCTTCCTCAAAGACGTGCACACTTGTCGGCCAGGCGTATAGCTCCATCGACGTCTCTGATTTTGCACATCGCCATATCCTCCGCATCTCGCGGGTTTCGCGACGTTTCCGATGGAACGCGCTGATTACCGCGCAGGTGGGCGTCTGGGATGTTGTCTTTGTACAGCTGAATCTTTGAATATACTTGCGGGGGCTCTCCTTCCTTCAGGCGGCAGATGAAGGTCGCTTTCTTGGCCATGGGGCTTGTGGCACGCTGTAAAGCGCCGACAAACTGATGGCATAGATCTGCCAAGAAGATATGGAGTTGTCCGGCAAGTGCATGAGCCAGACGACATTGGGCTTGAGCACCGGTGAAGTAGTTGGCAAGGATCTTGTCGTCACGCCCCGGCAGCCTGCACCGCGATGGTGTAGATGCTGAGGAACTCCGACGGATGCGTCTTGCCGTCGTACTTCTCCCAGATGCGTCACGGCTTGAAGTTTTTCTTCTTTGGGCCTTTGGACTTGCCGCAGCTCACGAGTGAACGTGGGGCAACCTACCGCATCTGACAAGTCGCCTGGTTCCTCTGGCGCGTGCATGTCAACAGAGGGCCCAGCGCGCTTGTCGGATTGATGTCGCGCTTCTCTTCGGCGCTCGATGCGAGTTCGAGCGTCCTCTTGCTGTCGTTCGTGAAGAACTTGGCGCTGATCGCGATGAACTCGTCGATCTGATGACGCAGTGGAGTCGCTGTCGAGGTGGATCTGGCGAGTCGGCGATCTTGGCCTTCGGGGCGGAGAGTGCATGGTGCTTGCACCCCCACCGGTCTCGTCGCCACCGGCTCGTGTTTGGCAGTCTTGCCGCGGCAGCGATGCACTCGGTTGCCGCGGAGCATCACCGTTGGCGAAGCCGATGAGACTCTGAATGGTGGCCCTCCATTCGTCGACCTTGTCGGCCGTTGGAGGGTAATCCAGGAGCAATTGAGATCTCGCCAGAGCTTCTGCTGGAGTAGTGGGTGGCAGTGGCGAACAGCGCGAGGAGCGGGATATGCTCGGACTTCTAACTATGTTAGAAGGAGCAGTATCCCGTCCGGGCGACCGTGCCTCGCTTCGCGCCAAAGATGTTGCCGCAGTGCATGCTGGTCTTGAGCATCCCGAGATCCTCCGGCTTGATCTCGGTCCCACGAGCGTATGGCATTGTGAATGCCATGACGCTGTCGGTCCCAACGCCTCCTGAGACGGGCGCGGTGCATGTACGGACGCTGAGGTCTGCGCAGCCTTGTCCTTGGACTTGGCGGCACCGTGAGCTCCCCCGTCGCCGTCCATTCTTCCGCCGGTGTCTACCCCACCACCTGTTTGCTCCGATGGTGGTGGGTTCGACGCGGACGGAGCTTCTGCCGCCGAAGCCTTCTTCTTCGGTGGCATGTCGATGAAGATGATGAAGATCTAGCTTCGCGTGGGCGCCGGATCAGGTTCACACAACCTCGGCGCCCTACCGGGCGCGCCAAAGATGTCGGGCAGGCTGATTCGCCCACGAACACGTATGGGGCGGCGGACCGAGCCCTTTCGGTTCGGCGGGGAGCAGAACTCACACGAAGAGCGGTCGAGGCGAAGCACGCGAGAGGTTTACCCAGCTTCGGAGCTCTCCCGAGAGATAATACTCCTACCGCTGCATGTCTAGGTGTATTGCGTTCTTGCTCGAGGCGCTCGAGTGCTACAAGACAGACGTCTTTGCTAACGAGACCGAGCACGGAGGGAACTGATCGACCCACCAACCTCTTCTACGCTATGCATGGGCCTCCTTTTATATGCTCAAAGGGGCTCCGGCGGTGGCAACGTGAGACGGGGTACAAATGGAAAAATAGTGGTTGGTACACCTACTTGTACGATTATGCGATGTAATATAACTAACCCTCGACGGCAGGGGACAAAGGCATTAAATGCCTGTCTAGTCACCCTAACAAAGGCAAACAGGGACCGTCAGGGGCGCCACTGCTTGCCACGATGGCAATCTTGTCAACGCTGCTTGCCACCTCGCACCGCTGGCTGCACAGCCTCTCGCCACGCGCACCTGGGAAGGTCCCAGGGCGACACGTTAGTGGATCTTGTTGGGCGTGGTACAGAGAGGTGGTCTGCATGACAAGCGCCTGCAGCGGTTGTTATCTTGTCGCGCCGGAAGCTTGTCGCTCACCGGGCCTTCCGGCAAGCTCCTCTTGCCGAGGCCTTGTCTTGTAAGTGCACAGGGTGGCCTTCCCGGCAAGCTCCTCTTGCCGGGGCCTTGTCTCCTATGTGCCTTGGGTGGCCTTCCCGGCAAGCTCCTCTTGCCGGGGCCTTGTCTCCCCGGCTTGAATACTTTGTTCTTGAATGGCTCCAAAGAGACGACGGAGGACCTTGGCGGTCACCCGGTAAGCCCTGCCGCGGAGGGCTGCAACTGCCCGTGCACAAGTTCGGGATACTAGGGTACCCCTACTCTAGTACACCGACACAAACGATCAAAGCAAATGATCAAAGTAGAAAGAGAGGCAACAAAAGTCAAAACGCTCTCTCTCTCTCTCTTGAAGCCTAATGATCTATAAACTTTCTCCCCCTTTGGCGACAAGTTACCAAAAAGCTTGAAAATGCATAGTGCTGTGTGGCACTCTAGGCACGATCTCTGGGAGCTCCTGAAGTGGTCTTCTGGCTGGTTGCTCCGGTGTGTGTAGATGGCGTGGAGAGGAGTCGATCTGTAAATACTTCAGCTGACGTCTATGGAGCTGGAGGAGTTGAAACTGGAGGTATAACTGAGGCAATTGTTGCAGGTGCTGAAATGGTAGTCCTGGAGTCTTTGACAACTGGCACAGCTGTAGACCTTTGTGCCCTTGGCACTCTCTGAAAAGCATCAGTGGTTGGTCTGTCACTCCTGTCCTCAACTTCTTCCTGGAGCTTCTCCATAGTTGTTTGGATCTCTGTAACCTTCACATCTAGATCATGGAATTTGGTCTCAATGGTCCTCTCAAGACTTTCTTGATTCTGAGTCAGGGTGGCCAAGCCCTTCTCAATCCTCACAATATTCTCAAGCAAATAACTGAGTTGATCTTGCTTGGTCTTGAGCATTACTTGTGAAGCATTTGGTGCACTAGCTGCCCTTGCTGCTTTAGCAGCCTTTGCTCTCTCTCTCTTTCTTCTCCTGAGCTTCAACACTGGTTGGATGAGAAGCATCCATGACAATCTCATTGTCTTCAAATTCTGGCCTCAGGGGAAGATGCTCTTTATCAAGAAGAATGTCCATGTTCCCATGTTGGAGCTGATCAACATTTGTATGTGAGGGGCATATCCACATGATCTCTTCTGATCAGTTGCAGTTCTCTTCACTGTCTCAACAATCAAAGGCATCACTTTGAACTTCTATGGCACATCAAACATATGGAGCAAGTTGATGGAGTGACCATGGATCATCCTATGATCTCCTGACTTGGGCAATAGAGTGTGCCTCAAGATGGTGTTGATGGTGGTCAGACCTGACAGCAGATAATATATGGACCCAAGCTTGTGAGTCTCCAAGGCATCATCTGGAATGGTCTTGTACATGTTTGCCATGGAGTTGTAATCCTTCCTTGGCTTGGCATATACATCCGTGTCATTTTCATTTTCCTTGTGGCCATTGATCAACTTGGCTCATTCAGAAATAGTAGATTGATATCTGGTTCCTTCAGTCATCCAGACAATCTTGCCATCTGGATAGAAATGAGCAGTGGGGTAGTATTGCATAATCATTTCATCATTACACTTGGTCAACTTCTGACCAACAAACTTGTCGACTTCATTCACCCTAAAGCTCTGATGCACACCTGGGAAGTAGTCCTCATTGTCATCAATATAAGTCCAGTCAACCCATCTCATATCATTGACAATAGGCTTCTTGTCTAACAAGATAGTCTCATAGAAGTACTATTGTTCCTTGGTGTGGAAACTAAAATCTACAGCAGTCCTTCTCCTGGTGGCATAGGGATCAGTTTGTCTCCACAATCTCAGCCCTGCATCCTTTCTTTCCTTCATGTTTTCAGCAACAGGATGATCATCACTATGGTCAGGAATCTTTGGCTTGAACTTTCTAAGCACTTGCTGCTCCTCATCCTCTTGAGCTTCAGGCACTGGGGCCTTGTTCTTCTCAGCGATAGGGATGTTCCTAGTGGATCTCTTGGGTGCAGAAGGTTTTGGAGCTTGAGCTTGAGTTGGAGGCTTGGTGTCGGTGTCAAAACCGGCGGATCT
Organism: Aegilops bicornis; assembly: GCA_021605145.1. Classification (NCBI taxonomy): domain Eukaryota; kingdom Viridiplantae; phylum Streptophyta; class Magnoliopsida; order Poales; family Poaceae; genus Aegilops; species Aegilops bicornis. The sequence continues at coordinate 74,138,104 of CM038675.1, forward strand.
CGGGTAGGGGGTCCCGAACTGTGCGTCTAAGGCGGATGGTAACATGAGGCGGGGGACACGATGTTTACCCAGGTTCGGGCCCTCTCAATGGAGGTAATACCGTACTTCCTGCTTGATTGATCTTGATGATATGAGTATTACAAGAGTTGATCTACCACGAGATCGTAGAGGCTAAACCCTAGAAGCTAGCCTATGGTATGATTGTTGTTGTCCTACGGACTAAACCCTTTGGTTTATATAGACACCGGAGGGGGCTAGGGTTACAGAGTCGGTTACAAGGAAGGAGATCTACATATGCGTGTGCCAAGCTTGCCTTCCACGCCAAGGAGAGTCCCATCCGGACACGGGACGAAGTCTTCAATCTTGTATCTTCATAGTCCAACAGTCCGGCCAAAGGATATGGTCCGGCTGTCCGGATACCCCCTAATCCAGGACTCCCTCAGTAGCCCCTGAACCAGGCTTCATTGACGATGAGTCCGGCGCGCAGTTTGTCTTCGGCATTGCAAGGCGGGTTCCTCCCCCGAATACTCGATAGAAGATTTTGAACACAAGGATAGTGTCCCGCTCTGCAAAACAAGTTCCACATACCACCGTGGGGAGGATAATATTTCCACAAATCTAATCTGCTGACGACTCTCCATGACGTGACATCACACCACGGCATGTTCTTTACACGAACCGTTTTTCCCAATCATCCTGCCACCTTACGCTTTGCGAGGCGATTTTATTGGCACGTCTTGTCGGAGCAGAGATCGTGTCCCCCTTATTACGGGATTCTCATCAACACAGACGTGGGTAACCCAATCATGCCCGTTGGTATGACTCCTCGATTGTAGGCAAGTCCCAAACGGTCACGAGGAGGACGCTTGGTATTTACCCTCTTTATAAAGAGACCAAGGCCTATCCTTTTTTCCTTCTCTGTAATATCCCAAAATTCAAAATTTTGATATGTTATAGTAAATAGATATATTTGATTGATTGTTTGTTTGTTCTGTGATTGATTGACTGAAAGTGAGTGAAATTCGAAACTTTTTGAAAGTTAAATGAGAGGGAATAAAAGGATTTTCCCAAACTTTCATTTTACATTCGTGATCTCCGTGAATTCAAATTCTTTTCACCACAAAACCCTGGAGAGAAGATGACATGACTTCTTCCATTTATTTAAATGACAAGGGGTGTTGAAAATATTTGAATTTCATTTGGAAAATATTTCCAACCCAGGAACTTTATGCAACTCAATGATTTTCATGAGCGAAGATAAAATGACTTCTTCAAAACATATGAAATATGAGTTGGGAGTTTCAAAGAATTAAATTCAAAGTTCTTTTGAATTTATTTTTAGTTTGGAGTTATTTGAGTTTTATTCAAATTATTTTTCTCCAAAAATAAAATGTTTGGAAAATAGGGTAACATGATTCCCTACATCAGGAAATTGGAGAGAAATAATTTGAATTAATTTTGGTGTTTTTGAAATGATTTTTACTGGATTTTACTAGAGCAGAAGCACTCTTTGTTTTATTTGAATTTGTGGGTATTTTATTTGACTCTAGAAAAATGTTCAGCTTGTAGGAAATCTTTTTCTGAAAATTTTGATATATAATATGCCTTTATAAATTTTTTTTTTCGTTATCCAGTTTTCCTACAAGCTAGGTGTGCGCCGGGAACTAACCGCCGCCCACATGCGTAGCATAGCAACAGGACGACCCGTTTTTCTTTTGTTTTCTTTTGTCTTTTATTTTATTTTATTTTCGTTAATGTTTAGTTTTTTTGAAACAAATTCCAGAAAAAAATAGACTTCGGAAAAATAATGCAGCCCGTGTACGGCGCGCGGCCGGCCGAGGCCTCTAGGCCCGTGCGAGGCGTTAGCCTTTTTCTTCTCTGTTTCGTATACTTTCGTCCACGTTTAGTCCCACACTGCCTAGCTTTTAACCCTTAAACTTTTTTTAAACTATAAATATAGACCCATAGAGCCTCCAAAAATCATCCGATTCGGGTTAAATCAATATTTTGGTTCGACTAGATTCATTTAAGAAAAATATTTCTTGTCCTCTCCGGCGCGACTTTTGGAAATTGACTTCTCTCTCCGAATTTATCTTTTCTCTACCTTATAAAGGTATCTTTGTTCGTTTTTTCCTTTTTATACTTCCCTAGTTTATTATTTTCAATTAGTCTACGTATTTATACATTAGACCTTAGCCGTAGCTATTTTTCTTCCGTAAAACAGCTTCGCCCTGATTTTTTAAATAGCCATAACTTTTTACTCGTTCATCCAAATTAGATGAAACCAACGCCCACTTATTCGTTACGATCTCCTCTATCCAGTAATACAACTCAAATATGTTTTTGAAAGTTTCAAATTTGAATTAGATCAGAATTGAATTTGAACTTCGTTTGATCATAACTTGAGTTTCGTAACTCTGATTTAGTTGATTCATTTTGCAAATCGAAGCTCTTGACCAAAACTTTCTGATAAGGCCAAATTCACATAATTTTGGTACTATTATAAATTGTTTTATGTTGCAAGAGTTATTTGCTTGGTTTTGATGTTTTCCGAATTGTTTTCTTCGTTCTTTCCGATCTTTTGAGTAATTGCTTATGTGTGGTTACTATTGCTTGCTTATGATAGATTGACCGGAGTGTAATGACTAGAACTATCAAGAGTTTTGAGTGCGAATCATCTTCATAAACAGTACATGCAAGTTCACACTTTGATCATATACCTTTTCATACCCGGTTTTTATGCATTAGATCAATCCTCAAACATTGCATGATTAGGATCTAATTAAATTGTGGGTTTTGGGAGGTAGATGAGGTAGAACCTATTACCTGTTTTATTACCAAGCCCTTGGGAGTTACTTCTACGTTTGCTTATTATGTCATGCTATGCTAGTAGACGTGGATTGGGTGAGTGTATCCATGACAGATGTGAGATTGTTATTTAATGGTTTATTTATGGTGGCAACTTAAACACACATCTGGGTGGATTGAGGTACCTGGGTATTCCAGGATTACCCGTTTTTTTGGACCGCCACCCAGGCTCAAAGGGATCATGAGATTATTCATGCTAGAAACTTCCGTGTGTAGCCACAAGCTACTATGGGCTCTAGCATAGTTGATTAAGTCGTCACGAACTCTTACGGTGGTAGACTAGCGGATGTAGGGGAAAGTAGGTGTAACGGTCTACCCATCGTAAGGTGCTAGCGCTCGAAAGATCGTGTCTCGGTCATCCGTTTCTCAAACACCATGTAGTGCGAGAATCCCAACGGAGGAGATCGAGTCTTGTGGGGAAAAGTGCACAAACCTCGGCAGAGTGTACAAACTAATCATGGTTAGCCGTGTCCCCGGTTATGGACATCTTGAGTATCTAGTACTTGGATTATCATGTGAATCTCATCATGTTACTTTAAATAATTTTGTTGGGTTAATGATGATATTTTTAATTGGGATTGAGAATGCTGTCAACCATTCTCAATGTTTAACAACCACCATGATAGTTAAATAAAATTTATTCCTTTGCAGTAGGGAAAAATTGGCTTTTCGCAAAAACATTATAACCATAGAGCTTTTCCACCAGCCAAATATGCATGTAGTGATAGCCTTTATTCATCATTATCCTATGGTGTGAATTTGCCAGTACATTCAATGTACTGACCCTTTGTGGCTGCAACGGTCTCCTTACGACGAGTAAGTGATACGTTAGGGTTACGATTTCTACACTCAACTTTGCCATTGGTGTTGATGGGAATCCACAACCTTGTTACTTCCGCTATTTGGGTTCGTGTAATAGTATTTACGTTACTTTATACATGTGATTTACCTCTGTTATAAATCCTCGAGTCGTGTGTCAAAGATACCGATCCGAGGATGACATTTAAGCACAGACTTGATCCATTCGGATCGGGTCGCTACAAGATGGTATCAGAGCACATGTTGACTGTAGGACGTGACCCTAGAAACTGGCAAGCCCATAGGAAAGATTTTCTCTACAACTTTCTTATCAAAAATATCTTTTACCTCTCTTCTCTTCTCAGCTTATCCAAATATTCCCTTTTAGTGAGACCATATCCCTTTCCCCTTTTGACCACACGAAGATTCAGCTGATGGATCACTCCAAGAACTACAAGATATCGGACAACTAAGACTACTTTGGAATAAAGAGGATTTTTACCGTGCATTACAATGACGGAAACTACAACAGTGAAGACTCCGAAGACTAGGAGAATTTGAAGGCTTTGAAGAATTTCCAGATTTCTATGACCTAGGAAGGCACCTCTTATGGAACTTGGCAGACTATGGAAGCTGTCAATACTCGAGATCAAGGTGAATCGGAGAAAGACCGGAACATGGAGCGTAAAAACTTAAGGTTTTGTCAAGAAAGCCCCAAGATAGGAAATATCAATTATGGAATGATAGCTCATGGCAGAGACATAGTCATAAACATGAATATCCCTGATGTCATCGCCCGCTTATGCTATTGTCACCGCGCTGAGTTAAGCATGCGTTTCTTAGGAATGATTGGATGGTAGAAGGCTAATGGAGCATCTGTCAACAAAGGATGCAGTTTTAACGTAGCTGGTGTATCACCAGGATCTGGAGAATTACATCAGGAGTTTTAAGATGGATCTGCAGGAAGCCGTATTTGACAAGGAAGCAGTTCGTGAAGAACTCAGGACCCAAAGAATGAAAGTAGCTAATTTGGAGGAGCAAAACCTCGAGATACCGGAGATTAAATGCGAGTGAAGGACAGTAGAACCATGGCTCATGACAAGGATGTTGAAACCCAGAAGTTTGGAATGCAACGCCAGGACTATTAAAGGACATCACAAGAGACTTCGTGTCAATAGAGATGATCTGGCAGAAGAACTAGAGAAGGACAAGCATGATCGGAAGAAGCCATTGGAGACACGAACAAGACTTGAAGAGTTTGGTGACATTGAAGATTTATTGACCATTAGAAGACCAAACCCCGTTATACCTACGTTAGATGCGATGTTTGTGAGCTGTCACTTGTTTGTTGTTTTTCCGACAGCCACAAATAAAATCTGTCTTTTCAAAACTCGTGTTTGTATTGTGTGTATCCCTCTCTATCTCGCTTATCCCACCCCAAAACCCATGGACCCCATAGAGGATGAATGGAAATGAGCTTGTATTGTCTGGACCAATGAGTCAATTGTAGACGGACCGATGGATTCAGAACATGGAGGATCACATGGAGAATAACCTTATAGCTGAAAAGGATATGACCCAGCATGCTCTTGAGTGCCTTGAAAAAAGGTGCCACTACCTGGTAGAAGATGTACCAAACCATCAATGGATGGCAAGGAGTAACCACTTGGAAGGAATTTAAGTGGACCTTGTTAAAGTCTTGGCTTGTGTCCCAGAAATTGAGGCCTTATGGAAAGGATATGAAGAAACCTTCTGCATACAAGCTTTGTGGATAAATAGGACACAACCATAAAGAAAACAAGGATGAATACCCTCATAATCGGAGGATTACCAATGGAGTTAGCCGAGGATCTCAGGGAACTTTGGTTGGAGATTGTTACCAAAGGTTTTGTTGTAGCAATGGAAGTTCAGTCTACATTGTTGGGAAAGATCCGTGAAGCTCAGAAGGATGACAAAGAGATTGCTGAGGTAAAAGAGAGGATGAGCAAAGGAAAGGCCAAAGGTTTTCGTAAGGATGAGCACGATACCTTATGGTTTGAGGATAGTGTACATGTACCCAATAATGCAGAGATCAGGAAATTAATACTTCAGGAGGCTCATGACTCACCATAATCGATTCGCCCTGGAAACACCAAGATGTATTTGGATTTGAAGGAGCGTTTCTGGTGGACTGGTATGAAGAAGGATATTGCGGAGTATGTAGTCATAGGTGATGTATGCCAGAGAGAGTAAAAGCAGAGCATCAGAAGCCAGCAGGATTACTACAGCCTATGCCGATACCCGAATGGAAGTGGGATAAGCTTGGCATGGATTTCATTACCGGATTTCCCAGAACCCGAACGGGACATGATTCTATCTGGGTAGTAGTAGATTCGCTTGACCAAAGTGGCTCACTTTATCCCAGTGAAAACCACTTGTTCAAGTGAAAAGTTGGCCAAGATATATTTGACCAGGATCGTATGTCTGCACGGAGTTCCGAGGACCATCGTATCAGATAGAGGAACATAGTTTACCTCAAAGTTTTGGAATCAGCCGCACCAGACTTTGGGGACTAGGCTAGATTTTAGTACAGCCTTTCATCCACAGACAGATGGATAAATCGAGAGAGTCAATCAAATTCTGCAGGACATGTTGAGAGCGTGTGCGCTAGATTATGGATCTAGTAGTGATGATAATCTACCTTACACGGAGTTCTCATACAACAACAGTTACCCAGCCAGTTTGAAGATGGCCCCTTTTTAAGCTTTGTATGGGAGAAGGAGCGGACACCGTTGATGTGGGATGAAGTTGGAGACCGTCGATAGTTTGGACCAAATGTGATCAAGGAGTCGAGAAGAGAATGTTAATGGATTCGAGATAGACTGAAGGTAGCTCACCAGTGTAAGACTTATGCACTCAAAAAACGCAAGGAGGTAGTCTATGAAATTGGAGACAGAGCATGTCTTCGTGTGTCCCCTCTGCGAGGAGTTAAATGATTTGGAGTTAAGGAAAAGTTAGCCACGAGATTTGTAGGACCATACCGAGTTTTGGAGCGTATGGGAGAAGTGGCCAACAAGTTGGAGTCACCCGAAGGACTGTCGGGAGTTCATGATGTGTTTCACGTTTCCCAGTTGAAGAAGTGCCATGCAGAGATGGCCAATATTCCCCTGTAAGGACGCTTGACCCTGGAAAGGATAATGATGTTCCATGAAGTGGAGTATGGACTTCATAAGTATAAGTTTTTATCTCGGTATGTGGGATATCCCACGAGGATGAAGAGATGAATTACTATTGGATATAAAGGAGGTATTATGTTGGAAATATGGATCAATGGAAATTCCGTGATGAGTCTGAGTAATCATGTCCTAGTTTGGTGCCAATAGAAGGAAGGAAGCAAGTACAATTAGATGGATTTAAGAATACTAGGAAGTTGGAAGTTGGAATAATGATCATATGCCGGAGGATAAGTTCAAGGACTACAAGTGATGAGATGGGCCATAACCCACAGGCCCCAGGACCTGCCAAGAAGCAAGCACATTCTTGCTGAAGGAAAAACCCTGGAAGAATTTATGATTTTATTAACCGACGATTCTATAGGAGTTTATGCAAAACCTGAGAGTTGTTAAGGAACGATAGATGTTTGTTTGGCTTGAAGAATCAATGGATTTATCCGAACTTGGTTAAATCGACAAGAGAAATTCTGCAATGCTTGTGAGGATGACCGAGTGTTAGAATGCGAGATTCGCTAAACCATGTACAAGGTAATGATTTGGGTGCGTGATGGATTGATCACCATACCGACTTACTCTTATTATTCGCCTTGCTATATGGGATGGTAAATCTGAGTGACTTACCTATAGTAGAGAGACGACGATCAAAACCTTGTTTGAACCTTAGAATGGTATAAGTATTTTCCCTTGTACACGGCAGCTGTTGCCAATCGTAGGATATACGGTGAGGTTCAACCCAGACCCGTTTTCTGCAGGAGAAACCATAAATTGTTGACCACCATGAGATATCGATAGCTGATTAGTATTGGCGCCAGACCCGTCAGCTAAGAAGACCCAGTCTCGGAATAACCGTACCAAGATGAAAGGACAGAAGAATTGCGGTAAAGGTTATGCCACTACCAAAAGAGCCCAGAGAAGTAATTATCTTGAGGATCTGAGAAGATCGACACTGCTAACAATAAGAATGGAGTATATGAGTTTTGATGGAACCGTAACCATGCTTCTAAGGGTGGTAGCAGCCGAGACCCCCAGAGACGATCGATGGATTTTTGAGAAGACCCCAAACCTAACCTATTTCTTTCTAGCCTCTCCGAATCTCGAGGACGAGATTCATTTTTAGGGTGGTAGGTTTGTAACATCCCAAAATTCTAAATTTTGGAATGTTATAGTAAATAGATAGATTTGATTGATTGTTTGTTTGTTGTGTGATTGATTGACTGAAAGTGAGTGAAATTCGAAACTTTTTGAAAGTTAAATGAGAGGAAATAAAAGGACTTTCCCAAACTTTCATTTTACATTCGTGATCTCCGTGAATTCAAATTCTTTTCACCGCAAAACCCTGGAGAGAAAATGACATGACTTCTTCCATTTATTTAAATGACAAGGGGTATTGAAAATATTTGAATTTCATTTCGAAAATATTTCCAACGCAGGAACTTTATGCAACTCAATGATTTTCACGAGCAAAGATAAAATGACTTCTTCAAAACATCTGAAATATGAGTTGGGAGTTTCAAAGAATTAAATTCAAAGTTCTTTGGAATTTATTTTCAGTTTGGAGTTATTTGAGTTTTATTCAAATTATTATTATTCAAAAATAAAATATATGGAAAATAGGGTAACCTGATTCCCTACATCAGAAAATTTGAGAGAAATAAATTTGAATTAATTTTGGTATTTTTAAAATTATTTTTACTGGATTTTACTAGAGCAGAAGCACTCTTTGTTTTATTTGAATTTGTGTGTATTTTATTTGACTCTAGAAAAATGTTCAGCTTGTAGGAAATCTTTTTCTGAAATTTTTGATTTGTAATATGCCTTTATAAAATTTTATTTTATTTTTTTATCCAGTTTTCCTTTATTGTTTCTATATAAAAAGGAAAAAAAAATTAGGTGTGCGCCTGGAACTAACCGCCGCCCACATGCGTAGCATAGCAGCAAGCCGGCCCGTTTTTCTTTTGTTTTCTTTTTTCTTTTATTTTTTTTTATTTTCGTTAATGTTTAGTTTTTTTTGAAACAAAATTCAGAAAAAAATAGACTGCGGAAAAAAAATGCAGACCGTGGCCGGCGCGCGGCCGGCCGAGGCCTCTAGGCCCGTGCGAGGCGTTAGCCTTTTTCTTCTCTGTTTCGTATATTTTCGTTCACGTTTAGTCCCACATTGCCAAGCTTTTAACCCTTAAACCTTTTTTCACCTATAAATATAGACCCATAGAGCCTCCAAAAATCATCCGATTCGGGTTAAATCAATATTTTGGTTCGACTAGATTCATTTAAGAAAAATATTTTTTCTCCTCTCCGGCGCGACTTCTGGAAATTGTCTTCTCTCTCCGAATTTGTCTTTTCTCTACCTTATAAAGGTATCTTTTTTCGTTTTTTTCCTTTCTATACTTCCCTAGTTTATTATTTTCAATTAGTCTATGTATTTATACATTAGACCTTAACCGTAGCTATTTTTCTTCCGTAAAATAGCTTCGCCCTGATTTTTCAAATAGCCATAACTTTTTACTCGTTCATCCAAATTAGATGAAACCAATGCCCACTTATTCGTTACGATCTCCTCTATCCAGTAATCCAACTCACAGATGTTTTTGAAAGTTTCAAATTTGAATTAGATCAGAATTGAATTTGAACTTCGTTTGATCATAACTTGAGTTTCGTAACTCCGATTTAGTTGATCCTTTTTGCAAATCGAAGATCTTGACCAAAACTTTCTGATAAGGCCAAATTCACATAATTTTGGTACTATTATAAATTGTTTTATGTTGCAAGAGTTATTTGCTTGGCTTTGATGTTTTCCGAATTTTTTTCTTCGTTCTTTCCGATCTTTTGAGTAATTGCTTATGTGTGGTTACTATTGCTTGCTTACGATAGATTGACCGGAGTGTAACGAGTAGAACTATCAAGAGTTTTGAGTGCGAATCATCTTCATCAACAGTACATGCAAGTTCACACTTTGATCATATCCCTTTTCATACCCAGTTTTTATGCATTAGATCAATCCTCAAACATTGCATGATTAGGATCTAATTAAATTGTGGGTTTTGGGAGGTAGATGAAGTAGTACCTATTACCTGTTTTATTATCAAACCCTTGGGAGTTACTTCTACGTTTGCTTATTATGCCATGCTATGCTAGTAGACGTGGATTGGGTAAGTGTATCCATGACAGATGTGAGATTGTTATTTAATGGTTTATTTAAGGTGGCAACTTAAACACACATCTGGGTGGATTGAGGTACCTGGGTATTCCAGGATTGCCTGTTTTTTTTGGACCGCCACCTAGGCTCAAAGGGATCATGAGATTATTCATGCTAGAAACTTCCGTGTGCAGCCACAAGCTACTATGGGCTCTAGCATAGTTGATTAAGTCGTGAGAACTCTTACGGTGGTACACTAGCGGATGTAGGGAAAGTAGGTGTAACGGTCTACCCATCGTAAGGTGCTAAGCGCTTACGAAAGATCGTGTCTCGGTCATCCGTTTCTCAAACACCATGTAGTGCGAGAATCCCAACGGAGGAGATCGAGTCTTGTGGGGAAAAGTGCACAAACCGCTGCAGAGTGTACAAACTAATCATGGTTAGCCGTGTCCCCGGTTATGGACATCTTGGTTAATGATGATATTTTTAATTGGGATTGAGAATGCTGTCAACCATTCTCAATGTTTAACAACCACCATGATAGTTAAATAAAATTCATTCCTTTGCAGTAGGGAAAAATTGGCTTTTCGCAAAAACATTATAACCATAGAGCTTTTCCACCAGCCAAGTATGCATGTAGTGATAGCCTTTATTCATCATTATCCTATGGTGTGAATTTGCCAAGACATTCAATGTCTTGACCCTTTGTGGCTGCAACGTCTCATGTTGCGGGATCTTCTGACGAGTAAGTGATACGTTAGGGTTATGATTTCTACACTCAACTTTGCCGTTGGCGTTGATGGGAATCCACAACCTTGTTACTTCCGCTATTTGGATTGAGGTAATAGTATTTACGTTACTTTATACATGTGATTTACCTCTGTTATAAATCCTCAAGTACTGTGTGTGTCAGCATACCGATCCAGGGATGACACTTAAGAAAAGAGACTTGATCCATTCGGATCAGCTCGCTACATTCTCGAACTCAATCGAATATCCCCCCCCCCACCCCGACCTCGAGTTCCAACACCCGAGGCTTAGGTCAGGCCTTCGGACCTTCAACCATGTCCGGATCCAACCTTCAAGGTCGGTGGATGCCCTCCTCTGTCACAGAGGAGGATGTCAAGAAGCTAAGAGAGGCCAGGTTTCTGACGGGCGAGACCTCGCATAGTCTGCCTACTCCAGGGCAGGTCATTCCCACTCCCGAACCCGGCGAGATCGATGTATTCATCTCTCACTTCCTCCAAGGGCTAGGCCTCGCTCTAGACCCTTTTGTCAGAGGGCTCATGTACTATTACGGGATGGATTTCCATGACATGGCCCCGGATTCAGTCCTTCATATTTCGTCGTTCATTGTTGTATGTGAGGCCTTCCTCCGCATTACCCCTCACTTCGGCCTGTGGCTCAAGACTTTCAATGTTGAGCCGAATATGATCGAGGGGCGACACGCAGAGTGCAGAGGTGCCGTAATAAGCAAAAGTGCCGATGCCCCATGGACAAAGGGTTCCTTCCAGGAGGTGCCCAGCTTATGGCAACGGGAGTGGTTTTGTATCACAGCTGCCCGAGGTACCAAGTGGGTGGACGCCCCTGCTTTTCGCTCGGCCCCCCCGCCACGACTGACGTCATGGATCAACAAGGGGCTAGACTGGGGGCTAGTAAGGGATGTACCGACAATGGAGAGCCGCATCCGAGATCTTCTCGAGAGAGATGTCAGTCTGGCCACGGTAACGCAAGTCATGTTAATTCGTCGAGTCCTGCCCTGCAAACATCGTCCCCTCCGCATGTGGGAGTTCAACCCGGAGGGACCGCGAGCTATTCAGCACTTCCTCGGCATGACGCTCGAAGAGATGTATCAATTGTTCTTTGGACCACAAATAATGTGTCCGCACACCACCGAGGATGCGGGTCTGAGCTGCAATCTCCCAGATACCCAAGTAAGTAGTCCTGTAGCCGAAAACACCGTCTTTTTATTTATCATAACATCGTCCTGAAAAGTCTCTTTTTGACCAGGACTGGGTAACAAAGGCGAAGATGATCAGGTGTCCGGCCCCCCTCCCTGAGGTCTCACCAGATCCTGTACTAGCCAGGATGCTGGAGCTTGCGCCTTATCAAGCGCCCTCAGGGGAAGATAAAGGCGGAATAAAGAGGCTGAAAGCGGGCCTCGCTCATTGTTCATCCAAACCGGGGGAATTAGCACCTCCGCGAAGGAGGATAGCCAGGGAGAAGAATCTAAAATTCCCTCTCCCCAAGGAAGGAAGAGGACCGCCTCTGAAGCCCCGGAAACAATGGTTTCCAAACGGGGGAAGAAATCTTCGCCAGAGTTCCTGCCCCGGGGGGTACCCTTGCCGCACAGTGCCCGCAAGGGGATCAGCCCTCCACCGAGTTGTAAGTAAAAGGGTACTAAATAGTAAAAATATATTGCTTCACTTCTGAGGAAAATAACCGAAGCCTTTATCTTGTAGTTCGGATCGTAGCCCTTCTCGACAGAGTTCGTCTTCGAGGGATCTTCTTCCGCAGATGCTGGAGAGCGAAACACCTCCCGATGCCACCCCGCCTCATGAGGCGGGCGACCCTGAAGTGTCGTCGCGGAGGTTTTCTCTTGGTCCGGCAACGCCAGAGGGTAATCCTTCGTGCACCCGAAGTCCTCAGTATTCGTCTCCTAAGGAGAGCAACCGAAAGAGTCCGGCACCGTCTGTTGTGCGATCGGGCGCACTGAAGGATCTGCTAGAGCAAACGACCATCTCAGAAGTGCATTGTACGCTAATGGGTACGGTGATTGAGAGGATTTCATCCGCCGAAAGTGGGTTGCATGAAGCTTTTATGAGTCTGCTGAAAGGCTTTGAGGTACATGAAATAGTGTATGTTTTTGACGGTACCGCACACGCTAGGTGTGCCCTGTGCAGATAGTAGCCCCTGAGACTCTGGTTGTCGTCGAGAATGGCGGCAAACAGAGGATCATAGTCCCAGGTAATAACCAAGCCACCTTCATATGCAGGTGGCGGAAGGTCCGGTGTCTAGCCGGACTGGAGAGTTTGCCGAGCTAAAGCGGCAACTTGATGCGGCGGATGCCGACATCATGCTTATCAACAAGCGGCTTGACGAGGCACAGGGTATGTGATTTCTCCGGTGATCAATACGTAGTAAGAGGAGCATAATGCCAGTATCTTTAATATGTTGTGACTGCAGATGGAGCTGCGGCTGTGGAGACTCTTCGGGCGGAACTTGCCCGAGCCAAAGAACAAGCCAGGAATATTGATGCGGCCGCGCTAAAAGCGGCCGAAGAGCTGATGGCTGAACAGGCTGCCCATTGCCAAAGCAAGGGAAAAATGGCCAAGATGGCCGTTGAGTTGAAAGATGCCGCCGACCATTACCAGCTTCTTGAAAAGGAAAACCGAGCGAAGGCGATGGAGCTGGAGAAGGCCATGGTAGCAGCCAAGGAAGCCCGCTCTAAGATCAGAGCGTCGACGGAGGAACTGCATCAAGCTGGAGATATCGCGGCTGGTAAGCCCTTCTTGTTGCGGACAAAGTTCGGAGATCAAAAGTATGCCCCTCTTGATCAACTATGGAGTTCTGCGGACGCATATGCGGATCTGGCAGCCAGTGCTGCTGATGCGGCCGAGTACTTTAAGGATCGAAAAGATCATGAAGTGGAAAAGCTATTCTGGTCATAGTTCGATGGTCCAGTGTGTCCGCTGTTGTTAAATGAGCGAATGACCGAGTGGGCCGAGCTCCATAGGTTGTCCGGGCTTGACATCGGGTCTGTTGTGGATCATCTGTGGCCGGGAGGGCCACGACCGAATAGTTATTTTTGTTTGGTGCAACAGTTCCTTGGTGATGTGCCGCATACCGATGCTATGAAGAGGTCGGCGTGCATAGATGGTGCGCGGATGGCACTGGCCCGTATGAAGACATACTGGGCAGACATGGAGGCCACCGCTATTGCAACCCAGGGTTCGGCCGTGGGCCGAGTAGCTGTCGAGCACTACTTTGAAGAAGTCCTTGAAGGCGCTCGTTCAATAGAAGCTCAGTGCTCAAAGAATATTGTTCTAGTGACATGTATTCCCATTGTAAAAACAATATTTTATTGAATTATAAGGTTGTGTTTATACTTTTGCCTAAGAGTACTATGATGCCTCCTGTGCGGCCGTTTATGTATATATGTATATAACCTGAAAGTTTGCAGTCATCGTCTTTAGCCCCCACACATATAATGCGGGGGTGTTCATAGAAGACGAGTGTTCACACTTGATCCAACGTCTTGGTCCATTAAGGAGGTGATAGCGCAGCAAACTAGGAAATCGGACTATATTGCTTTAACACTTTCACTTAGCCATAGGAGTTTGACGGTGGGGCTACTATATAGCCCCTGGTGGCTCTGCACTCGTCCGAATACGGTAGCGTACATGCACAGCCGTGAAGCGACCCTTCGTTAATGCGGAGGAATCCCGAAGATTCCGCTAAGTCATCGAGTGGTTGACCAGTCTCACGCTTTATCATGACAGTCAGTTTTCGGCTTTCTCTACTGAGGTGCTCGTCCGGATGAACCAGGGCACAATCGCAGTAGTTCTCCTGGTGCCACCTTAGCCGATAGAGCGGAACGTAAGGTAGCAAAACACAGGAGCCAGGCAAACCCAACATTTGACCAAAGACATGATTCGGAGCTGATGCATATAAGGCCAAACTCGCGACACCGAACACTCCCTAAGGTATTCGGTCTTTGTAACATATTCCGGGCTGAACAATGCCCTTGATAATGAACCCCGAGTGTCCAGGTACGTGCAATATTCTGACGTGGCCAAATGCCAATAACGTCAGCATCCTTCTCGGTTGTACTGAGAATCCAGAGGATGTGAACAACAAGAGACAATAAAAAAGGTTTACGCAGGGTCTTAATCTAAAAGGAAACCTTTAAGCGGGTCCCTGCCGCACGTTTGCGCCTGTGTCTCCGTTGTGCCGTATCCTGGACGGGTCTAGCACGGTTGTGATCTGTAAAAGAGAGAAACTTAGTTGAAAGTTGTCGTGCAAAAAATTGGTTATTTTAAATAAACCATTTAAAATTCAAGATAAGTAAAGTTGAGCCGAACTAGCGCTGTTTACACGCGGGAAGCCCCTGGTACCGTTTATAAGGGGATAACCATCAAACCAATCTCAAGTATATCTAATGATGTGTCGGACTCGTCTAACCGTGTCCGTGGTCTTAACGACCGGTCATTTGTTCTGGTTGGTGAGGTTGTCTAGTGTTCGTATGTTAAAGCAGCCGCACGTTCTTCTGCGCATAAGGAATGCTCAATATTTCCATTAACTGTGATGGTGCCGCACGGGCCAGGCATCTTAAGCTTAAGGGAAGCATAATGCGGTATAGTGTTGAAACGAGCGAAAGTCGTTCGTCCGAGTAGTGCTTGATAGCCGCTTCGGAATGGAGCGATGTCGAAGTGTAACTTTTCAGTTTGTTATCGGGTGAACCGAATATGACTTCTAGTATTAGAGAGCCTGTGGAGCGGGCCTCTAGGCCTGGTATTACTCCCTTGAAGGTAGTATTAATGTGGCCGATCTTTGTCGGGTCCATCCCCATTTTGCGGATTGTGTCCTGATATATCAGGTTTAGACTACTGCTGCCGTCCATGAGGACTCTTGTGAGATGGTATCCATTTATTATTGGGTCTAACACCAAGGCAGCCAATCCTTCGTGCCGGATACTTGTCGGGTGATCCCTGTGATCAAAAGTGATCGAGCAGGCCAACCAGGGGTTGAACTTAGTGGTGACGGGCTCTAGGGCGTGTGTGTCTCGGAGTGCAGGTTTGCTTCTCCTCTTCGTCACATGTACCACGTGTACTGTTTTAACCTCCGGTGGGAATTTTTTCTGTCCCCCAGTGCTTTGCTGGCAAGGCTCGTCTTCGTCTTCATTTGGTGTCTCCCTCCCCTTGTGTTCGGTGTTTAGCTTACCGGCCTACTTGAAGACCCAGCATTCTCTGTGGGTGTGATTTGCAGGTTTATCGGGGGTGCCGTGAATCTGACATAGTTTGTCTAGAATCTTGTTTAGGCCAGACAGTCCATCTCTGCTGCCTTTAGAAGGCTTCTTCCATTGACCTGGTCGAGAGCCCCTGAATCCGGCGTTTACCGCCGTATTGTGTGGGTTGTCTTCTGTATTTCGACGCTTGCTTTTACTGCATCGTGGTTTTCCATTGCCATCCCTGACTTCGGATGTGCTTGGGTCGCTAGTGCCGCTGCAGGCTAACCAGCTATCCTCGCGCGCGCAAAAGCGGGTCATGAGGCTTGTTAGGGCTGCCATTGTTCTCGGTTTTTCTTGGCCGAGGTGCCTGGCGAGCCATTCATCTCGGACACTGTGTTTGAAAGCTGCTAAGGCTTCGGCGTTCGGGCAATCGATGATTTGGTACTTCTTAGTGAGAAACCTGTTCCAAAGTTTTCGGGCTGACTCTCCGGCTGTTGAACTATATGACTTAAACCATCTGCATCCGGAGGTCGCACATAAGTCCCTTGAAAATTAGCCTGAAAAGCATCCTCAAGCTCCTCCCAACATCCAATTGAGTTTTCGGGGAGGCTTTTCAGCCAGTGCTGAGCTGGTCCTTTGAGCTTGAGGGGCAAGTACTTGATGGCGTGGAGATCGTCTCCGCGAGCCATATGAATATGGAGGATAAAGTCCTGAATCCAGACCCCAGGGTCTGTGGTCCCGTCGTACGCCTCTATGTTCACTGGTTTGAATCCTTCTGGAAATTCGTGGTCCAGCAACTCATTGGTGAAACATAGGGGGTGTACGGCACCCCTGTATTTAGATGTACCATGGCGTTCGGATGGTTGTGGTATTCAGTGTTGATTTTTTGCCGTAGCGCGCTTCCTAGATGCATAGATGGATCTTGTCATACTGGATTTTTGGCGCAATTCCTCACGTAGATCGTGTGTTGAATTATGTGCGGCCTTTTTAGCCGCTCTATCTCGGCAACGAGGTGGTTGATCCGACCGGTTGGCCATTTTGTTTTTCGGCTGTGTGGGCTCTGAGGCCTCGTCGTCGAATTCGGGCAATAGCTTGCGCTTTGGGTAGCTCTTCGTGTGGTAACTACCACCATACTTTTCTTCGTTGTCAAGCACTTTGTTCCATCTATTGTTGAGCGTATTCTGCGCGGCCTTAAGCCTTTGCTTCTGCTCCTTTAGACTCCTCGCTGTGGCAATAAGCCTTCTGCGAAGGTTCTCTTGTTCCAAGTGCCCTTCCGGGATGGTGTGTGCATCTTCGTCCAGACTGTTTTCCTCCTTGGAGGGAGGTTGGTGGGTTTTATCCTCGGCGTCGTTGTGTTCGAACGTCTGATCCGTACTATGTTTGCCGTTTGTGCCTTCATCGCGCTCTGCCGCTGGGTCAGTGTGGTCGTTGTTTCCTCTGGAGTCGACCGGGGTGTTGATTTCTCTTTCGCTGTTTTCGCTGTTTTTGCCGAGACGGGGTTTAGCACGGCGCCTACGTCGATGCTTTGTTTGGTTCTCGATGGAGCTGTTCTTCGTTGCTTCTTTCCTTTCCTCGTCATTGTTTTCTTTAGGTGTATCCACCATGTATATGTCATGTGATGAAGTGGAGGTCCAGCGCCATACACGGTGGTTCTGATAAATCTCTGCATCGTCGTCCATACCGTCGATGTCTTCGGAGTCGGAGTCGAGCATGTCGGTTCAATCGTCGACAGTGGCTACTAAGTGGGTGGTGGGTGGGGAACGAATTTCTTCATCGTCCGCATCCCATCCTAGCCGGACATAGTTCGGCCAAGGTTCCTCTGACAGGGAGAGGGATCTTAACGAATTTAGCACATCGCCGAAGGGTGAGAGCTGAAAGATATCTGCGGAGGTAAACTCCATGATAGGTGCCCAATCGGATTTGATAGGCACGGAAACAGGTAGTTCGGAGCCCGTGGCCGGGGACGAATCCAATAGTTCGGCAGCACGGCTCTCGTGAGGTGTAAAGTCAGTATTTGGCTCTATCGCCACTGAGAGTGCGGCCTCCAAGGCGGGGTCTATCCACCCATCCTCGGATGGCGCAGTTTGCTCCGAATTAAAGACCGGAGTAGTTGCCGGTGTGATCTCCCGAACACCGTCTGGCGGCAAAGCTATATCATGCTCATCGTGATTATGCGGCACACCTGGCAAGGGGTCAAATCCGTCGAAGATCAAGTCTCCACGGATATTGGCGGTGTAATTCAAGTTTCCGAACCTGACCTGGTGGCCAGGGGCGTAGCTCTCGATCTGCTCCGGATGGCGGGCAAGTTGGCCCGCGATGCGAAACCGCCCGAATCTGAAGATCTGTCCGGGAGGAAGACCTCACCCTGGACCGCATCGTTACCGATGATTGAAGGAGCCATCAAGCCTTATGGTGACGGTACAGTGGAACACTCAATGAAAGCACCAATGTCGGTGTCAAAACCGGCGGATCTCGGGTAGGGGGTCCCGAACTGTGCGTCTAAGGCGGATGGTAATAGGAGGCGGGTGACACGATGTTTACCCAGGTTCGGGCCCTCTCGATGGAGGTAATACCCTACTTCCTGGTTGATTGATCTTGATGATATGAGTATTACAAGACTTGATCTACCACGAGATCGTAGAGGCTAAACCCTAGAAGCTAGCCTATGGTATGATTGTTGTTGTCCTACGGGCTAAACCCTCCGGTTTATATAGACACCGGAGGGCTAGGAGTTACATAGAGTCGGTTACAAGGAAGGAGATCTACATATCCGTATTGCCAAGCCTGCCTTCCACGCCAAGGAGAGTCTCATCCGGACACGGGACGAAGTCTTCAATCTTGTATCTTCATAGTCCAACAGTCCGGCCAAAGGATGTAGTTCGGCTGTCTGGATACCCCCTAATCCAGGACTCCCTCACTTGGGGGCTGTCTTGGGCTTAGATGGAGCAGCCCCAGGCTTTATGGCATCCCCCATGAGCTTTTGAGTATTTGGAGGTGGTGCAGCTGGCTCTCCTCCTCCTCTTCTTCCTCATCAGAGTCTCTCATCATAGATGATCTACCAGTGACTCTGGCAATAGTCTTCCTCACTCTCTCCCTCCTCTTCTTTCCTCCAGTAGCCTCTTCCTCTCTTGGTTCAAGAGTGAACTCCATAGTTTCCTGAGTGGAGGCTCTGTCTTTTGACATGGGCTTCCACTTAGCAGGATATTTCTTTCACATTCCAGGCTTTGTGGCAGCAGCAGCATACTCCTTCTTGAGCACCTTTTTCTTTGAGGTCACTTCCTCATCAACAACAAAACCTCATCTTCAGATTCTGAGGTTCTCTTCTTCCTTTGCCTAGTAGCAGCCTTAGGCAAGTTGCTGGGAGTGCTTCTGCTACCTTCATCATAACCGTTGTTGGAGGGACTGGTGCCTTCATTGAGATTCACCTGCTCCTAAGACCTGTTCTGACTGTCACCGCCCTCTGGCATCTCTGAAACTGACCTTGTGAATAGATAGGTATAGGTAGAGTGGATGAGCATCACAAAGTACAGCTATTTTGTAAAACTATTGATACAAAAGCTTAACTTTAGTTTTCTGCAGAAAGCATTTCGGAGCTACCGATTTGACAAACTTGATCGGTGACACGGAAGCAATAACAGAATCTAAACATGCAGTTTCAGTCAGACCAAGACGAAGTTCGGTGACTCCGAGATGCTAGGGTTTCACAGAGTATGTGATTTTGATCACACCGTACGCTTTGGTTAGACCAAATTGTACTTGTGTAATGGATTGAGCCAAATCGGTGAGACCGAGATCCTCAGATCGGTCGGTCCGAGATGAGTTCAGCGAAACCTAACCCTAAATTTTGCATCAAATCTATTCTAATGGAATTTCTGGTTGTTAGATTGATCTCATTTGTGGAAAGAATAATGGCAACGATCTTTGTGTAAGAATCGGAAAAGCGAGCGCACAAAGAGGTCGAGTCCCTACCTAACTTGGCAAAAAAGTCACTACAGCGACAATGGCGATGAGATTTCCGTCGAAGACGACGGAGACCAGCGGTAGGAGGACACTGGTGACAACGACGACGATCCGAAGACCAAGGGGGCGGCAGAGCTGGGAAGGCGTGGTTGAGAGGTTTGGAGGAATTTCCAACATTTCAACCCGCGGTATATATACCCAGTCACTATCAGTGTGACCGAGTGGAATGACTCAGTGGCACCGAGATGCAAAACTGCTAGCAGTTACCGCAACTCGGTGTGACCGAATTGTTCAAATCGGTTGCACCGAGATGAAAACCTAGATCAACTTAATGAATTCGGTGAGACCGAGTGTGATGAGTTGGTCTGACCGAGATGCATTAAGAGGTTTTCGAAGTTTAAGCCCTTGACGGATCGGTGGCTCCGAGTGCTCTGACCGGAGGGTCAATTCGACTTGTTAAAACTTTGTGATGTAGCATGAATAGAGTTTGAGATGAGAAAAGCATAGATAGCTAGAGGGAGTACTTAGGCATTCTTGTCCATCCATTTGGCAATAGAAAAACCAAACAATCAAAGCAACAAATGGATGTCCTTGAATGGAGAAAATTATGCAACCAATATGCTCACACAATAAGATAGCAAATAAAATATGTGGAAAAGCATGCACAAACACTCTAGCATCTATCAAGCAATTGGAAATGACTAGGTCATCTATATATGAGTATATTGACTGAGGAGTCAAATGAGAACATTTGATCACAGGTCATACTCATCGTTTAGGCACAAGTGGGGTTACCACTTTTACATAAATCATTGTTGTATTCACATCATTAGAGTTGCTTTAGCTCCATTCTTAGAGCAAAGCTCGCCCTTGATGTGATATCCGCCCTAAGAGGGATGAACTAATCTTGGGTTTTGTTGATGATGACTTCACGTATATGTTGAATATGTGGATGCTCAATGTTGATGTAGATCATTTGGAGCAATCCATTGGAGTGAGTTGCACTTTCAATACCTACATGGGTTAGTCCCACAAGGAACACACAAGGATATCCATGGACGGAGAAATACACATATGATGATGTCCATGGAAGCATTTGGTTACCTTGTCCCTTGTCTTACCAATGAAGAGGGTTTGTGACTCCTTGAACTAGTGCAAGATATGGAAGTTGATTGCACTTGTCCTTGCCAAAATGAATATGAGTGAAGTATGTTGGTGGAGTAACCCTCAAGAACTCTCTAGTTCTTCTTCTTTGGGACCCACATCAACTTGATGGGAATCCTTGGAGTTGTAGTCGTACTTGATGAAGTAGAACCTGATGTAGTTTTGGGAACCCACTAGACCAAGGCCTTTGGAGCTTATTCAAATGAATCAATCTCTTCTTGAAGCTTGTCCTTGCCTTTTAGCTTGTGGTCTTGTGGTGGAAGATAATCTTGAGCTTGTGTTCCCTTGAAACAAGTAGGGTCATACTTCTCTTTTTCAGGAACAAACTTCGTCTTGGGGTATTGATCTTCTTCCCACTCAACTCCATTGGCATTGAACTTGCATTCAAACCAACACCCTGATTCTTCCGGTGCCTTCCTTGCTTGCATACAATTTCCTCAAATTGCTTACTTTCAGGGCCATCCCATCAAGGTTGTCTCAGTACCCCTTGGAAAGGGTGCTCAGGAGCCCCAACTTCATTTGGAAGAGTCGCTGAGTGGAACATTGAGCTGCAAGCGTTTCAGCTAGAATTCAGCACCACCAGAGTCATCAAGGGGTCCGCTCTAGCGGACTTCGTGGCGGAATGGGCAGAGGCGCCGGGCTCAAGGCTGATGAGGATCGATCCCTCTCCCCGGGAAGAGAGGCACCGGACGGTTGGGTCATGTACTTCGACGGGGCGTTCTCCAGACACGGCGCGGGGGCTGGCGCAGTGCTTATATCTCCCACTCAAGACAAGCTCTACTACGCCGTGCAGCTCTGTTTCCAGCATGTAGAAAAGGTCTCCAACAACATAGCAGAATATGAAAGCCTGATAGCAGGCCTGAAAGCTGCGGTCGCCCTGGGAGTGAAGCGCCTTACCATCAAGGGTGATTCACAACTCCTCGTCAACTTCTCCAACAAAGTATACGAGCCGAGGGATGAGCACATGGAAGCCTACCTCGCGGAGGTCCGCAGGATGGAGAAGCAGTTCTGGGGACTGGAGTTGCAGCATGTGCCTCGCGGCACCAATCAAGAGGCTGATGACATCGCCAAGCGGGCATCCAGGCAGCTACCTCAGGAACCTGGCGTCTTCGAGGAGCGGCTCTTCAAGCCCTCGGCGACGCCATCGCTGTCACGCACGGTGCAGCCTCGGGAAGAGCTCCCCCAGCCACCTGTGACGGGAGCCCGATGCGTGGCCCAGGGCGGCGACAGAGGCTCGCTCCGGGCTGGAGCCTCGAGGGATCTTTGGATCACAGAGCTCAGGAGTTACCTGATGCAAGGGACCTTGCCGGAAAAGGAGGAGGAAGCGGAGCGTGTGGTGCGGCAAGCCACGGCGTACTGCATCAGGGATGGAGAGCTCTACCGGAAGCGACCGAATGATGTGTCCCTGCGTTGCATTTCCAGGGAGCAAGGGAAAGAGCTACTAGTCGCACATAAGTCCCTTGAAAATTAGCCTGAAAAGCATCCTCAAGCTCCTCCCAACATCCAATTGAGTTTTCGGGGAGGCTTTTCAGCCAGTGCCGAGCTGGTCCTTTGAGCTTGAGGGGCAAGTACTTGATGGCGTGGAGATCGTCTCCGCGAGCCATATGAATATGGAGGATAAAGTCCTGAATCCAGTCCCCAGGGTCTGTGGTCCCGTCGTACGCCTCTATGTTCACTGGTTTGAATCCTTCTGGACATTTGTGGTCCAGCAACTCATCGGTGAAACATAGGGGGTGTACGGCACCCCTGTATTTAGATGTACCATGGCGTTCGGACGGTTGTGGTATTCAGTGTTGATTTTTTGCCGTAGTGCGCTTCCTAGATGCATAGATGGATCTTGTCATACTGGATTTTTGACGCAATTCCTCACGTAGATCGTGTGTTGACTTGTGTGCGGCCTTGTTAGCCGCTCTATCTCGGCCACGAGGTGGTTGATCCGACCGGTTGGCCATTTTGTTTTTCGGCTGTGTGGGCTCTGAGGCCTCGTCATCGAATTCGGGCAATAGCTTGCGCTTTGGGTAGCTCTTCGTGTGGTAACTACCACCATACTTTTCTTCGTTGTCAAGCACTTTGTTCCATCTATTGTTGAGCGTATTCTGCGTGGCCTTAAGCCTTTACTTCTGCTCCTTTAGACTCCTCGCTGTGGCAATAAGCCTTCTGCGAAGGTTCTCTTGTTCCAAGTGCCCTTCCGCGATGGTGTGTGCATCTTCGTCCAGACTGTTTTCCTCCTTGGAGGGAGGTTGGTGGGTTTTATCCTCGGCATCGTCATGTTCGGACGTCCGATCCGTACTATGTTCGCCATTTGTGCCTTCATCGCGCTCTGCCGCTGGGTCAGTGTGGTCGTCGTTTCCTCTGGAGTCGACCGGGGTGTTGATTTCTCTTTCGCTGTTTTCGCTGTTTTTGCCGAGACGGGGTTTAGCACGGTGCCTACGTCGATGCTTTGTTTGCTTCTCGATGGAGCTGTTCTTTCTTGCTTCTTTCCTTTCCTCGTCATTGTTTTCTTTAGGTGTCTCCACCATGTATATGTCATGTGATGAAGTGGAGGTCCAGCGCCCTGCGAGCGGTGGTTCCTGTTCGTCTCCTGCATCGTCGTCCATACCGTCGATGTCTTCGGAGTCGGAGTCGAGCTTGTCGGTTCAATCGTCGATAGTGGCTACTAAGTGGGTGGTGGGTGGGGAACGAGTTTCTTCGTCATCCGCATCCCATCCTAACCGGACATAGTTCGGCCAAGGTTCCTCTGACAGGGAGAGGGATCTTAACGAATTTAGCACATCACCGAAGGGTGAGAGCTGAAAGATATCTGCGGAGGTAAACTCCATGATAGGTGCCCAATCGGATTTGATAGGCACGAAAACAGGTAGTTCGGAGCCCGTGGCCGGGGACGAATCCAATAGTTCGGCAGCACGGCTCTCGTGAGGTGTAAAGTCAGTATTTGGCTCTATCACCACTGAGAGTGCGGCCTCCAAGGCGGGGTCTATCCACCCATCCTCGGATGGCACAGTTTGCTCCGGATTAAAGACCGGAGTAGTTGCCGGTGTGATCTCCCGAACACCGTCTGACGGCAAAGCTATATCATGCTCGTCGTGATTATGTGGCACACCTGGCAAGGGGTCAAATCCGTCGAAGATCAAGTCTCCACGGATATTGGCGGTGTAATTCAAGTTTCCGAACCTGACCTGCTGGCCAGGGGCGTAGCTCTCGATCTGCTCCAGATGGCCATGCAAGTTGGCCCGCAGTGCGAAGCCGCCGAATACGAAGATCTGTCCGGGGAGGAAGACCTCACCCTGGACCGCATCGTTACCGATGATTGAAGGAGCCATCAAGCCTTATGGTGACGGTACAGTGGAACACTCAATGAAAGCACCAATGTCGGTGTCAAAACCGGCGGATCTCGGGTAGGGGTCCCGAACTGTGCGTCTAAGGCGGATGGTAACAGGAGGCGGGGGACACGATGTTTACCCAGGTTCGGGCCCTCTCGATGGAGGTAATACCCTACTTCCTGGTTGATTGATCTTGATGATATGAGTATTACAAGAGTTGATCTACCACGAGATCATAGAGGCTAAACCCTAGAAGCTAGCCTATGGTATGATTGTTGTTGTCCTATGGACTAAACCCTCCGGTTTATATAGACACCGGAGGGGGCTAGGGTTACATAGAGTTGGTTACAAGGAAGGAGATCTACATATCCGTATTGCCAAGCCTGCCTTCCACGCCAAGGAGAGTCTCATCCGGACACGGGACAAAGTCTTCAATCTTGTATCTTCATAGTCCAACAGTCCGGCCAAAGGATATAGTCCGGCTGTCTGGAAACCCCCTAATCCAGGACTCCCTCACTTGGGGGCTGTCTCGGGCTTAGATGGAGCAGCCCCAGGCTTTATGGCATCCCCCATGAGCTTTTGAGTATTTGGAGGTGGTGCAGCTGGCTCTCCTCCTCCTATTCTTCCTCATCAGAGTCTCTCATCATAGATGATCTACCAGTGACTCTGGCAATAGTCTTCCTCACTCTCTCCCTCCTCTTCTTTCCTCCAGCAGCCTCTTCCTCTCTTGGTTCAAGAGTGAACTCCATAGTTTCCTGAGTGGAGGCTCTGTCTTTTGACATGGGCTTCCTCTTAGCAGGATATTTCTTTCACATACCAGGCTTTGTGGCAGCAGCAGCATACTCCTTC
Organism: Aegilops bicornis; assembly: GCA_021605145.1. Taxonomy (NCBI): domain Eukaryota; kingdom Viridiplantae; phylum Streptophyta; class Magnoliopsida; order Poales; family Poaceae; genus Aegilops; species Aegilops bicornis. The sequence continues at coordinate 74,163,358 of CM038675.1, forward strand.
TTGAGCACCTTTTTCTTTGAGGTCACTTCCTCATCAACAACAAAACCTCATCTTCAGATTCTGAGGTTCTCTTCTTCCTTTGCCTAGTAGCAGCCTTAGGCAAGTTGCTGGGAGTGCTTCTGCTACCTTCATCATAACCGTTGTTGGAGGGACTGGTGCCTTCATTGAGATTCACCTGCTCCTAAGACCTGTTCTCGACTGTCACCGCCCTCCGCATCTCTGAAACTGACCTTGTGAATAGATAGGTATAGGTAGAGTGGATGAGCATCACAAAGTACAGCTATTTTGTAAAACTATTGATACAAAAGCTTAACTTTAGTTTTCTGCAGAAAGCATTTCGGAGCTACCGATTTGACAAACTTGATCGGTGACACGGAAGCAATAACAGAATCTAAACATGCAGTTTCAGTCAGACCAAGACGCAGTTCGGTGACTCCGAGATGCTAGGGTTTCACAGAGTATGTGATTTTGATCACACCGTACGCTTTGGTTAGACCAAATTGTACTTGTGTAATGGATTGAGCCAAATCGGTGAGACCGAGATCCTCAGATCGGTCGGTCCGAGATGAGTTCAGCGGAAACCTAACCCTAAATTTTGCATCAAATCTATTCTAATGGAATTTCTGGTTGTTAGATTGATCTCATTTGTGGAAAGAATAATGGCAACGATCTTTGTGTAAGAATCGGAAAAAGCGAACGCACAAAGAGGTCGAGTCCCTACCCTAACTTGGCAAAAAAGTCACTACAGCGACAATGGCGATGAGATTTCCGTCGACGACGACGGAGACCAGCGGTAGGAGGACACTGGTGACAACGACGACGATCCGAAGACCAAGGGGGCGGCAGAGCTGGGAAGGCGTGGTTGAGAGGTTTGGAGGAATTTCCAACATTTCAACCCGCGGTATATATACCCAGTCACTATCAGTGTGACCGAGTGGAATGACTCAGTGGCACCGAGATGCAAAACTGCTAGCAGTTACCGCAACTCGGTGTGACCGAATTGTTCAAATCGGTTGCACCGAGATGAAAACCTAGATCAACTTAATGAATTCGGTGAGACCAAGTGTGATGAGTTGGTCTGACCGAGATGCATTAAGAGGTTTTGGAAGTTTAAGCCCTTGACGGATCGGTGGCTCCGAGTGCTCCTGACCCGGAGGGTCCGAATTCGACTTGTTAAAACTTTGTGATGTAGCATGAATAGAGTTTGAGATGAGAAAAGCATAGATAGCTAGAGGGAGTACTTAGGCATTCTTGTCCATCCATTTGGCAATAGAAAAACCAAACAATCAAAGCAACAAATGGATGTCCTTGAATGGAGAAAATTATGCAACCAATATGCTCACACAATAAGATAGCAAATAAAATATGTGGAAAAGCATGCACAAACACTCTAGCATCTATCAAGCAATTGGAAATGACTAGGTCATCTATATATGAGTATATTGACTGAGGAGTCAAATGAGAACATTTGATCACAGGTCATACTCATCGTTTAGGCACAAGTGGGGTTACCACTTTTACATAAATCATTGTTGTATTCACATCATTAGAGTTGCTTTAGCTCCATTCTTAGAGCAAAGCTGCGCCCTTGATGTGATATCCGCCCTAAGAGGGATGAACTAATCTTGGGTTTTGTTGATGATGACTTCACGTATATGTTGAATATGTGGATGCTCAATGTTGATGTAGATCATTTGGAGCAATCCATTGGAGTGAGTTGCACTTTCAATACCTACATGGGTTAGTCCCACAAGGAACACACAAGGATATCCATGGACAGAGAGAAATACACATATGATGATGTCCATGGAAGCATTTGGTTACCTTGTCCCTTGTCTTACCAATGAAGAGGGTTTGTGACTCCTTGAACTAGTGCAAGATATGGAAGTTGATTGCACTTGTCCTTGCCAAAATGAATATGAGTGAAGTATGTTGGTGGAGTAACCCTCAAGAACTCTCTAGTTCTTCTTCTTTGGGACCCACATCAACTTGATGGGAATCCTTGGAGTTGTAGTCGTACTTGATGAAGTAGAACCTGATGTAGTCTAGGGAACCCACTAGACCAAGGCCTTTGGAGCTTCTTCAAATGAATCAATCTCTTCTTGAAGCTTGTCCTTGCCTTTTAGCTTGTGGTCTTGTGGTGGAAGATCATCTTGAGCTTGTGTTCCCTTGAAACAAGTAGGGTCATACTTCTCTTTTTCAGGAACAAACCTCGTCTTGGGGTATTGATCTTCTTCCACTCAACTCCATTGGCATTGAACTTGCATTCAAACCAACACCTTGATTCTTCCGGTGCCTTCCTTGCTTGCATACAATTTCCTCAAATTGCTTACTTTCAGGGCCATCCCATCAAGGTTGTCTCAGCGTACCCCTTGGAAAGGGTGCTCAGGAGCCCCAACTTGGCTGGAAGAGTCGCTGAGTGGAACATTGAGCTGCAAGCGTTTCAGCTAGAATTCAGCACCACCAGAGTCATCAAGGGGTCCGCGCTAGCAGACTTCGTGGCGGAATGGGCAGAGGCGCCAGGCTCAAGGCTGATGAGGATCGATCCCTCTCCCCGGGAAGAGAGGCACCGGACGGTTGGGTCATGTACTTGACAGGCGTTCTTGACATCTGGCCTTGGTCTTTGGCGCAGTGCTTATATCTCCCACTCAAGACAAGCTCTACTATGCCGTGCAGCTCTGTTTCCAGCATGGAGAAAAGGTCTCCAAGAACATAGCAGAATATGAAAGCCTGATAGCAGGCCTGAAAGTCGCGGTCGCCCTGGGAGTGAAGCGCCTTACCATCAAGGGTGATTCACAACTCCTCGTCAACTTCTCCAACAAAGTATACGAGCCGAGGATGAGCACATGGAAGCCTACCTCGCGGAGGTCCGCAGGATGGAGAAGCAGTTACAGGGGCGGAGTTGCAGCATGTGCCTCGCGGCACCAATCAAGAGGATGATGACATCGCCAAACCGGCATCCAGGCGGCTACCTCAGGAACCTGGCGTCTTCGAGGAGCGGCTCTTCAAGCCCTCGGCGACGCCATCGTTGTCAAGCACGGTGCAGCCTCGGGAAGAGCTCCCCCAGCCACCTGCCTCGGGAGCCCTGGTCTGTGGCCCGGTGTGAGCGTTGGCTGCCTCGACGCTGGAGCCTCAGGAGGGATGCTGGATCACAGAGCTCAGGAGTTACCTGACGCAAGGGACCTTGCTAGAAAAGGAGGAGGAAGCGGAGCGTGTGGTGCGGCAAGCCACGGCGTACTGCATCAGGGATGGAGAGCTCTACATGAAGCGACCGAATGATGTGTCCCTGCGTTGCATTTACAGGGAGCAAGGGAAGGAGCTACTGGCAGACATACACGGTGGAGACTGTGGGCATCATTCGTCATCACGGACCCTCGTTGGCAAGGCATTCCACAGCGGGTTCTATTGGCCCACTGCACTCAATGATGCCGTGGAACTAGTGAAGGCTTGCGAGGCGTGCCAATTCCATGCCAAGCAGATCCATCAGCCGGCGGGAGGTCTGCAAACTATACCCCTCTCGTGGCCATTCGCAGTCTGGGGGCTGGATATCCTGGGCCCGTTCCCTTGGGTGCTGGGAGGCTATCGCTACCGCTACGTCACCGTGGACAAGTTCACCAAGTGGGCTGAAGTGGAAGCCGTCCGCACCATCCCCGCAGGTTCTGCGGTCAAGTTCATCAAGGGCATCGTGAGCCGGTTCAGGGTGCCGAACCGCATCATCACCGACAATGGTTCGTAGTTCACCAGTAACCTCTTCAAAACATATTGTGCTAACCTTGGGACGCAGGTATGCTACGCTTCGGTTGCACACCCGCGGAGCAACGGTCAGGCCGAGCGGGCCAACGCGGAGGTCCTGAGGGGCCTCAAAACCAGGACCTTCTAGAAGAAGCTGGAAGCCTGCGGCAGGGGCTGGTACGATGAACTTCAGTCTGTGCTATGGTCCATCCGCATGACTGCGACCAAGCCGACTGGCGAGACCCCGTTCTTCCTGGTTTATGGAGCTGAAGCAGTCCTCCCTCACAAGTTCAGACGTTGCTCCGCACGGGTCCTGGCGTTCGACGAGGCGCAGCAGGACGCCATGCGGGGGACGGACCTCGTGCTGGGGGAGGAGCATCGTCGAGAAGCCGCACTACGAGCAGCAAGGTACCAACAAGCACTGCGGCGATACCACTGCCGCAACATTCGCCCCAGGACCCTTGAGGTAGGGGACCTCATGCTCAGACGGGTTCTCTCCAGGGAGGGACTACATAAGCTCTCTCCCGTGTGGGAGGGCCCGTTCAAGGTTGTTCATGTTTCCAGGCCCGGCTCCGCGCGCTTGGAGACCCAGGAGGGTGCCCGTCGAGCAGCGTGGAACATCCAGCATCTCCGAAGGTTTTACCCCTAAAAAGGCCCGGTGCCTGTGAAGAAGCGAACGCCTGTGAAGTTGTCGCGTTTTAGAAAAGGCCTGTGCCTGTGAAGAAGGTGAACGCCTGTGAAGTTGTCGCGTTTTGGAAAAGGCCATGTGCCTGTGAAGAAGGCGAATGCCTGTGAAGTTGTCGCGTTTTGGAAAAGACCCTGTGCCTGTGAAGAAGGCGAATGCCTGTGAAGTTGTCGCGTTTGGAAAAGGCCCGGTGCCTGTGAAGAAGGCGAATGCCTGTGAAGCTGCTGCGATCGGGGAAAGGCCCGGTGCCTGTGAAGAAGGCAAATGCGTGTGAAGCTCGCCGCCCGTGACACTCTCACATAATAATGAGTGGGGCTGTACACGCCCCGGAGTCTCCGGAGTGCCACCCTCGGGCCTCGGGGGCTCCCACCCACGCCCAGTGGCAGCACTTAGCTCCGCGCTGGTGAGAAGACGCCGAAGACTAGACTAGGTGCCGGACGTGGCTTCTCTCATTTGCTTTCTGCAGTTGGCTTGTTCATTCCCATTTGAAGTTTTATTGAAGGTGTTGCCGTCTTTGTCTTGTGACTCTCTGCCTTTTTCGCCCCCCTGTCTTGGTTTCTTTCGCGCGAGTCTCGCGAGGGAGTGGCGCGGGCATCCTCGTGAGTGTTTTCTGCCCCTATCGTTTGTTTTCTGCCCCTATCGTTTGAGGCTTCCCAAGCCGGGTCCGCTACGGGAGCCCCCCTCCCAGTTCGTGCCCCACGGGCACCGTGACGTGAACACAGGACCTGGGTCGATCGCCTCCACAACTGAGGCCGGAAGATACCTCTCCTGACTAATCTTTGCAGGGCATGAAGCGTTTGATGAGGCCTCGGCCTCGGGAAGCAAAGACCGCGACAGTCGCCCAAGCTAAGTAATTTCTCTACAGCGTGTGGCACAAAAGCCTAATCTGAGAGATAGCGTAAACAGTCGATAATTAATAGCAATAGTCCAAGCACGCCCTTGCCGTCACACTCATCTCTTTCTTGCAGGAAAAGGAAAAGAACAAAATAGGCGCGGCTCGCTTGACGCCAACTCGCGGCGAAGGCTCGAACTGCCTCCGGAGCTCAGGCGGACTCCCTCTCGCGCTTCACTAAGGCGCGACGGCGGGCAGACCCGCTACCTCCCTCCAGGCGGGCGCGGCGGCATGGAGGCTGGTCGCGGCCGCCACTGGAGGAGCTGCTATCCGAAAGAGAGTCGCCGAAGCTCGATGAGTCCCGAGCGCCGCCGACCACGCGCGCGCTGTCATCTTCATCCCGATCGTCGCCGGGTCTAGGCCCACGGCCGCGGTCGTTGTCCTCGGGGCAGCACCCAGTGCGACGACCATCTTCCCCGAACACCCTCACATAGAGGGTGGCATCACCGTCGAACTTGAAGTGCAGGGTGCACCGCCAGCTTAGACCACGCGCGCGGGCAAACGTTTGCCAGCCGCGGGTCAGGGCCACGCTCTCGGCGGCGGAGACCTCCAGCGAAGCCCAGGAGGCCCGGCTGCAGCAACCGTTCGCCTGGAGCCAGAGACCGCCTGGGGCACCGGCCGGAAGTTAGCCTAAAAGGAAGCGGGGAAGCTGGAGCCATGTGCTGGTCGGCTCCACCGACCACACGACAAACTCCGGCAGCACCTCTTCCGAGTGGAAGCGCGGCCTAGGAGGTCGCGCGGTCATAGCGCGCCCCCCTTCAATGGCCCGACGCCCGTCGCCGCGCGGGAGATCGCCTCCACGACCGTGGGAAGCCGCTACGGGAGCCACAGGGTGCTTGCGAGGACGGCCTCGACCGCGCTTGACTGGGGGAGAGTCAGGCTCTACCTGGCGGGCCTTCCCCTTCTCTGCGGCCGAGAACCTCTTCGATGGAGCCATGGAGAAGAGGGAGAAGCAAGAAGAGATGGACTGGAAGGGCACGCGCCGTTCCGTACTTATAGCCGGAGAAGGCCAACTGTCGACCTCCACGATCATAGGTAATCCTGACCCACTTTGCATGCAGGGACTTGTCAATTCATGCAATTGCCGAGGCGTCGTGGGGAAGTGGGAACGCCCATGTCCAATCAACCGCCACGCGGCGCCCAAGGCCGCAGGCTGTTAGGGCCTGCGGCGCTTCGCACTTTCCCCTTCGCTTCTCTGCTAAGCCAAGTCCAGGTGCGCCTTGGGCCCGGGGGCTACTGTCGGTGTTCTCGGAACGGGGGTACCCAGACTTGCCTGCCTGCGGCCTGCGGCGTGGCTAAAGGGGTGGCCCAGAACGACCCATCTTCATCAACACAAGCTCAAGACCCTTGTGAGGGGCCAAGCCTCGCGGGGCGGATGACATGACGCTTCCTCAGGCATGACCTCGTCAGGCTGGCTCGCGAGGAGGTGGAGAGATCAAGGCGGGGTACCTCACGAGGTGCCCGTGACGCAAGCCATGACGACCGAGGGCACTAGGCGGGCGCCAGCCCGCGCAGTGTCCTCATTTCCCCTTTGGTGCAAAGGAGACAGGCACAGGCCAATGGCACCAAGCAAATGCAACCATTTCGGTGCAACAAGACCAAGACCAGCAGAACGGCAGGAAGGAGGTCATCGTGGATCCCAAGCCAGCGTCACCGTCAGAGTCTTTGGCAGGCGAGGACCGACTTTAGTCAGGATAAGTGTACTAGATGTTCCCCTTCAAAATGGCCAATTGTTGGCGCCCTTCCTGCTCAATATTTGGGAAGAGGCCCAGGGCCTCTGCCTATAAATAGGACTAGCCACCCACAGGGTAGAGGCATCTTAGAGAGAGAGAGAGAGAGAGAGAGAGAGAAGCGACTGAACTCCCCCTAGCAGTTCATCGCAACGGCCAAGAACAGACCCTCGCGAGGTTGTTCTTCCTTGTACTGTTCATCATCAGCCCCTGAGGCAATCCACCACACCACACACTGGAGTATGGTATTACACCACAATGGTGGCCCGAACCAGTATAAACCTTGTGTCCCTTGTGTTGCTCTTTGTGTAGTTTAGATCCTTGTGAGGCGACTAGGTGTAGGTAGGTTGGAGGTGTGATCTCCGCGTGCACCCCAGAGTTCGAACCTAGAGGGTCTGCCGGAACCCGAAATCCAACTAGCAAACATACGCACAATATTCACCTTGTCCTCGAAGTATTCACCTTGCAAGCCCATACGCACAATAGCCCAAACAGCGGGGTTATGACCATATGCATTTTCATCTAATGCTTCCAACTAGCAAAATTAGTACCATCAAAGTAAGGACCTCTACGGTGGTAATTTCCCTCGCTAGACGCCACACTCTCCTAGGTTGTGAAACCAAAGGCTATGATCACCAAAACTATGGAATTCAAGGAAAATGGAGACCAAAGCTCTGATGCCACTTGTATGGTCAAAAGTAGGTCTAGAGCGGGGTGATTAGACTACTTGACCAAATAAAAATCTAACCTTTTCCCAATTTTGAGTCATGGCAGATTTTAGCAATTTATCACAAGCCAAGCAATCAACTTACACATGCAATTCTAAGAGTGTAGTAGCGGAAAGTAAAACATTGCATATGAAGGTAGAGGGGAGGGTTTGGAGAAGGCAAACGCAATGTAGACACGGAGATTTTTGGCGTGGTGCCTATGGGTGGTGCTATCATGCATCCATGTTGATGGAGACCTCAACCCACGAAGAGTAACGGTTGCGCGAGTCCATGGAGGGCTCCACCCATGAAGGGTAGACGAATAAGCAACCTTGTCTATCCCACCATGGACATTGCCTATGAAGGACTTGCCTCACTCAGGTAGATCTTCACGAAGTAGGCGATCTCCTTGCCCTTACAAACTCCTTGTTTCAACTCCACAATCTTGTCGGAGGCTCCCAAGTGACACCTAACCAATCTAGGAGACACCACTCTCCAAAAGGTAAAAGATGGTGTGATGATGATGAACTCCTTTATCTTTTGCTTCAAATGATAGTCTCCCAACACTCAACTCTCTCACACAGATTTGGCTATGGTGGAAATATGATTTGTGTGGAAAGCAACTTGGGGAAGGCTGGAGATCAAGATTCTTGTGGTTGGATTGGAATGTCTTGGTCTCAACACATGAGTAGGTGGTTCTCTCTCAGAAAATGAGTAGTGGAAGTGTAGGCACGTTTTGATGGATCTCTCTTGAATGGAGAAGGGGTGGAGGGGTATATATAGCCTCCACACAATATCCAACCGTTACACACATTTGAACCAACTCGGTCAGACCGAATAGAAGAACTCGGTGGGACTGATTTAGTTCAAAATTTGAACGTTAGGAATCTCGGTGGGACCGACATGATCAACTCAGTGGGACCGATGTGCTAGGGTTAGGGCAAAACCTCATCTCGGTGCGACCGATTGCATGAACTCGGTGAGACCGATTCAGCAATGAGAAAACAAAGAGTTGGTCAGGCAAACTCGGTGAGACCGATTAGACATTTCGGTGAGACCAAAATAATTACAACAGGCAACAGAGAGTTTGCAAGGCCATCTCGGTGAGACCGAGATCCGTATCGGGGAGACCGAATTGTCTAGGGTTTCTGGTAATGGCTAGGTCAAATGAACTCGGTGGAGTCGGATAGATCAAATCGGTGGGGCCGAGTTTGACTTTAGGTTTTGGACATATGTGGAAATGAGAAAGTGGCTGAGGGTTTTGGAGCAATATCACTAAGAACTTTGAGCAAGTAGACCATTAAGCAACACCTCATCCCCTTTTAATAGTATTGGCTTTCCTATGTACTCAAAATGAAAATGAAAATGAAGAGTCTTGAGCCTTTGCCAATCTTTGTCCTTAGCATTTTGAGGGGTCCACATCTCTAGTCCATGCCATGCCAATCATTGAACTTTCTGAAATAGTTAACTTGAATGGATATTAGTTCAATGAGCTATATGTTGTTATGAATTACCAAAACCACCCGGCGATTAGTTGCACTTTCAGTTATAGAACTCAAGTGATTAGCTCCCACCAGCACCCACAAACTTATTTTGAACTAGCACACCAAATGGGCTATAAGTTTTCATAAGAAAGGCTGCATGACCGTGACAGATTTGGATCCTGACATTTGGGACCCATGAGGAAAAAGCCTATTCAAGGTGGTATCGACTTAATTACTACTCAGCAAACGATTTTGCCTAACATTAACATCTATCGTGTATCTTCTATCTCTCGTCTTCTTCCTCCAGCCGCCTCAACCAAACGACGTCCTGCCTGCTCCCGCCTCCCACGGCTGGCAGCGCCTCCGCCGCCCTACCGTACCCTCAAACGTTGGCCAGTCCCTCCCACTATTCCCCCACACGTCATGTTATTCTCCGGCGATGTCAGCCCCAACACGCACCAGCACGCGAACCAGTCAACCCTCGTACTCTCCTCCGCCTACGAATAGACGGGCGCATCTTCCATGGCTCCAGTTCATTCTGTCTGAGGCCTCGCCGTCGTCCTCCGCCTTGGTTCACCCGCCGTGCACCGCCGTCTGGTGTTGTCAACGTCGTCAACAACCAAGAGGAACAAGGAGATGACTGTACGTGGAGAGGATGATAGTTGGGACCCACCAGGGTCATGGCAGTACGCAAGCAGGTGCCTCGTTATTACAAAGCCCAAAAAAATGGTTCCTCCTGATGGTTGGACATCTGGGGTTCATGCCATTGTCAACGTTGTCAATAAACGAGAGAATTACACAACGAGCGGCTGACACCAGGGACCCAGCAGGTCGCGCAGTTGTTATTTACTTTTTTAGGAACAAGCAGTTGTTATTTATACTAGTTTTAGAGATGGATCAGGGTAACAATGGGGTTGTGCGTGGGTTGTGGCCCATCTAGCCAGGGTTTTATTTTATATTTACCACATGATGAGCCCAGTTGTGTCTTTTTCTTGCTGAAAATGGCTAGCCCAGTTCTACTTTTTTTTAAATACCCAATGGAGGCCTACTTGCTTTCTCAGCCCTGTTGGGCTCCAAATCTTTCAAGACGAGAGCGATGTATTCGCTTGCCTAGAAAATGAAATAATAAGAAATGGGACGTAAATTTATAAACATAGCAAACCGGCAATTAGTTTCAAATATCACTTTTTAAAGATTACGACATTTCAAATTTAATTGTTTTTTGCAGGGCAAATTATGTTGGATTTTAAATTGATATAAATTTATTATTTTTAAATTTGATTGAACGTGACTCGAAATTTCGGGATTAAAAACAGTTCAAACTGCACCGAAATATGCAAAAATTTGAAGAAAATTTTAACCGTGGCCACAATATGGGCTGTAATGCTAAAAAATAATATGGGCTCCAAAAAATCCTTAAGAATTAGCAAATGGGCAGTAAATTATCAGATATAATGGCAGATGGGTTGTATGTTGTTTTCCACATATTTGAGGCTGACTTGTGCGCCTAATATAGGTTGACGCATATGCTTTCTAGAAAAAAGGTTGACGTGCACGCAAGGCCGTGTCAACTTAGTCAGCACATGAGAGCAGTGACTGTTGGATGTCCATCCAACGGCTGCTGTGCTTCTTGTATCTCTGCTCTTCCTACTCCAGCCACTCAAAATAGCGTCGGCGGGACTGCCTGCTCCCTCCTCCTGTGGCCAGTTGTGCTGCCGCGAAGGCCGCACTGCCCCACCCTACTCCATCGCTAGCCAGGCCATTCCTCTACTCACCCACACCTCCTATTATTTTTCGGCGATGGCAGCCGAACTAGTAAACCCTCGTACTCCCCACCACATGGGCAACAACTGCCGAGTCTTCCTAGGCTCCGGGTCGTTCCCTTCCTAGGCCTCACTGTCGTCTACCGCCCTGGAGATCTCGGCATGGCGTGGTCAACATGATCAACGAATGACATCCATCGGAAGAGGACTGTACTCGGAGAGGCTAACAGCTTGGCCCACGGCCCACGCAAGGAAGTGCCTCCTTATTACGCGCAAAATAATGCCTCCACCTGACAGCAGAGACCCACCAGAAGGGCCTCTGTATTTCGTGAAAAAAACTTTATTCCCGCTGACAGCTCGGACCCACCAGCTATATCTTTGCACGCAAGGAAGTGCCTCCTTATTACACATACAAAATGAATACTCCCCTGCTATCTGGGACCCACCATAGTTGGAGGCTGACTTGTGGGCCTACTAAGTTGATGCGGACGGAGGGCTTTGTCAACTTAGTCAACTAGATAATACCCCGCACGTTGCGGCGGGATTTGGATGCAATACATTTGGATGGTATTTTTTTCCATAGAAGATGAATATTTGGACAGACAATATGATAATTAAATTTGGAAAAAACATATGTATAATCATAAATACTTACTGAAAATTAGAAAATACATATGTATAGTCATAGTTATACGTTATTCATAAAAAGAACATAATATGTGGTTTAATTTATTTTTAGTTGGGGTCTTCTTCGTTGAGAACTATCTATTCATGTGGGTTCCTTTCGAAATGTACTTGAAGATGTATTTGGTGGTGTTGTCTTCACGTGCAACGGTTTCTCTGAAAGCAACACACACTGGTGGTTTTGGAGTAGTCTTTTTCTTTCCAGTTGCCTCCATGTACTTCTTCTAAGCCTCCCTTGATGAATTAGTTGTTGAGTAGGACAGAACATTCCTTGGTCCATCATATTGTATCCTAGAGAAAGATTCATGTGTTTAATGTTATTTGTAGCAAGCATAGGGATGTAGAAAATAACATTGTATGCAGTAGTCGTACCTGTTGCCTTTGTGTTGGCTATCCATTTTTGTGCCGGTAGTAAAAAAATTCTGATTTGAAAGATGAAGTTGTGGGAGTACAATATATTATGGGGGGTCTTATATAGGTGTCTCACATGGGAAATAATGTCTAACCGAAAGATGTTTAAGTAATGGTTAATGCAAAAATCAAGTTAGCATTCATGTATTTTAATGCAGAGTGTAGGTTTGTATTGAGATCCTAATTGCAAAAAAGAACATAAACTGATCCACTCATGAATTTACTTTAATACACACGGTAGGTTTCTATCGAGATAATAAGTGCACCAAAGAACATAAATTGGATCCATTCATGAATATATCTGAACACACATTGTAGGTTTGTATTGACATCATAAGTCCAACAAAGAACATAAACTGGAACCACTGATTAGTTGGTAGTTGAACAAAATTTGTAATGTTCCTTGATTACAATAGAAGCTCGGCAAAGTGGTATGAACATAAGGATTGTTATTTCTGGTTGTAGGCGATGTACATTATTCCTCATTTCTCATTTGTAGCAGAGTGCAAGTTGTCCTGCCTGTATTGGAAAATGAAGCGTTGTCAAAAAAAGTAAATAACACAATATATTACTGGTTTTTTAAATCAGAAAATGAAGTTTATATAGTCAATGTAAAGTACTTAAATCGTCCAAAGGTTCCTTTACTCCGGCGGTTCCTGTTGATGCAGTTTTTCTGGAAGTGTATCTACATTCCTGTTGATGGAGATTTTTTGCAACTGTAAATATATGTAGAAGAAACTCATATTGTGGGCTAAATTTGTATAAAGGGTGTGAGAAACAGTACATACTCATGCTTGTTCTTTTTCGCAGTACTTTCTTCCGGTTCCTTTGAGCTGCATTTAGAAAATTGGTTCCATTTATTATATTAGATATTGAAAGTAATAAAACATGAATCAAAATAGAAAATGAACTAGGCAAGAGAATATAAATGTAACCCAAGAACCTCCATGTACTTGAAATAATTACCATTTGGGAAACATACCATGGATGAGATGTAATCCTGAATATATCATATTCCCAATATTGAGCACAACATAGCATGTATAAGTTAGTGTTCACTTGCATGACCAGTAATGTTTGTGTAAGGAGACTACAAATAATTGTGAGTCAGAATTGGTTTTGTGAAATTAACATTTAGTTGGCAAAAGCTTGGTAAAGTTATAGACTTTAAAATGGAGCAGGCAAAGAATTCTAGAAGACAGAGCTAGGCTTTAGCTTAACAACTCCATTAGTGTGACATGTAAATGCGAGTTAAATGAAGCCTGACACCACATTAGGAAATGTGACGCTTCAAGTACTGCCAATGGATTTATGTGATTTCTATTACTGTGTACTTTAGTTGTTGTTAATGGTTACTTCTAACTGCTACCAGGAAGTTTGTATGTGCCTTATGTAGTTATTGGAGAACCATGGTGCACTAAGGTTTTGTGAGTGTTTTCATACCTTTTAGATTTGTCGGTATCACTCTTAGTAAAATCAATTCTTCTTTTTGCATTGATCCTGATGGTAATGTACATCATAGATGCAAAGTAGTCTTGATCAGGGGAATACAATAAGATGGAGGTTTATGAAAGATTACATGTAGCAACATATAGAAAAGAGAAAGCATTTGAGAAAGGAAAAAGACTAACATTCAATTCCATTTGGACTTTCACATAAAAGTATCATTGTGACAAGTTATATAATGGAGAAGCAATAAGAGAGATGTTTAAAATCCAAGTTTATGAAGCATTACCTATTTTCACTTTCCTTTATGCTGATAGACATTGGCTTATGAGTTGCAGGAGTATTGTCATTGGTGGTTGTATCCTCGCCTGACTAAAAAGCTTCACACGTTATGTTAATAACCATGATATATGAAGGTTATGAATCTGTAAGAAGTTGCTTACCTTTGGAGCATGTGGAACAGGTGTTGATTCAGTATTGTTGACAGAGAAACTTTTTTCAGGACATAATTTATAGGGTACTTGGCAGACGAATCAGTGTTCATTCCTATGTAGAATAACTTTTCTTTATAAATGGCCTTATCTAGGGTAAGCACATGATCTGTAGCTTATATCTTCATACTCATTGAAACATGATTAGCATGACGCTCAACTAATTCTTTCATGACATAACTTATAGGGTACTTGGCAGACGAATCAGTGTTCATTCCTATGTAGAATAACTTTTCTTTATAAATGGTCTTATCTAGGGTAAGCACATGATCTGTAGCTTATATCTTCATACTCATTTAAACATGATTAGCATGACGCTCAACTAAGTCTTTAGCTACTCTAGCGAAAGCAATTGCATCTAAACTTCCCGAGTTATCGGTTAGTGTAAGGGGAAGTTTGTACCTGAAGCATGGTATAGTTGTTAGTGACATGATTTAAGTATTAGATTTTAAGATGATATATAATACATTGGGCATGGAACTGGAAATTGGCAGCCACATGTTGCGGTATCTGTCATGTTGTTATATCCTTTTCCACAACGCTTGCATGCTTTGTAGTACCATTTGGTTGACGGTATAATTGATGCTACTTTTGCGATAGTGCTGAATGTTGCTCCTCCCTGATGGCACATAAAAGGATGAAGTATCAATAATCTATTTTATTTTAAATGGAGAGGCAGAAAAAGTGAACTGCTTGAGAAAGTGTTCACCTAAAAAGATGACACTGGGAGGTTAGATATTTCTTCAATGGTGTATAGTTTGCCTGCTACTTCAAGTGGAGATACTTGTTTGACCTGAGGGAGATGCTTTTGTAGAGTTGGGCATTTCCATTGACTTCAAATGTTTTTCATATAAAATATTAGTTTGCTGTAGTCCTAAACATAAATTCTGTATGCGCAAGAGTGAGAAAGAGAGAACCTGGTGCGGTACTTTTGAACTTCAGGTATATCAAGATCAATATATATTTGTGTCGCAGAACTTGAGGATCCTTGAATCATACCTATAAACTTATGTTGTTAATAGGATGTTTAATTAAATATGTTTATTATTTCTTTGGGCAAGTTTTTTTATAAGTTACATGTAATCCTTTGTAGAGTTGCAGTTACACCAGCAAAAATGGCTATGACAATTCCTTCTTGACATTTTTTAAGTATTGTTTCTTCATCAAATGATTCTCCATGCTGGCCCCATAGAACTAACTCTTGTGTTTGTTCTTTGGAGAATTAACGTATAATCATTCTGAGGGGAACATGTTATTAAGGTAAAAAAATGAATGACAGGAGCAGCTATGAAGACATACTCTAGGTTGTGAATTTTGATCTTCCCAAATTTGTGCTGAGATGTTTGGCTAGCATAGTCATATGGACCAACATCACATATTACTCCTATCACATCTAAAAGATTCAAGTATGCAAGTCGTTATGCATTGAAGTATAGTGGTTAAGAGATAGATAAGTCAAGCCCATTATGTTCCCTAGGAGTGGCTTGGAATCAATTGCTTTTTGTGGCAGCTGATCAAATGGGCAAAAGTCGAATGAAAGTGTAGGTACATCTGCACCTCTTGAATGTAGCGGTGAACCTTTGTGTCTTGTTTGATTTGCATCATATAATTCTGATGGCGATAGACATATGATTTGCTTCTGATATCGATAACTGTAACATTTGAAATAATATAGACAGATCCTTGAGATAGCAACCCATGAAATTTTATTTCAAATTTTTTAGGCCCACTGATTTATGCCATGGATCCCTGCAAAATTTCAAGTAATCAAATGATTTGGAACAACAATGTTATTGTGTAAAGTTAAATAGGTAACTATAAAAATAGACGTACATCTTCATCTAAGAGAATGCCATCAATGTTGACCAAAGCATTTCCATATCTGGGATTCGTATTTGTAGCATCCCAAAGCCTTATTACCCGTGCAAAGACCTTACAGTTTTGTTGTCCTGCTATAATATCTTTAAGTTTCGTAGTTGACTTCATATGGGAGATGGATCTGAATGAATAAGAATGTTAGAAAAAACTGATGGCATGCAGAAAAATGTATTACATACTTGTGAAATTTTAGGCATAACATGTCACAGCCCCAGATCAACTCTAGAGCTTGCTTGTAACTAGTAGCATTGCATCCATGCATCATGTTTAATTTCCATGAAATTTGAAATGGGGATGATCAAGCCCTAGCACTAAAGCAATTCAAATAGGTTTAAATTCAAAAATATTTTCAAAAACCCAAAGTGGTTTGCAAAAATGTTCATGATTAATGGAAAAGGGTGAAAACCATATCCAGAGATGATGGTTATTTTTCCAAGGCATCTTTGGATTTTTGAATAAACCATATTGTATTTGAATTGGGGCATTTAAATACTATTAATATTATTTTTAAATGCTCCAACAATTCTGGAAAATAGTTAAGGGCCTCTGTAATAATTTAGTTAATGCCCACAATTATTTTCAGGATTTATTTAAATGGTTTGGTATTTTACTAAACTAAAACAAACAGAAAATAGAAATAATAAAGAAAGAGAGAGAGAAGGATTACCTGGCCATTTACCTGCAGCCCACCTACCATGCGTCCGATCCGGCCCAACTTCCCCCCCCCCCTCTCGCTCGCTGGCCCGGGTGGTGGCCCCGCCCCCCCACCGCCACGCTGTTGCCTCCTACCTCTGCCAAGAGGGCGAGGAGGGACTGGCGATCAGCCCGAGCTCGCCAGCCTCCTCCTGCTCGCCTGCTGGCTGCCTCGACGTCCCGGAGACGCCACGACGACGCCCGTGCCCCTCGGCCCTCTCCTCTCTCCAACGCCTCTCCTCTCCTCTGTCTCGCTCTCTGCCCGAACCCGAACGAGTTAAATGCCGCCGTTCGCCATACTCGCGGCCACCGTCACCCCCTCCCCTCCCCGACATGCCCCCGAGCTCCGCCGAGCCCTCTCCTTCCTCCTCACCGAGCCTCCCGACGCCGGAGCGCCCCGAGGCGCCGCCCCACCATTTTCCCCCTTCCCGGACCCGCCGGACCTCGCCGTCGAATTCATCGGCTCCGGGCCGTCCCCGATCTCGCCGAGCATCCCATCGACCCCGCGGTGAGCTCCTCGCGCCGCCTCTTCCCCGACTCGTTCCCCTCCTCTAACCACGGGCTCCGCCGAGCCCGAGAGCTCATCGCCGCCGGCCACGAGGTCGCCGCGGCTAGAGGCCCCGCACGTCGCGTCCGAGCACGCTGTCGTCCTCGGCGCGTTCCCGGGAACCCAGAGCACCTACCCACTCCTCCCGTGCCCCAAAACGCCGTGTCCGAGCGTGCCCGAGCTCCGGCCGCCGCATAGCTCGTCGCCGGTGCCTCTACCGGCCGCCCCGAGCTCAAACCCCTCCACCAAGAACTTCGGCTCCTCCCCAGCTCCTCCTAGCTGCTTTCCGCGCCCATTTGGTGGCGGAACAATCAGCACTTGCTCACGCCGCTGTTGACGTCGCCGCGTCAAGCCGCCGGTGGATTAGCCCGGGTTGACCGAGATTTGACCCCTCGGTCATCGACAAGTGGGCCCGCCACTAACTAACCGGGTTAGCACTAACCGAACCTAGTTAGTTAAACTAACTCTTGACCCGATGGGTCCCAAAGGCCGAGTTGACCGGACAGCGGCCCTGTTGACCCGCTGACGTCACATTGACGTCAGGCTGACGCAATAACTAGGTTTCTAGATTTAATTTAATTCAGTAAATTCCAGGAAATACTCTAAACTTTAATAAATCATAGAAATTCAACCGTAACTCGGATTGAAATAATTTATATATGAAAAATGATCAGAAAAATATGAGGAATATGTTTATGCCATGATCATGCATGTTTGAACAAGTTAACATCACTGAATAGGATGAATCATGATTAGGGCAATTTATGAAATAGCATTTGGAGTTGGAATTCAACCTTGTTTGAATTCCACTTCAACTAACTTGGATTGTTATTGCATTAGGTGAATTCAGTACATTAACATGACATGTCATTCATGTGAATGTGCATTGCATTGATTGTGTTCTCTTTTGTTTGCGGTAAATTGTCCCCTCCGTAGAGCGATGTACCGACGATGATTATTCGATGACACCGATGAAGAACTATTATCTTCGTAAGTGCCGTGCAAGCAAAACCCCTTGTTCATTCCGATACAATCCCACTCTCTCGCTCCTGCTCTATTTTATCTGCATTAGGACAACAACGACTCATGTGTTACTTGCAGCGGTAGCTGAACCCTTGATCCTTTGCATGACCTGTCATTCCACAAGAATTAGATGAAACCCACTAGCATGAGTAGGAATTGTTTGAGCCATGTTGTGCCTACTCATTTATGCTTGTTTGTCATGCCTGCCATCGCTTAGAGTTGAGTCGGTCCGATTCATCGGGAATGAATTGGAATGGTTGTGTGAACATGTCCTATTGTGTGTGAGCTAAGTGTGTGAACACGATTTGGTAAAGGTAGTGTGAGAGGCCATGTAGGAGTACATGGTGGGTTGTCTCATTGCAGCCGCCCTCGTGAACCGAAGTTCTGTGTTTGTGATCCATGAAACAGTTACTACCACGCATTGGGATCCTTAATTGACCCTCTCGGCTTCTTAACCACCCTTGTTCCTGGTCCGGAGTTGCAAGTAGTTTCTGGTGTTTGTAGTATCTTTGGGGCCGCCGCATACGCTGACCTTAGGGGTGGGTTGTGTTGCGGTAGGCACCGTGGCCCGGTGTACCGATTCGCCTGCTTGGTGTCTCGAACCTCAGACACATCGTTCGGGGCCGTATGGGAAACCTCGGCCGGACTCCTGCGGATGGAACCCGAATAGGCGATAAACCCGACTAGGGACTTGAGTGTTTAGGTAGGCCGTGGCCGACACCCACGTTGGGCTTCCGCTTGAAGGTTGCCGAGTACATGTCGTGTAAACGGCGGTAAGTGGTGAGAGCGTGTGTGAAGAAGTACACCCCTGCAGGGTTTAATATGATCTATTCCAATAGCCGTGTCCACGGAAAAGGACTTCTGGGTTGCCTATATCAGTTCATAGACAAGTGAAAGTGGATACCCTAAAATGCGCAAGATAAGCGTGAGTGCTATGGATGGCGTTCTCGTGGGGAGGCGGGAGCGGGTCCATAGTGGTGTATTGATATGGTGAATATGTGGACTCGTAGCGCCACCTCAAAAGAGTTACTTGCGATGTAGTTCAGATAGCCACCGAGTCAAAGCTGGCTTGCTGCAACAAACTCCACCACCCCTTTTGATAATGATGCATATGTAGTTAGTTCGATGTAAGTCTTGCTGAGTACAATTGTACTCATGCTTGCTTATTTTATGTTTTGCGAGAGACGTCGGTCTCGCTAGTAGTTCTAATGGACTTCGACGTTTAACTTGTTACCTCAGCTACGATCTTAGCCTTGGCAGATCTCGGTAGATAGTCGGGCTTCTCAGCCTTTTTTCATTTATAGTTGTCTGTACTCAGACATGATTAGCTTTCGCTTGTGCTTTGACTTGTATGCTTTGAGTGTTGGGTCATGAGACCCATGTTTGTAATATCTCGCTCTTCGGAGCCTAATGAATAATATCTGAGTCGTAGAGTTATGTTGTGATGCCATGTTGTATCTACGCATATCAAGTATAATGTGTGTATGTTTGAAATGCTTGGTATGTGTGGGATCCGACAAACTAGTTGTTTATCCTTGGCAGCCTCTCATATGGGGAAATGTAGTCTCGTGCTTCTGAACGATAGTAGTCCGCTACAGCCCGGTTCACCGGAGTCCTGCTAGCCCTGCACTACTGCTTGGACACTTGACTGGCCGGCATGTGTTTCACTTCGTTCCTATGTCCGTCCTTCGGGAAATGTCACGCTGGTGTTATTCGAGTCCTGCCTAGCCTGCTACAGCCCGGGATACCGGAGTCCTCATAGCCCAAAGGCTACAGCCCGAATTTATACGTTGATGACCGACATGCTCGATGTGATTCATGTATGCCTGTCCCCATAGGTTAGCGCCGCGTTGGGTTCACAACTAGCCATGTCGGCCCGGATTCTCTGTCATATGGATGCTAGCGACACTGTCATATACGTGAGCCAAAAGACGCAAACGGTCCCGGGACATGGTAAGGCGACACCCGTGGGAATACCGTGCGTGAGGCCGCAAAGTGATATGATGTGTTACATGCTAGATCGGTGTGACTTAGGATCGGGGTCCTGACAGCGTTGGTATCACAGCCCCAGATCAACTCTAGAGCTTGCTTGTAACTAGTAGCATTGCATCCATGCATCATGTTTAATTTCCATGAAATTTGAAATGGGGATGATCAAGCCCTAGCACTAAAGCAATTCAAATAGGTTTAAATTCAAAAATATTTTCAAAACCCAAAGTGGTTTGCAAAATGTTCATGATTAATGGAAAAGGGTGAAAACCATATCCAGAGATGATGGATATTTTTCCAAGGCATTTTTGGAGTTTTGAATAAACCATATTGTATTTGAATTGGGGCATTTAAATACTATTAATATTATTTTTAAATGCTCCAACAATTCTGGAAAATAGTTAAGGGCCTCTGTAATAATTTAGTTAATGCCCACAATTATTTTCAGGATTTATTTAAATGGTTTGGTATTTTACTAAACTAAAACAAACAGAAAATAGAAATAATAAAGAAAGAGAGAGAGAAGGATTACCTGGCCATTTACCTGCAGCCCACCTATCATGCGTCCGATCCGGCCCAACTTCCCCCCCCCCCTCTCGCTCGCTGGCCCGGTTGGTGGCCCAGCCCACCAACCGCCACGCCGCTCGTCTCCTACCGCTGCCGATGGCGAGAGGAGGGACTGGCGACAGCGCCCAGCTTCGCCACTCCTCCACCTGCTTTGCTGGCTCCCCTCGGCGTCCGGGAGGCGCCACGGCAGACGCCCCGTGCCCCCTCGGCCCTCTCCTCTCTCCAGAACGCCCTCCCTCTCCTCTGTCTCGCTCTCTCTGCCGAACCCGAACGAGTTCGTCACCGCCGTTCGCCATACTCGCGGCCACCGTCACCCCTCCCTCCCGACATGCCCCGAGCTCCGCCGAGCCCTCTCCTTCCTCCTCACCGAGCCTCCTGACGCCGGAGCGCCCGAGGCGCAGCCCCACCATTTTCCCCTTCCTGACCCGCTGACCTCGCCCGTCGAATTCATCGGCTCCGGCCGTCCCGATCTCGCCGAGCATCCCATCGCCACCGCGGTGAGCTCCTGCGCCCTCGCCTCTTCCCGACTCGTTCCCTCCTCTAACCACGGGCTCCGCCGAGCCCGAGAGCTTGTCGCCGCCGGCCACGAGGTCGCCGCGGCTAGAGGCCCCGCACGCCGTCGTCCTCGTCGCGTTCCCGGGAACCCAGAGCACCTACCCACAACTCCTCCCGTGCCCCAAAACGCCGTGTCCGAGCATGCCCGAGCTCCGGCCGCCGCATAGCTCGTCGCCGGTGCCTCTACCGGCCGCCCCGAGCTCAAACCCCTCCACCAAGAACTTCGGCTCCTCCCCAGCTCCTCCTAGCTGCTTTCCGCGCCCCATTTGGTGGCCGGAACAATCAAAAGCACTTTGCTCCGCCGCGTTCGACGTCGCCGGCGTCAAGCCGCCGGTGGATTAGCCCCGGGTTGACCAGGGATTTGACCCCTGGTCATCGACAAGTGGGCCCGCCACTAACTAACCGGTTAGCACTAACCGAACCTAGTTAGTTAAACTAACTACTGACCAAGGTCCCAGATCGAGTTGACCTGGACAGCCCTGTTGACCCACGACGTCACATTGACGTCAGTCGACGCAATAACTAGGTTTCTAGATTTAATTTAATTCAGTAAATTCCGTGAAATACTCTAAACTTTAATAAATCATAGAAATTCAACCGTAACTCGGATTGAAATAATTTATATATGAAAAATGATCAGAAAAATATGAGGAATATGTTTATGCCATGATCATGCATGTTTGAACAAGTTAACATCACTGAATAGGATGAATCATGATTAGGTAATTTATGAAATAGCATTTGGAGTTGGAATTCAACCTTGTTTGAATTCCACTTCAACTAACTTGGATTGTTATTGCATTAGGTGAATTCAGTACATTAACATGACATGTCATTCATGTGAATGTGCATTGCATTGATTGTGTTCTCTTTTGTTTGCCGGTAAATTGTCCCCTCCCGGTAGACGATGTACCGACGATGATTATTCGATGACACCGATGAAGAACTATTATCTTCAGAAGTGCTGTGCAAGCAAAACCCCTTGTTCATTCCGATACAATCCCACTCTCTCGCCTCCTGCTCTATTTTACTGCATTAGGACAACAACGACTCATGTGTTACTTGCAGCGGTAGCTGAACCCCTTGATCCTTTGCATGACCTGTCATTCCACAAGAATTAGATGAAACCCACTAGCATGAGTAGGAATTGTTTGAGCCATGTTGTGCCTACTCATTTATGCTTGTTTGTCATGCCCGCTATCGCTTAGAGTTGAGTCGGGTCTGATTCATCGGGAATGAATTGGAATGGTTGTGTGAACATGTCCTATTGTGTGTGAGCTAAGTGTGTGAACACGATTTGGTAAAGGTAGCGGTGAGAGGCCATGTAGGAGTACATGGTGGGTTGTCTCATTGCAGCCGTCCTCAGAACCGAAGTTCTGTGTTTGTGATCCATGAAACAGTTACTACCACGCATTGGGATCCTTAATTGACCCTCTCGGCTTCTTAACCACCCTTGTTCCTGGTCCGGGAGTTGCAAGTAGTTTCGTGTTTGTAGTATGTCTTTGGGGACGCATACGCTGACCTTAGGGGTGGGTTGTGTTGCGGTAGGCACCGTGGTCTGCATGTACCGATTCGCCTGCTTGGTGTCTCGGGAACCTCAGACACATCGTTCGGGGCCGTATGGGAAACCTCGGCGGACTCCTGGATGGAACCCGAATAGGCGATAAACCTGGACTAGGGACTTGAGTGTTTAGGTAGGCCGTGGCCGACACCCACGTTGGGCTTCCGCTTGAAGGTTGCCGAGTACATGTCGTAAACGGCGGTAAGTGGTGAGAGCGTGTGAAGAAGTACACCCCTGCAGGGTTTAATATGATCTATTCGGATAGCCGTGTCCACGGAAAAGGACTTCTGGGTTGCCTATATCAGTTCATAGACAAGTGAAAGTGGATACCCTAAAATGCGCAAGATAAGCGTGAGTGCTATGGATGGCGTTCGTAGGGAGACGGGAGCGGGTCCATAGTGGTGTATTGATATGGTGAATATGTGGACTCGTAGCGCCACCTCAAAAGAGTTACTTGCAAATGTAGTTCGTGATAGCCACCGAGTCAAAGCTGGCTTGCTGCCAAACTCCACCACCCCTTTTGATAATGATGCATATGTAGTTAGTTCGATGTAAGTCTTGCTGAGTACAATTGTACTCACGCTTGCTTATTTTATGTTTTGCGTAGAGACGCCGGTCTCGCTAGTAGTTCTACGTGGACTTCGACGCTTAACTTGTTACCTCAGCTACGATCTTAGCCTTCGGCAGATCTGGTAGATAGTCGCTTCTCAGCCTTTTTCATTTATAGTTGTCTATACTCGCACATGATTAGCTTCCGCTTGTGCTTTGACTTGTATGCTCGAGTGTTGGGTCATGAGACCCATGTTTGTAATATCTCGCTCTTCGGAGCCTAATGAATAATATCCGAGTCGTAGAGTTATGTTGTGATGCCATGTTGTATCTACGCATATCAAGTATAATGTGTGTATGTTTGAAATGCTTGGTATGTGTGGGATCCGACAAACTAGTTGTTTATCCTTGGCAGCCTCTCATATGGGGAAATGTAGTCTCGTGCTTCGAGCGATAGTAGTCCGCTACAGCCGGTTCACCGGAGTCCCGCTAGCCCAAAGACTACTGCTTTGACACTTGACTGGCCGGCATGTGTTTCACTTCGTTCCTATGTCTGTCCCTTCGGGGAAATGTCACGCGGTGTTATTCGGAGTCCTGCCTAGCCCGCTACAGCCCGGGATACCGGAGTCCTGTTAGCCCAGTGCTACAGCCCGAATATATACGTTGATGACCGACATGCTCGATGTGATTCATGTATGCCTGTCCCCATAGGTTAGCGCCGCTTTGGGTTCACGACTAGCCATGTCGGCCCAGGTTCTTTGTCATATGGATGCTAGCGACACCGTCATATACGTGAGCCAAAAGACGCAAACGGTCCCGGGACATGGTAAGGCGACACCTGGGAATACCGTGCGTGAGGCCGCAAAGTGATATGATGTGTTACATGCTAGATCGGTGTGACTTAGGATCGGGGTCCCGACAGCGTTGGTATCGAGCCCCGACTGTCAGAGGATTACCAAGCCAAACTGGTCGAAGTTGTGTCTAGAAATGCTTTAGTTATGTAAGGGAATTGATTGTGGAAGGGAACGTAAGGCTCTTTTTACTCCTTATACCTCATGACCTTCTGATCTGAGTCATCCTCTTCTCTTCTACGGGGTTTAAGAACTAGGCTTCTCATCTATCTATCAGGATGATGTGTACTAATCCATAGACCTATAAGATTGTTGGTTTTAATCCCCAGTTCAGTTCCTACTACTTCTGTATGATAACCTGTTGATCTCGTAATCTTGTTATGATGTTGTTGAGTGGTTATGCCACCATTTTTGCAGGATGTCTCAAATCATTTTTGAGCATTTACAGCCGTTATGCTGTCCGAGTCATCCTGTGTCTCTAAATAGTCCGATGCATTTGCAAATTCTTTCCTTCCGCTCCCGATGACCTTTTGGTCAGAATAAGCACACCAATCGGTAAGTTGAGGTACTCTGTTGCCTCGACATATATGTTGGAACTATTATTATGACCCTAGGTGTTTAGGAAGTCACCTAGCAATTTAGCAATGCTTTTGTGTCCCTAGTGTGATGATTCTGGCCAGTATTCTTGAAAGCATCCCGTGATGCCATTTAGTAGTAGGCATTCTACTCCTGGGTTGCTGAACCCGAGATTCATCCTACTTCATGTTGTTAGGATTGCTAGTGCCTTTAGGATATTAGTAACCTTTGCGATAGTCCTCGAGGTCCGTGGTATTTCCTTCTTCCAAATACTACGAACCGCTTATGGCAGAAGTTCCTTGTTGAATCAAAACATCACAATAAGAGTGCTCTTGAGGAGTACTCCCTTCATATTGTGACTCTGCCAGTTCTACTTCCTTGCATGGATTATCCGGAAGAAATGTTAAGCTTGCTCAACATACTAATCTGTGCATCCACAACTCAGGAAGTTATATGCTCCTCGAGTTGTTCCTCTTCAGTTGCATTCTGACCTTCATCTATCAATTGATAGCCAAGGGTATGTGTGCATTTGTGTTCATCGATGCATTTTGTCCTTGTGGTCCGTCAAGCCATTCTATTCCGGAATGACTAGGAGAAACAAACTCCAAAGACCTCATCCATATCCGTGG
This sequence comes from Aegilops bicornis, assembly GCA_021605145.1. Classification (NCBI taxonomy): domain Eukaryota; kingdom Viridiplantae; phylum Streptophyta; class Magnoliopsida; order Poales; family Poaceae; genus Aegilops; species Aegilops bicornis. The sequence goes on from CM038675.1 coordinate 74,188,801, forward strand.
ATTGGGTCAAAGTAGTTCTATCCCGCAGATCAAAATGCCAATTCAGCTTTTGAATCTGTTCTACCCTGAAGTATTGCCATCTTATGTCAAGAATGTCATGGGAATTGCACAACCTCTTAGGAATTCTTGACGCAGTGATACTCTCGCTATTATTAGTCATTCCTCGGTTCCGTGTTGTTGTAACCGGAATGCCGACAAATGAGTTGTGATGTGTGAAATCAATACTCCGAGCCACTCATTGCTTGGTGGTAAATGGACAATATTATCATCCTTAGCGTGTTGGTTATTAAATCATCATTCTAAGATAGATTGTGCTACCTAGTCCTTACTTCTGGTGCACACTTCGATTGATGAGTTAGGATTGTGCCAAGTCCTCACTCATTTGATCATTTCGTCTTGCCTGAAAAGCAAGATTGTTCTCGAGCTTAGTAACATACGGTGGTTCGTGACTTTCCCAATATCTTCTTGGAAGTGTTACCGGGTTGTTTCCTGACTGTTGTGTTGGGCTCGTGATCAAGTTGGTTTTCCTGTGAACCACCCTTCTCTAAGAATCTGTGTTGGATACCCCTGAGCTAGTTGGTTAAGCTAGACAATAACTTGGAGAGTTGGAAGATAAAAGCTTGCCTAACTTAGTTCGATCCAAAGGGATATTCTTGTGTAGTGTGTGTTGAAGAAAGATGATATCTTCACCGATTGGTCCCTGTGATCAGTTGCTGGACCTATTGTCTTATCAATTCGTTGACTTGAGTATGGGCCATTGTCAAGTCAAATCAAGACCCACGGTGCTCGTAATGTTGTCTTACTCGTGGTTGATCCTCGAGCATACACCATTATATCTTTTGGTCTGACCAATGCTATCACCGTGTTCACATGATGGTGGAAGTCCAAAGGATATGGAAATTCCGATGAGTTGCTGTTGAGCCCATCAAGAGCATTTCGTCTCCCCATGAGTCGTGTTGAACATCAACCTAGTGTTGGAAAATTGTGTAAGCATTTCTTCGTGCTGTTCATGAAGCTTATGCTTGGATGGTTGAAGAGACTTCCTCGAATTTATGTGTTTTAGGTGTAAGTTGCCGCCATGAATTTGAGAAAGGTTTGTTTTGTTTCCTCCGAATCATTCCAAGTCAGTCATGCATGTGCGAAGTATTATATGGTTTGATAGACTGATCATCTTCATTCCGTATGTATTCCTAGCACACCAAGCCACTAACTGATTTGTACAAGGAGAAGAAGTTTCTTCATAAGAGCTAATCATATGACTTATGTTAGACTTCGATATCCTCGATGATGGTTTCCCCACCCGAACTGGGTAGTATTTTATTATAAGACTACCATGTGGTCATGCTTGTCTAGGACAATGTGTTCACAGGTTTGTAGCAGAACCAGCTCATGTTTTGGAGCTTGCTATCGTAGTTCATTCCCGAGAATCTCGCAACATCTTTCCGTCGATTTGTGTTGCAAACTTTCATTTTTCTTTCTAGACTCGATGAGTCTGGAATATCCTAACACCAACCAGATCTGAATCTCAGGCAGATGTGATGGTTGGAACATTCCCAACATTTGCATTTTGTTCCCAGCTTGCATCCCATCGTGCCAATTTTCCATGGTCTGCCTTCTCAGCAGCTGTCCAGTATCATCTTCAACAGTGGACTTACCATGGGTCCCATCCATTTCCGGTGATAAGCAAAAATCATCCACTGCGTTGTCTTCAACAAGGTAGTCCACATCATCCATTCTAGTCCGGGTGTACCATTCCTTTGCACTCCGCCAAACGATCGTTCTAAATTGCCTTAGGCTGGTATGAAGAGTTTCAATGATCTCTCGTATCAAAAGTAATTCTTTTTGCCACTTAAGGGAATAGTTCCTCGCGTCACCTCCCCTGAGGTGCCCCGCTATTGAATCATGGCAAATATTTTCTCACCACCTTGACACCATCCACCATCTTTCTAAGCGTGGAATTGTTGCCACCAATCAAACCCCGTTGTTGTTCTCCCATCTCTTTCGATGTATTTTGTGCCTCAACTCGAGATGTGTCACCGTCTCAGTCCGTGAGTCGATCATGTTTACTTGATCTTCGTGAAGATCGAATCATGTAGGGTTTTCCTTTCCTTCTGTTGTCGTGTCAAGTGAAGACCTCGAAAGCCAGGACGTCAAGACCAAGATGATGACGTAAATCAACATCTTCGAGAAGGCAAATGGATCATGGAGATTGTGTTAGTTTGTGACCCCCCCTTTTCCTCTTACCTCACGTCTTGAATCTCGGGGCGAGATTCTTGTTTAGTGGGGGTGAGTTGTCACAGCCCCAGATCAACTCTAGAGCTTGCTTGTAACTAGTAGCATTGCATCCATGCATCATGTTTAATTTCCATGAAATTTGAAATGGGGATGATCAAGCCCTAGCACTAAAGCAATTCAAATAGGTTTAAATTCAAAAATATTTTCAAAAACCCAAAGTGGTTTGCAAAATGTTCATGATTAATGGAAAAGGGTGAAAACCATATCCGGAGATGATGGATATTTTTCCAAGGCATTTTTGGATTTTTGAATAAACCATATTGTATTTGAATTGGGGCATTTAAATACTATTAATATTATTTTTAAATGCTCCAACAATTCTGGAAAATAGTTAAGGGCCTCTGTAATAATTTAGTTAATGCCCACAATTATTTTCAGGATTTATTTAAATGGTTTGGTATTTTACTAAACTAAAACAAACAGAAAATAGAAATAATAAAGAAAGAGAGAGAGAAGGATTACCTGCCATTTACCGGCAGCCCACCGACCCTGCGTCCGTTCCGGCCCAACTCCCCCCCCCCCCCCTCGCTCGCTGGCCCGGTTGGTGGCCCAGCCCACCAACCGCCACGCCGCTCGTCTCCTACCTCTGCCCAAGAGGGCGAGAGGAGGGACACGGCGATCAGCCTTGAGCTTCGCCAGCCTCCTCCTGCCGCCTGGCTCCCCTCGACGTCCGGAGACGCCACGACGACGCCCCGTGCCCCCTCGGCCCTCTCCTCTCTCCAGAACGCCCTCCCTCTCCTCTGTCTCGCTCTCTCTGCCGAACCCGAACGAGTTCGTCGCCGCCGTTCGCCATACTCGCGGCCACCGTCACCCCCTCCCCTCCCCGACATGCCCCCGAGCTCCGCCGAGCCCTCTCCTTCCTCCTCACCGAGCCTCCCGACGCCGGAGCGCCCCGAGGCGCCGCCCCACCATTTTCCCCCTTCCCGGACCCGCCGGACCTCGCCGTCGAATTCATCGGCTCCGGGCCGTCCCCGATCTCACCGAGCATCCCATCGTCACCGGTGAGCTCCTGCGCCCTCGCCTCTTCCCGACTCGTTCCCTCCTCTAACCACGGGCTCCACCGAGCCCGAGCTTGTCGCCCGCCACGAGGTCGCCACGGCTAGAGGCCCCCGCGTCGCGTCCGAGCACGCCCGTCGTCCTCGTCGCGTTCCCGGAACCCAGAGCACCTACCCACTCCTCCTCCCGTGCCCCCAAAACGCCGTGTCCGAAGCGTGCCGAGCTCGGCCGCCAGATAGCTCGTCGCCGGTGCCTCTACCGGCCGCCCGAGCTCAAACCCTCCACCAAGAACTTCGCCTCCCCAGCTCCTCCTAGCTGCTTTCCGCGCCCATTTGGTGGCGGAACAATCAGCACTTGCTCGCCGCTGTTGACGTCAGCCGCGGCGTCAAGCGCCGGTGGATTAGCCCCGGTTGACCAGGATTTGACCCCACAGGTCATCGACAAGTGGGCCCGGCCACTAACTAACCGGGTTAGCACTAACCGACCCTAGTTAGTTAAACTAACTATCGACCAAGGGGTCCCAAATACGAGTTGACCTGGACAGCGGCCCTGTTGACCCGCTGACGTCACATTGACGTCAGGCTGACGCAATAACTAGGTTTCTAGATTTAATTTAATTCAGTAAATTCCAGGAAATACTCTAAACTTTAATAAATCATAGAAATTCAACCGTAACTCGGATTGAAATAATTTATATATGAAAAATGATCAGAAAAATATGAGGAATATGTTTATGCCATGATCATGCATGTTTGAACAAGTTAACATCACTGAATAGGATGAATCATGATTAGGGTAATTTATGAAATAGCATTTGGAGTTGGAATTCAACCTTGTTTGAATTCCACTTCAACTAACTTGGATTGTTATTGCATTAGGTGAATTCAGTACATTAACATGACATGTCATTCATGTGAATGTGCATTGCATTGATTGTGTTCTCTTTTGTTTGCCGGTAAATTGTCCCCTCCCGGTAGACGATGTACCGACGATGATTATTCAATGACACCGATGAAGAACTATTATCTTCAGAAGTGCCAGGCAAGCAAAACCCCCTTGTTCATTCCGATACAATCCCACTCTCTCGCTCCTGCTCTATTTTACTGCATTAGGACAACAACGACTCATGTGTTACTTGCAGCGGTAGCTGAACCCCTTGATCCTCTGCATGACCTGTCATTCCACAGTAATTAGATGAAACCCACTAGCATGAGTAGGAATTGTTTGAGCCATGTTGTGCCTACTCATTTATGCTTGTTTGTCATGCCTGCTACTGCTTAGAGTTGAGTCGGGTCTGATTCATCGGGAATGAATTGGAATGGTTGTGTGAACATGTCCTATTGTGTGTGAGCTAAGTGTGTGAACACGATTTGGTAAAGGTAGCGGTGAGAGGCCATGTAGGAGTACATGGTGGGTTGTCTCATTGCAGCCGCCCTCGTGAACCGAAGTTCTGTGTTTGTGATCCATGAAACAGTTACTACCACGCATTGGGATCCTTAATTGACCCTCTCGGCTTCTTAACCACCCTTGTTCCTGGTCCGGAGTTGCAAGTAGTTTCGGTGTTTGTAGTATCTTTGGGGGCCATAACGCTGACCTTAGGGGTGGGTTGTGTTATGCGGTAGGCACCGTGGGTTGATGTACCGATTCGCCTGCTTGGTGTCTCGGGAACCTCAGACACATCGCTCGGGGCCGTATGGGAAACCTCGGCCGGACTCCTGCGGATGGAACCCGAATAGGCGATAAACCTGGACTAGGGACTTGAGTGTTTAGGTAGGCCGTGGCCGACACCCACGTTGGGCTTCCGCTTGAAGGTTGCCGAGTACATGTCGTGTAAACGGCGGTAAGTGGTGAGAGCGTGTGTGAAGAAGTACACCCTGCAGGGTTTAATATGATCTATTCGAATAGCCGTGTCCACGGAAAAGGACTTCTGGGTTGCCTATATCAGTTCATAGACAAGTGAAAGTGGATACCCTAAAATGCGCAAGATAAGCGTGAGTGCTATGGATGGCGTTCTCGTAGGGAGACGGGAGCGGGTCCATAGTGGTGTATTGATATGGTGAATATGTGGACTCGTGCGCCACCTCAAAAGAGTTACTTGCAAATGTAGTTCAGGATAGCCACCGAGTCAAAGCTGGCTTGCCGCATCAAACTCCACCCCCTTTTGATAATGATGCATATGTAGTTAGTTCTGATGTAAGTCTTGCTGAGTACAATTGTACTCACGCTTGCTTATTTTATGTTTTGCAGAGAGACGTCAGTCTCGCTAGTAGTTCTACGTGGACTTCGACGTTTAACTTGTTACCTCAGCTACGATCTTGTGCCTTCGGCAGGATCTGGTAGATAGTCAGGCTTCTCAGCCTTTTTCATTTATAGTTGTCTGTACTCAGACATGATTAGCTTCCGCTTGTGCTTTGACTTGTATGCTCGGAGTGTTGGGTCATGAGACCCATGTTTGTAATATCTCGCCTTCGAGCCTAATGAATAATATCCGAGTCGTAGAGTTATGTTGTGATGCCATGTTGTATCTACGCATATCAAGTATAATGTGTGTATATTTGAAATGCTTGGTATGTGTGGGATCCGACAAACTAGTTGTTTATCCTTGGCAGCCTCTCATATGGGGAAATGTAGTCTCGTGCTTCTGAGCGATAGTAGTCCGCCATGCCCGGTTCACCGGAGTCTCGCTAGCCCAAAGACTACCGCTTGGACACTTGACTGCCGGCATGTGTTTCACTTCGTTCCTATGTCCGTTCTTCGGGAAATGTCACGCGGTGTTATTCGAGTCCTGCCTAGCCTGCTACAGCCCGGGATACCGAGTCCTGTTAGCCCAAAGGCTACAGCCCGAATATATACGTTGATGACCGACATGCTCGATGTGATTCATGTATGCCCGTCTCCTCATAGGTTAGCGCCGCTTTGGGTTCACGACTAGCCATGTCGGCCCGGGTTCTTTGTCATATGGATGCTAGCGACACTGTCATATACGTGAGCCAAAAGACGCAAACGGTCCCGGGACATGGTAAGGCGACACCCGTGGGAATACCGTGCGTGAGGCCGCAAAGTGATATGATGTGTTACATGCTAGATCGGTGTGACTTAGGATCGGGGTCCTGACATAACATAAATTTGAGTGGATAAAATACCTAGTTGTTTTAGCTTCTATGTGTATTAGTTTGATTGAATACCTCAGCATATACTACATTATGTGTGCAATGCTCATAAGAAACTGGGCTATTTTCAATGAAAACTCGCAAGCCTTCTGGTGATGTAACTCCTGAAAATTCCACATATAATTGACCTGTGAGAAGACATTAGATGGCAAGTAGACACCAACTAGGTTTAGTGTTTGCCCCTGACTTTTGTTTATTGTCATAACATATGAAAGGCGAACAGGAAATTGGCTACGCCTCAATTTGAAAGGCCACTTATACTGAGAAGACGTAGTGACAATTCGAGGAATATACACTCTTGAACCTATAGCCTTCCCTGTTATGATTTCTCCTTAATGACACAACTAGTCAGTTGTGTAACAATGAGTCTAGTGCCATTACAAAGTCCCCTTGATGGATCAAGATTATGCAATAGCATTATAGGAACACCAATTTTCAACTGCAGTATATGGTCTGGAAGTCCAGGTATGTCAATGGTGTTTATAAACTCTGTTGGATATAATGCTTCTAGAGTAGAATGATTAGGACAGCTATTATCAATTGAATCTGAACTATAATATGACATTTCACTTGTTGCTAGCCGAGAAATCATTCTTGTATTTATTTTAGAAACGACATCATTCATAGGTGCAAGAGTTGCAAGATCACACAAATACGATGTAATGTTAGTTGACTCACAGCCTGAGTTGTAGACAAATGATATCAATCCATCTTTATTTCTAGAATCTGGGGACAAAAGGAGATATTGGGGGATCTTTATAAATATGCTATTGGGTTCATTTGGAACAGGAACAAAAGGCTCAGTGCCATTTCCAATTCGTAAGAGCAAGTCAGCAAAATTATGTAGTTCTTCTCTCCTGGAGATAGAGAGACACCCTGAGGTGAGCCTCCTATTTTCATTCAATTGTAGAAATGTGCACTTCTTCCACAAATAAGAGTTAAGAATGCAAGATTTCAAAATATGCTGCTTGGTTGCATTTTTTATCACTGCTAGTGTTTGCCGAAAATCCCCACCAAGAACTATAGTGATACCTCCAAACTGCATGTTTTCGGCATTAGGTCTAGTATCTGACATTATATCTCTGAGAGTGTGGTCTAGTGCTTCAAAACAATATCTATGATTCATTGGTGCTTCATCCCAAACTATAAGAGCTGTGTTTTGAATAAGTTCTGCCATGTGTGTATTTTTCTTTATGGTACACATTGAATTCTCTGAAATTTCCAAAGGAATTTTGAAACAAGAGTGTGGTGTTCGACCTCCCGGGAGCAATAGAGAAGCAATTCCCGAGGATGCTACTACCAATGCAATTTTCCCTTGACTCCACAAAGAATAAAGTAAAGTAGTCCATAAGAAAGTTTTACCAGTCTCTCCATATCCATAAACAAAGAATGTCCTACCTTCATTATTAATGGCAGAATTATAGATAGCATGAAATACATCCTTCTGGTTGTTGTTTAGCTTCGGAATATTATCATTCAAAGTGGATGTTATGTTTGGAATGTCATAGGTAAGCTCATCCAGCAAAAGCCTATTTTGTGCAGAAGCATTTCCTATATCATCTGGCAGTGGAAAACTAAAATGTGATAAGCAATATCCAGAATCCTTCAGCAATTTATCCTGCTCAATGAGAAGACAGGATGTCACGTATTAATCTAGTGATGAACTGCTCAACTGAGAAGGATGAAGATTCAACCGATGTGCTATATCTTCAGACATCATTGATGCATGCTCCTCAAAAAGCTTGATAGGATTTGTTACATTGCAAAAAAGCAAAAGGGTAACAAAAAGCTGACGTAATTGGAATGGTGATGCCCATTAAGCCGCATCTTTTAATGCATTGGACCACTCTTGGTCATCACCTAGGAGGCCTAAAGCTTCACATGCCTAACGAAATGTAGGATATTCTTGGCCTGATATCAGCAAAGGAGGTTGGACCTTTATGAATGTTCAGCAACATTCGCAAATAGAAAGGCTCTCCTTGTGAAGGTTTGACATGTGTGCCACTCGGCCAAATTTTTTTTTGAGGACCTCGACGATGATCCCAGTATTTCCCTTGCTGTGCAATGTCCAATATTCTGGAAATTCTATGTACGTGCATTGTCGAGCTTCAGGGTGTTGCATATTAGCATCTAACCATGTAGTGAGTTTAGTGGTCACATTTTTGGGGTCTTCAATAACTTGTTCCAGATTATCATCTTCCAGATAAATTACATTGTTATCAAGAGAAAGATGAACAGGGGGCCTTTGTACGGACGGGTCTGTATGGTGAATATCATATTGCTGCAACCGCCAAACAACATCATTTGGTGTCACACAATGACACTCTAAATAATTATCAATTTCATTAATGGTTTCAATTGATGAGGCTGATGTTGAAGACTTGCCATGGAGGCCAATTCTAGCACAATCAAATCCTATTGTGACATACTTGAAAAGATATATGTGCATACCATCATGGTTAACCTTCTGTACATTTATGTGAGCTTGGTACTTAACCACCAGGTCCACATTGTGAGGAACAATGAATCTATTGTCAATGTCAACATTATTTTTCCTAGTTGTTATTCCATTGTTTGGTCGGGCATATTCTGTGAAACCATTCTCCCGTATAGTTGTTTGCTCGCAGAACTCCTTTGGGTAAAATTTTGTGCATTTTCCTTATGACATACATGGTGACGACTGGCCGAGAGGGCAACAAGGGCCACGCACCATAAAATAAGAAACAACCTCATATCCTATTGGATCTTTTATTGGCAACTGAGCAAAAATATAGGAATCTATCTTCTATGCATATAAAGGTGCTTCTTTGGCTAACCATGTAATTATATGAACACGTGGGAGTCCATGTTTCTGGAATTCAACTATGTAGATAACTATAGGAATGTAAAATATGTTTAATAACCAGCAGAAAACTATGTTCAAAGAAGGGAATATAAGTTTAAGAGAACGCTTATTATCTGCGTTTATGGGTCCAAAGAATTGTTTCTTTTTAATATCATCCATTATAAAATTTTAACTGTGGCCACAATATGGGCTGTAATGCTAAAAAATAATATGGGCTCCAAAAAATTCCTTAAGAATTAGCAAATGGGCTGTAAATTATTAGAAATAAATGGTAGATGGGTTGTATGTTGCTTCCCACATATTTGAGGCTGACTTGTGCTCCTACTATAGGTTGACGCATATGCTTTCCTAAAAAAAGGTTGACGCGCACGCAAGGCCGTGTCAACTTAGTCAGCACACGAGAGCAGTGACTGTTGGATGTCCATCCAACGGCTGTTGTGCTTCTTCAATCTCTGCTCTTCCTACTCCAGCTGCTCAAAATAGCGCCGGTGTGACTGCCTGCTCCCTCCTCTTGTGGACGGTTGTGCTGCCGCACAAGCCGCACTGCCCCATCCTACTCCATCGCTAGTCAGGGCATTCCTCTACTCACCCACACCTCCTATTATTTTCCGGTGACGGCAGCCGAACTAGTAAACCCTCGTACTCCCCACCGCGTGGGCAATAACTGCCGAGTCTTCCCAGGCTCCGAGTCGTTCCCTTCCTAGGCCTCGCCGTTGTCCACCGCCCTGGTGCTCTCGGCGCGGCGTGGTCAACGAATGACATCCATCAGAAGAGGACTGTACTTGGAGAGGCTGACAACTTGGTCTACGGTCCCATGCAAGGAAGTGCCTCCTTATTACGCGCAAAATAATGATTCTCCACCTGACAACAAAGACCCACCGGAAGGGCCTCTGTATTTCTCAAAAAAATGTCTTCCCGCTGACAGCTCGGGCCCACCAGCTATATCTTTGCACGCAAGGAAGTGCCTCCTTATTACGCACAAAAAATGAATACTCCTCCTGCTATATGGGACCCACCATAGTTGGAGGCTTACTTGTGGGCCTACTAAGTTGACGCGGACGGAGGGCTTTGTCAACTTAGTCAATATGAACGATTCTAACTCCAGCGACCGTATGATGTCCATCCAACGGCCGTAGTGCTTCTTCAACCTCTGGTCTTCTTGCTCCAGCCGCCCAAACCAGAGCCGGTCGTGCCGCCTGCCCCTGCCTCTTGTGGCCAGCTCTGCTGCCGCGCAGGCCTCACCGCCCAACCCTACTCCCATCGCTGGCCTGGCCATCCCTATACTCACCCAGACCCGCTGTTATTCGCCGGTGACAGTAGCCTCACACTGCAGCCCAACCAGTAAACCTCGTACGCCCATCCGTGTGGGAAACATCTACCGAGTTTTCCCCAGCTCCGGGTCATTTCCTTCCTAGGCCTCACCGTAATCCACCGCCTTGGTGCTCTCGGCGCGGCGTGGTCAACATGGTCAAGGAATGACTTACATCAGAAGAGGACTGTGCGTGGAGAGGCTGACAGCTGGATCCACGACCGCAACAAGGAAGTGCCTTCCTTATTACGCGCAAAATAATGATTCCTCCACCAGACAGCAGGGATCCAGTTGTCAGCCTCTCCATGTTGACCACGACCGCTGGTCAACATGGTCAAGGAACGACTTACATTAGAACGGGACTGTACGTGGAGAGGCTGACAGTTGGATCCGCGACCGCAGCAAGGAAGTGCCTTCCTTATTACGTGCAAAGTAATGATTCCTCCACCAGATAGCAGGGACCTACAGGAAGGGCCTCCATATTTTGGCTTAGCTGTATTTTGCGAAAAAAACATTTCCCCCCTGACAGCTGGGACCCACCAGCTATGTCTTCGAACGCAAGGAAAGTGCCTCCATATTAGGCATGAAAAGAAATGAATCCTCCGCCTGACAGCTCGGATCCACCATCAATAACTTTGCACACAAGGAAGTGCCTCATTATCCTCCCTTACAGACAGGACCAACCTAGTCGAAGCGTACGTAGCGTTGTCGCGAACGTGTACATATATACTGGTCAATCGGTCTCTCTACAACGATGAACCGTGGCTGAGCAAGCAGCGGCACGTGTAGTAGTAGAGCACCTGACGTAGCATTTCAGTCAGTCCCTTTTAAGCTGTGTACACGTACGTACAACCACATGCCAAAAAATACGGCCACATACGTACATATAGGTGGGGTCTCGAACGCGTACTCGCGCATACGTATGGCCAGGGCTCGTGTACATGGAGAGACAACGAGTGCCAGCAACGGTGTCCTGTTCATTGGGCAGCCAACCGGCTGGGTCGAAACGAAGAAACAACATCCTGTTCATCGAGAGGCAGCGGACTAGGTCGGAATGCTTCATGTTCAATGGGAGCCAACCGGCTTGGATGGAACAGGCGACACAGGGTCTTGCGTAATGTAGTACAGAGGAAACGACCTTCTGCTCGACCGACTACGGTCAAAACGACATCCTGTTCATCGGGAGGGGTGTGGCGTACCGCAAAACAAAGGAAATGGACTTGTGTTGGAGCGCTATGGTAAAAACAGGGGTCCTGTTCATCGGGAGTGGTGTGGCGTACCGCAAAATAGAGGAAACAAACTTGTGTTGGAGCGCTATGGTCGAAAGGGGGTCCCTATTCATTGGAGGGTTGTGGCATACTGCAGAACGGGACTCGACGGGCTACTGTTCACCCATGTCGTTGACTTGCTTCAGCCTCCACATGCACTGTTCATACACCGTGTCTTCCTCCTCCCTCCACTAGCTATTGTTCATCCACGGGCTACTGTTCATCCAGCCCTCCACCGGCTACTGTTCAACCAGCCCTCCAGGAGGTCCTTTTCATCCACCCCCAACCAGCTCGGCTGTGGTAGCCTCCTCTCGGGGTCCTGTTCATCCAGCGGCAACAGCCTACTACTACTACCACGGGGTCCTGTTCATCCAACCCCCACCGGTAACTTTTCATCCAACCCCAACCACGTACGTCTCGACTCGTTCAACCAACCCCCACGTTCATTGTTCATCAAGAGGCAGCAGGTCTAATCGGCTTCAGTAAGCAGTAGCAGCGACCGAATGCTCGGGTTCAGTTAGAAGGAATCGCTCGATCGGGTTCGGTTAACAGCCAAGGGATCGATCACTCGGGTTCAGTAACGCGCATAGCTAGTGCAATCGCTCGGGTTTAGTAAGCGAACGCCTCACTCGGGTTCAGTTAGAGCCCAACGCCTCGCGCACACGCGCATACGTATACGAGAGAAACGCGCAAACCTCCGTGCATCGCTCGGCCCCGAACACCCACCATAACCGGGAACTCCCGAAATTTTCCTCGCCCTCGCTTCTACCATGATTTTTCCCGTCATGGACGGCCCAAAGAATGTCATGCAAGTGCATCTCCGGCCCGCCCAGGACGAAAAGCCCATTATCTGTCATGATTTTTTTCATAGAAGTAGGAGCCCACCACATCTATGATGATACCGGGTTTTGTCACAATTATTGTCATAGAAGTGTCATTAGCATGACAGAATAAAATTCGTTCGGGCCAAAATGTCACAAATGTGTCTTTTTTTGTAGTGTACCCACCTGTGACAGCGGGACCATAAGAAAACTAAGGGATATTAAGGCCTCCTTTTAATAGAGAACCGGAACAAAGCATTAACGCATAGTGAATACATGAAGTCCTCAAACAACGGTAATCATCGGGAATCCAAATTATTGTCACCTTGGGGTATGTGGATCATAACACGTAATCGGTGTGTGTAACTTGCAAGATAGGATCCAAAGCACAAATATATTCATGACAACATAAAGGGTTGAGATCTGAAATCATGGCACTCGGGACCTAGTGACAAGAATTAAGAATAGCAAAGCTATAGCAACATCAATCTCAGAGCATAGTGGATGCTAGGGATCAAGCCCTAATAAAATTAACTCGATTACATGATAAATCTCATCCAACCAATCACCGTCCAATAAGCCTACGAAGGAGTTACCCACTCCCGAGGGTGAGCATCATGAAATTGGTGATAAAGAAGGGTTGGTGATGATGACGGCGATGAATCCCACTCTCCGGAGCCCCGAACGGACTCCAAATGTAGCCTCCTGATGAAGAACAGGAGGTTGCGGTGGCACCGTGATAACCCACAAGTATAGGGGATCGCAAAACTTTTCGATAAGTAAGAGTGTCGAGCGCAACGAGGAGCTAAAGGTAGAATAAATATTCCCTCATGTTCTATCGACCACCGGTTCAACTCTACGCACACTTGACGTTTGCTTTACCTAAAACAAGTATGAAACTAGAAGTACTTTGTAGGTGTTTTTGGATAGGTTTGCAAGATAATAAAGAGTGCGTAAATAAAAGCTAGGGGCTGTTAAAGTAAAGACACAATAAAGTTAATATAGCGAGTGTGGAAAAGTGATGGTAGGAGTTGCGAAATTGTCCCTTAAGCAATTGACTACTTTACTAGACCGATAGAAAGTTTTATGTGGGAGAGGCCACTGCTAGCATGTCATCCCTTACTTGGAATTCTATGCACTTAGATTTGAACTATTAGCAAGCATCCGCAACTACTAACGTTCATTAAGGTAAAACCCAACCATAGCATTAAGATATATTGGTCCCCCTTCAATCCCGTATGCATCAATTTCTATGCTAGGTTGAAGCTTCTGTCACTCTTGCCCTCCAATACATAGTCCTATCAACATACAACTAACACTATGGTGTGATCCACGTGCGCGCTCATATGATAGGCACCCCAAAGGATAGCAACATAACCACAAGCAAATTAAATCAATCATAGCAATTCATCAACCACCGATAGGACAACGAAAATCTACTCAGACATCATAGGATGGCAACACATCATTGGATAATAATATGAATCATAAAGCACCATGTTCAAGTACAGGGTACAACGGGTTGCGGGAGAGTGGACGGCTGTAGATAGAGGGGGGAAGGTGATGGAGATGTTGGTGAAGATGACGGAGGTGTTGGTGAAGATCGCGGTGATGATGATGATGGCCACGGTGGCGTTCCGGCGCCACCGGATGAGAAGGGGAGAGGGGGCCCCTTCGTCTTCCTCTTCCTGGACCTCCTCCCTAGATGGGAGAAGGGTTTCCCCTCTAGTCCATGGCTTCCATGGCGTGGGAGGGGCAAGAGCCCCTCCGAGATTGGATCTATTTCTCTGTCTCTCTCTGTTTTACGCGTTACGTTACTGCTTTGCCCTTTCACCGTTTCGTATATATATGGAGATCCGTAACTCCGATTGGACTGAAACCTTCGCCGTGATTTTTTTACCAAAAATTAGCTTTCTTGCGGCCGAAGAAGGGCATCAACCGCCTTATGGGTGGCCCACGAGGGTGGGGGTGCACCCTCCTGGGGAGGGCGTGGGCCCCTGCCTTGTGGCCACTGTTGGAAATATGCCCTAGAGGCAATAATAATAGCATTATTATTATATTTCCTTATTCATGATAATTGTCTTTATTCGTGCTATAATTGTGTTAACCGGAAATCGTAATACATGTGTGAATAACAGACAACAACATGTCCCTAGTGAGCCTCTAGTTGACTAGCTCGTTGATCGACGGATAGTCATGGTTTCGACTATGGACATTGGATGTCATCGATAACGGGATCACATCATTAGGAGAATGATGTGATGGACAAGACCCAATCCTAAACATAGCATAAGATCGCATAGTTCGCTTGCTAGAGTTTTCCAATGTCAAGTATCCTTTCCTTAGACCATGAGATCGTGTAACTCCGGATACCGTAGGAGTGCTTTGGGTGTGCCAAACGTCACAACGTAATCGGGTGACTATAAAGGTATACTACGGGTATCTCTGAAAGTGTCTGTTGGGTTACATGGATCGAGATCGATTTGTCACTCCGCTTGACGGAGAGGTATCACCGGCCCTCTCGGTAATGCATCATCACAATGAGCTCAATGTGATCAAGTGTTTGATCACGGGATCATGAATTACGGTAACGAGAAAAGTGACTTGCCGTAACGAGATTGAACGAGGTATTGGTATACCGACGATCGAATCTCGGGCAAGTAAAATACCGATTGACAAAGGGAATGCGTATCACGGGATTAATTGAATCCTTGACATCGTGGTTCATCCGATGAGATCATCGTGGAGCATGTGGGAGCCAACATGGGTATCCAGATCCGCTGTTGGTTATTGCCCGAGAGCCGTCTCGGTCATGTTCAAGATGTCTCCCGAACCCGTAGGGTCTACACACTTAAGGTTCGGTGGCGCTAGGGTTGTGAAGATATGTATGTGCAGTAACCCGAATGTTGTTCGGAGTCCGGATGAGATCCCGGACGTCACGAGGAGTTCCGGAATGGTCCGGAGGTAAAGAATTATATATAGGAAGTGCTGTTTGACCATCGGGACAAGTTTCGGTGATATCGGTATTGTCAGGACCACCGGAGGGGCCCCGGGGGTCCACCAAGTGGGACCACCAGCCATAAGGGGCCACATGGGCCCTAGGTGGTGCGCCTAGGCCCACATGGGCCAAGAGGAACCAGCCCCAAGGGGCCCATGCGCCTAGGGTTTAAGGAGGGAAGAGTCCATGAGGGGGAAGGCACCTCAGGGGTGCCTTGGGAGGTGGACACCTCCCCCTCTTGGCCGCACTCCTCCCTTGGAAGAGGGGCAAGGCTGCGCCCTCCCCCCTCCTTGGCACCTATATAAAGGGGAGGGAGGGGGCAGCAGCACCTTTGCCCTGGACGCCTCCCTCTCCCTCTCCAACACATCCTCCTCCTCCGTAGTGCACGCGAAGCCCTGCCGGAGTACTTCAAGTTCCAGCCTCACCACGCCGTAGTGCTGCTGCTGGAGCCATCTTCCTCAACCTCTCCTTCTCCTTTCTGGATCAAGAAGAAGGAGACGTTACGCTGTCCGTTCGTGTGTTGAACGCGGAGGTGCCGTCCAGATTCGGCACTAGATCATCGGTGAATTGGATCGCGGCAAGTTCGACTACCTCATCCACGTTCACTCCGAAGCTTCCGCTATGATCTACAAAGTGGTATGTAGATGCTATTTAATCTGAATACTCGTTGCTAGATGAACTCATAGATGGATCTTGGTGAAACCGTAGGAAAAATTTTAATTTTCTGCAACGTTCCCCAACAGTGGCATCATGAGCTAGGTCTATGCGTAGTTCTTCTTGGCGCGAGTAGAACACAATTTGTTGTGGGCGTAGATGTTGTCAATTCTTCTTGCCGTTACTAGTCAATCTTGATTCAGCGGTATTGTGGGATGAAGCGGCCGGACCAACCTTACACGCACGCTTACGTGAGACCGGTTCCACCGACTAACATGCACTAGTTGCATAAGGTGGTGGCGGGTGTCTGTCTCTCCTACTTTAGTTGGATCGGATTCGATGAACAGGGTCCTTATGAAGGGTAAATAGAGATTGACAAATCATGTTGTGGTTTGAACGTAGGTAAGAAAACGTTCTTGCTAGAACCCTAATTCAGCTACGTAAAATTTGCAACAACAATTAGAGGACGTCTAACTTGTTTTTGCAGCAAGTGCTTTGTGATATGATATGGCGGAAGTTGTGATGAATGATGAATGATCTATATGTGATGTATGAGATGTTCATGCTATTGTAATAGGAATCACGACTTGCATGTCGATGAGTATGACAACCGGCAGGAGCCATAGGAGTTGTCTTTATTTTTTGTATGACCTGCGTGTCATTGAAGAACGCCATGTAAACTACTTTACTTTATTGCTAAACACGTTAGTCATAGAAGTAGAAGTAGTCGTTGGCGTGACAACTTCATGAAGACACGATGATGGAGATCATGATGATGGAGATCATGGTGTCATGACCGGTGACAAGATGATCATGGAGCCCGAAGATGGAGATAAAATTAGCTATATGATATTGGCCATATCATGTCACTACTTTATATATTTGAATGTGATGTTTATTATTTTTTATGCATCTTTTTTACTTAGAACGACGGTAGTAAATAAGATGATCCCTCATAATAATTTCAAGAAGTGTTCACCCTAATCGTGCACCGTTGCTAAGGTTCGTCGTTCAAGCACCACGTGATGATCGGGTGTGATAGGTCCTTACGTTCGCATACAACGGGTGTAAGACAGATTTACACACGCAAAACACTTAGGTTGACTTGACGAGCCTAGCATGTACAGACATGGCCTCGGAACACGTAAGACCGAAAGGTCGAGCATGAGTCGTATAGAAGATACGATCAACATGAAGATGTTCACCGATGTTGACTAGTCCGTCTCACGTGATGATCGGACACGGCCTAGTTGACTCGGATCATGTAATACTTAGATGACTAGTAGAGGATGTCTATCTAAGTGGGAGTTCATTAAATTTGATTAAATGAACTTTATTATCATGAACTTAGTCTAAATATTTACAATATGTCTTGTAGATCAAATGGCCAACGTAGTCCTCAACTTCAACGCAGCGTTCCTAGAGAAAACCAAGCTGAAAGACGATGGTAGCAACTATACGGACTGGTCCGGAACTGAGGATTATCCTCATAGCTGCCAAGAAAGATTATGTCCTAAGAGCACCGCTGGGTGACGCACCTATTCTCCCTGCGAGAACAAGACGTTATGAACGCTTGGCGATCACGCTGCGATGATTACTCCCTCGTTCGGTGCGGCATGCTTTACAGCTTAGAGCCGGGACTCCAAAAGCGTTTTGAGAGACATGGAGCATATGAGATGTTCAAGAGCTGAAAATGGTTTTCCAAGCTCATGCCCGGTCGAGAGATATGAAGTCTCCGATAAATTCTTTAGCTGTAAGATGGAGGAAAATGGCTCTGTCGGTGAACACATACTCAAAATGTCAAGGTTGCACAACCGCTTGACTCAACTGGAAGTTAATCTCCCGGATGAAGCGGTCATTGATGTAATCCTCCAATCGCTTCCACCTAGCTACAAGAGCTT
Organism: Aegilops bicornis; assembly: GCA_021605145.1. Taxonomy (NCBI): domain Eukaryota; kingdom Viridiplantae; phylum Streptophyta; class Magnoliopsida; order Poales; family Poaceae; genus Aegilops; species Aegilops bicornis. Next base: position 74,207,058 of record CM038675.1, read on the forward strand.
TGTGATGAACTACAATATGCGGGGGATGGTAAAGACCATTCCTGAAGTATATGCTATGCTTTGAAATCAGCAGAGGTAGAAATCAAGAAGGAGCATCAAGTGTTGATGGTGAATAAAACCACTAAGTTCAAGAAGGGCAAGGGTAAAAGAACTTCAAGAAGGACGGCAAGGAAGTTGCCGCTACCGATAAGCAAGTTTCCGGAAGAAGCCAAAGAATGGACCCAAGCCCGAACCGAGTGCTTTTATTGCAAGGGAAGTGGTCACCGGAAGCGGAACTGCCCCAAATACTTAGCGGACAAGAAGGCCGGCAAAACCAAAGGTATATGTGATATACATGTAATTGATGTGTACCTTACCGATTACTGTAGTAGCTCTTGGGTATTTGATACCGTGCGATCGCTCATATTTGTAACTCAAAGCAGGAGTCATGGAATAAACGGAGACTGGCGAAGGACGAGGTGACGATGCGTGTCGGGAGTGGTTCCAAGGTCGATGTGATCGCCGTCGGCACACTGCCTCTGCATTTACCTACGAGATTAGTTTTAAACCTCAATAATTGTTATTTAGTGCCAAGTTTGAGCATGAACATTGTATCTGGATCTCGTTTAATTCGAGATGGCTACTCATTTAAATCCGAGAATAATGGTTGTTCTATTTATATGAGAGATATGTTTTATGGTCATGCTCAGATGGTTAATGGTTTATTCTTAATGAATCTAAATGCATTGATGATACACATATTCATAGTGTGAGTACCAAAAGAGTTAAAGTTGATAACAATAGTCCCACATATTTGTGGTAATCGCCGCCTTGGTCACATAGGTGTCAAACGCATGAAGAAGCTCCATGCAGATGGACTTTTAGAGTCTCTTGATTATGAATCATTTGACACGTCACGAACCATGCCTCATGGGTAAAATGACCAAGACTCCATTCTCAGGAACAATGGAGCGAGCAACCAACTTATTGGAAATCATACATACCGATGTGTGCGGTCCAATGAGTGTTGAGGCTCATGGTGGCTATCGTTATGTTCTCACCCTCACCGATGACTTGAGTAGATATGGGTATGTCTACTTAATGAAACACAAGTCTGAGACCTTTGAAAAGTTCAAGGAATTTCAGAGTGAGGTTGAAAATCAACGTGATAGAAAGATCAAGTTTCTACGATCAGATCGTGGAGGAGAATACTTGAGTCACGGATTTGGCACACACTTAAGAAAATGTGGAATAGTTTCACAACTCACGCCGCCTGGAACACCTCAGCGTAATGGTGTGTCCGAACGTCGTAATCGCACTCTATTAGATATGGTGCGATCTATGATGTCTCTTACCGATTTACCGCTATCTCTTTGGGGCTATGCTTTAGAGACTGCCGCATTCACTTTAAATAGGGCTCCGTCAAAATCCGTTGAGACGACACCGTATGAATTATGGTTTGGGAAGAAACCTAAGCTGTCGTTTCTAAAAGTTTGGGGATGCGATGCTTATGTCAAGAAACTTCAACCTGAGAAGCTCGAACCCAAGTCGGAAAAATGCGTCTTCATAGGATACCCGAAAGAAAGCTGTTGGGTATACCTTCCGCCTCGAGATCCGAAGGCAAGATCTTTGTTGTTAAGAATGGATTCTTTACGGAGAAAGAGTTTCTCTCGAAAAGAAGTAAGTGGGAGGAAAGTAGAACTTGATGAAGTGTTATCTCTTGAACCGGAAAATGGCGAGACTCAAGAAAACGTTTCTGAGGAGCCTGCACCGACTAGAGAGGAAATTAATGATGATGATCAAGATGCTTCTGATCAAGCTCCTACTGAAATTCGAAGGTCCACAAGGACACGTTCCGCACTGCAGTGGTACGGCAACCCTGTCTTGGAAATCATGTTGTTAGACAACGGTGAACCTTGAACTATGAGGAAGCAATGGCGGCCCGGATTCCGACAAATGGCTGGAAGCCATGAAATCCGAGATAGGATCCATGTATGAAAACGAAGTATGGACTTTGACCGACTTGCCCGTTGAACGGCGAGCCATAGAAAATAAATGGATCTTTAAGAAGAAGATGACGCGGATGGTAATGTGACCATCTATAAAGCTCGGCTTGTCGCTAAGGGTTATCGACAAGTTCAAGGGGTTGACTACGATGAGACTTTCTCACCGGTAGCGAAGCTGAAGTCCGTCAGAATCATGTTAGCAATTGCCGCATACTATGATTATGAGATATGGCAAATGGACGTCAAAACGGCATTCCTTAATGGTTTCCTTAAGGAAGAATTGTATATGATGCAGCCGGAAGGTTTTGTCGATCCTAAGAATGCTCACAAGGTATGCAAGCTCCAACGCCGATTTATGGGCTGGTGCAAGCATCTCGGAGTTGGAACATTCGCTTTGATGAGATGATCAAAGCGTTTGGGTTTACAGACTTATGGAGAAGCCTGTGTTTACAAGAAAGTGAGTGGGAGCTCAGTAGCATTTCTCATATTATATGTAGACGACATACTTTTGATGGGAAATGATATAGAACTCTTGGACAGCATTAAGGCCTATTTGAATAAAAGTTTTTCAATGAAGGACCTTGGAGAAGCTGCTTATATATTAGGCATCAAGATCTATAGAGATAGATCGAGACGCCTCATAGGTCTTTCACAAAGCACATACCTTGATAAGATATTGAAGAAGTTCAATATGGATCAATCTAAGAAGGGTTCTTACCTGTGTTACAAGGTGTGAAATTGAGCTCAGCTCAATGTCCCACCACGGCAGAAGATATAGAAGAGATGAGTGTCATCCCTATGCCTCAGCCATAGGTTCTATTATGTATGCCATGCTGTGTACCAGACCTGATGTAAACCTTGCCGTAAGTTTGGTAGGAAGGTACCAAAGTAATCCCGGCAAGGAACACTGGACAGCGGTCAAGAATATCCTGAAGTAACTGAAAAGGACAAAGGAAATGTTTCTCGTTTATGGAGGTGACGAAGAGCACGTCAGAAAAGGTTACGTCGCCGACGCTTAAGCTTCGACACAGATCCTGGATGACTCTAAGTCACAAACCGGATACGTGTATATTTTGAATGGTGGGGCGATAAGCTGGTGCGATTTGCAAAAGCGTCGTGGCGGGATCTACATGTGAAGCGGAGTACATGGCAGCCTCGGAGGCAGACACATGAAGCAATTTGGGTGAAGGAGTTCATCACCGACCTCGAGTCATACCCAATGCGTCGGGGCCAATCAAGCTCTTCTGTGACAACATCGAGCTATTGCACTTGCAAAGGAGCCAGGTTTCACAAGAAGACTAGGCACATCAAGCGTCGCTTCAACTCCATTCGTGAAAATGTTCAAGATGGAGACATAGAAATTTGTAAAGTGCACACGGATCTGAATGTCGCAGATCCGTTGACTAAACCTCTCCCTAAGGCAAAACATGATCAGCACCGTAACTCTATGGGTGTTCGATTCATCACAATGTAACTAGATTATTGACTCTAGTGCAAGTGGGAGACTGTTGGAAATATGCCCTAGAGGCAATAATAATAGCATTATTATTATATTTCCTTATTCATGATAATTGTCTTTATTCGTGCTATAATTGTGTTAACCGGAAATCGTAATACATGTGTGAATAACAGACAACAACATGTCCCTAGTGAGCCTCTAGTTGACTAGCTCGTTGATCGACAGATAGTCATGGTTTCTGACTATGGACATTGGATGTCATCGATAACGGGATCACATCATTAGGAGAATGATGTGATGGACAAGACCCAATCCTAAACATAGCATAAGATCGCATAGTTCGTTTGCTAGAGTTTTCCAATGTCAAGTATCCTTTCCTTAGACCATGAGATCGTGTAACTCCCGGATACCGTAGGAGTGCTTTGGGTGTGCCAAGCGTCACAACGTAATCGGGTGACTATAAAGGTATACTACGGGTATCTCCGAAAGTGTCTGCATTGGGTTACATGGATCGAGATCGATTTGTCACTCCGCTTGACGGAGAGGTATCACCGGGCCCTCTCGGTAATGCATCATCACAATGAGCTCAATGTGATCGAAGTGTTTGATCACGGGATCATGCATTACGGTAACGAGAAAAGTGACTTGCCGTAACGAGATTGAACGAGGTATTGGTATACCGACGATCGAATCTCGGCAAGTAAAATACCGATTGACAAAGGGAATCGTATCACGGGATTAATTGAATCCTTGACATCGTGGTTCATCCGATGAGATCATCGTGGAGCATGTGGGAGCCAACATGGGTATCCAGATCCCGCTGTTGGTTATTGCCCGAGAGCCGTCTCGGTCATGTCTGCATGTCTCCCGAACCCGTAGGGTCTACACACTTAAGGTTCGGTGACGCTAGGGTTGTGAAGATATGTATGTGCAGTAACCCGAAAGTTGTTCGGAGTCCCGCAAGAGATCCTGGACGTCACGAGGAGTTCCGGAATGGTCCGGAGGTAAAGAATTATATATAGGAAGTGCTGTTTCGGCCATCGGGACAAGTTTCGCTGATATCGGTATTGTACCGGGACCACCGGAGGGGTCCCGGGGGTCCACCAAGTGGGACCACCAGCCATAAGGGGCCACATGGGCCCTAGGTGGTGCGCCTAGGCCCACATGGGCCAAGAGGAACCAGCCCCAAGGGGCCCATGCGCCTAGGGTTTAAGGAGGGAAGAGTCCATGAGGGGGAAGGCACCTCCGAGGTGCCTTGGGGAGGTGGACACCTCCCCCTTCTTGGCCGCACCCCTCCCTTGGAGGAGGGGGCAAGGCTGCGCCCTCCCCCCCTCCTTGGCACCTATATAAAGGGGGGAGGGGAGGGGGGCAGCAGCACCTGTGCCCTGGACGCCTCCCTCTCCCTCTCCAACACATCCTCCTCCTCCGTAGTGCACGGCGAAGCCCTGCCGAGAATCTGCAAGTTCCACCATCACCACGCGCCGTCGTGCTGCTGCTGGAGCCATCTTCCTCAACCTCTCCTTCACCTTGCTGGATCAAGAAGAAGGAGACGTTACGCTGACCGTCACGTGTGTTGAACGCGGAGGTGCCGTCCGTTCGGCACTAGATCATCGGTGAATTGGATCGCGGCAAGTTCGACTACCTCATCCACGTTCACTCCGAAGCTTCCGTTGCGATCTACAAAGTGGTATGTAGATGCTATTTAATCTGAATACTCGTTGCTAGATGAACTCATAGATGGATCTTGGTGAAACCGTAGGAAAAATTTTAATTTTCTGCAACGTTCCCCAACAGCCACCTCGGACACCGTTTCGCGTTGATCTTTCTCCCAGATTTTCCAAATATTCCAAAAATAAGCTCCATCCATTTTATCCCGTTTGGACTCTGTTTGATATGGATATTCTGTGAGACCAAAATCATGCAACGGACAGGAACTGGCACTGGGCACTGGATTAATAGTTAGTCCCAAAAATAGTATAAAAAGTTGCCAAAAAGTATATGAAAGTTGAATAATGTTGGCATGGAACAATAAAAAATTATAGATACGACGGAGACGTATCAGCATCCCCAAGCTTAATTCCTGCTCGTCCTCGAGTAGGTAAATGATAAAAAAGATAATTTTTGATGTGGAATGCTACCTAACATAATCTTGATCATGTATCTAATCATGGCATTAATATTGAGACACGAGTGATTCAAGGCAATAGTCTATCCTTTGACATAAAAACAATAATACTTCAAGCATACCAACCAAGCAATTATGTCTTATTGAAATAACATAGCCAAAGAAAGCTCATCCCTACAAAATCATATAGTCTGGCTATGCTCCATCTTCACCACACAAAATATTCACATCATGCACAACCACGATGACAAGCCAAGCAATTGTTTCATACTTTTGATGTTTCTCAAACCTTTTCAACTTTCACGCAATACATGAGCGTGAGCCATGGACATAGCACTATAGGTGGAATAGTATATGATGGTGGGGGTTATGTGGTGAAGACAAAAAAGGAGAATGTCTCACATCATCGCGGCTTATCATCGGGCTATGGAGATGCCCATCAATTGATGTCAATGTGAGGAGTAGGGATTGCCATGCAACGGATGCACTAGAGCTATAAGTGTATGAAAGCTCAAACTGAAACTAAGTGGGTGTGCATCCAACTTGCTTGCTCATGAAGACCTAGGGCATTTGAGGAAGCCCATCATTGGAATATACAAGCCAAGTTCTATAATGAAAATTCCCACTAGTATATAAAAGTGATAACTCAAGAGACTCTCTATATGAAGAACATGGTGCTACTTTGAAGCACAAGTGTGGTAAAAGGATAGTAACATTGCCCCTTCTCTCATTTTTTTTGTTTTTTCTCTTTTTTTGGGCCTTCTCTTTTTTGGCCTTTCTCCCCTTATTATTATTATTATTATTATATTTTATTTCGTCCGGAGTCTCATCTCGACTTGTGGGGGAATCATAGTCTCCATCATCCTTTCCTCACTAGGGCAATGCTCTAATAATTATGATCATCACACTTTTATTTACTTACAACTCAATATTACAACTCGATATCTAGAACAAAGATATGACTCTATATGAATGCCTCCGTGGTGTACCGGATGTGCAATGATCTTGCGTAGCAATGACATCAAAAACGGACAAGCCATGAAAACATCATGCTATCTATCTTACGATCATGCAAAGCAATATGACAATAAATGCTCAAGTCATGTATATGATGATGATGGAAGTTGCATGGCAATATATCTCGGAATGGCTTTGGAAATGCCATAATAGGTAGGTATGGTGGCTGTTTTGAGGAAGATATAAGGAGGTTTATGTGTGATAGAGCGTATCGTATCACGGGGTTTGGATGCACTAGCAAAGTTTGCACTAACTCTCGAGGTGAGAAAGGGCAATGCACGGTACCGAAGAGGCTAGCAATGACGCAAGGGTGAGAGTGCGTATAATCCATGGACTCACATTAGTCATAAAGAACTCATATACTTATTGCAAAAATCTATTAGTCATCAAAACAAAGTACTACGCGCATGCTCCTAGGGGGATAGATTGGTAGGAAAAGACCATCGCTCGTCCCCGACCGCCACTCATAAGGAACACAATCAATAAACACCTCATGATCCAGCTTCGTTACATAACGGTTCACCATACGTGCATGCTACGAGACTTGAAACCTCAACACAAGTATTTATCAATTTCACAATTACTCAACTAGCATGACTCTAATATCACCACCTTTATATCGCAAAACTATTGCAAGGAATCAAACACATCATATTCAGTGATCTTTAGGTTTTATGTAGGATTTTATGACTAACCATGTGAATGACCAGTTCCTGTCATCTCTCTAAATAGATATAAGTGAAGCATGAGAGTTTAATTCTTTCTACAAAATATGTGCCCAAGCTCTAACAAATATAAGTGAAGCAAAAGAGCATTCTACAAATGGTGGTTGTCTATGTAAAGAGAAACAGGCAATCCAAACTTCAAATGATATAAGTGAAGCACATGAAGCATTCTATAAAGTCTTACTCAAAAGATATAAGTGAAGTGCAAAGAGCATTCTATAAATCAACCAAGGACTATATCATACCAGCATGGTGCAAAAAATAAAAAATAAAACTAAATGCAAAAGACGCTCCAAGATTTGCACATATCGCATGGACGAAACGAATTCGAAAACATACCGATACTTGTTGAAGAAAGAGGGGATGCCTTCCGGGGCATCCCCAAGCTTAGACGCTTGAGTATACTTGAATATTTACTTGGGGTGCCTTGGGAGTCCCCAAGCTTGAGCTCTTTCCTCTCTTCCTTCTTCTCACATCGAAACCTTCTCGATCATCAAACACATCATCCACACAAAACTTCAACACAAAACTCGGTAAGATACGTTAGTATAATAAAGTAAATCACTACTCTAAGTAATGTTTCAAACCAATTCATATTTTGTTTTTGCATTGTGTCTACTGTAATATAACTTTTTTATGGCTTAATCCACTGATATAAATTGATAGTTTCATCAAAACAAGCAAACTATGCATAAAAAACAGAATCTGTCTAAAACAGAACAGTCTGTAATAATCTGAACATTCATCATACTTCTCGTACTTTAAAACTTCTGCCAAAATTAGGAAAAATAAATAATTTGTAAATAAATACAGTGAAAAAAGAATCAGAACCATTTGACGTTCCAGTAAAAAACTAAAACTCGCGCACTACAGCCAAAGTTTCTGTCCTGCACCACACAAACCAACAAGTATTGTTAACATCCTAAAGGTAAACCTTGGCACATTATTTTTATTCCTAAGCTTTATAAAAGCACACAACAGAAATAAATGACTCTCTAAAACTTCCGGGTTTTCTCCCTGGCAGCACTTTCTTTAAAGCCATTAAGCTAGGTATATAGTGCTCAAGTAGTGAATCCACCCGGATCCCAAGGTATATCAAAGCCAATTTTAATTAGCAATGATTTGGCATTTAGTAGTGAGCACAAGGAAACATATATCATGTAATGACAAAGTCTAACTCTCTTCCTATGCATCGGCATGTCATAAAAGAACAATTCACGCACACAAAGTAAAGGCCAATGCATAGTATAAACAGTTTCTTGCAATTTTATCATGTTGGAAACATAGAGAGGTGGAGATATAGTTCCTCTCTCATAATAATTGCAAGTAGGAGCAGCAAGCACATGCATATTATATTTATCAAAATCATCATGTGCAACGGTAAAAGGCAACCCATCAATATAATCCTTAATAAGTGCAAATTTCTCCGATATAGTGTAGTCGGGAGAATTCAAAAAGATAATAGGACTATCATGCGTGGGTGCAATAGCAACAATTTCAGGTTTAACATAAGGAACTATAGCAAGTTCATATCCATAAGCATAATTTATATTGGCATCTTGGCCACAAGCATAGAAAGCATCATCAGAAAGGGATATTTCAAGAGAATCAATGGGATCATAGGAATCATCCTTCGGTAAGCACAAAGGCAAATTAAACAATGTATGAGTTGGAGGGTTACTCTCATTAGAAGGTGGGCACAGGTAGCTAATCCTCTCTTCCTCCTTTTGTTCTTCGCTCTCCTCGTCATCTTTTTCATCCAATGAGCTCACAGTTTCATCAATTTCTTCTTCCATAGATTCCTGCAAAATATTAGTCTCTTCTTGGACAGCGGAGACTTTCTTAATAAGTGCATTAATATAGGAATTATATTCATAATTACCATAGCAATATTTTAGGATAGCTAAATTTTTAGGCCTATAAACATCATCATCAAAAGCTTCATACTTTTCAAACATAGATTCAATTTCATAAGAACCCTTAAAAGCAACAAATTCTTCTATTTGTTCCACATCATAGTAATCATATATACCATTAGCATAAGAAGCTAAGGTTTAATTATCATTAAATTTGCATGAAAATGGAAGGTATGGAGCCTTCATCCTAGATTAACAAGTTTAATCATAATTCAAGCATAGTTGCCTAGCATACCACTTCAATATATGAATTTGATTCCATAATAGTTTCCCTTTTTGCGTCAAGTGATAATCCCTAAAGTATTCACGTTGATCCAACATTACTCCCATTACCAAATTGAATGAGGTTTTCTCAGGATTATCAAAGTGGTACATAATATTTTGCACATATTGAGCATCGAGGGTTTTAGGAGGTTTCCCATCTCCATGAGCAGAAAGTACACCTAATTTTTTTGGTATTTCGTGTTCCATATCCATAACTAAAGATAAAGAACAACTAAGAACAGCAAATACAAATTACTTAGTGATAAAGAAAAAAAGCACACATGAGAATATTCACCCCACGCTATTGCTCCCCGGCAACGGCGCCAGAAAAAGGTCTTGATAACCCAACAGTATAGGGGATCGCAATAGTTTTCGATAAGTAAGAGTGTCGAACCCAACCAGGAGCTAAAGGTAGAATAAATATTCCCTCAAGTTCTATTGACCATTGATACAACTCTACGCACGCTTGACATTCGCTTTACCTAGAACAAGTATGAAACTAGAAGTACTTTGTAGGTGTTTTTGGATAGGTTTGCAAGATAATAAAGAGCGCGTAAATAAAAGCTAGGGGCTGTTAAAGTAAAGACACAATAAAGTTAATATAGCGAGTGTTGAAAAGTGGTGGTAGGAGTTGCGAAATTGTCCCTTAAGCAATTGACTACTTTACTAGACCGATAGCAAGTTTTATGTGGGAGAGGCCACTACTAGCATGTCATCCCTTACTTGGAATTCTATGCACTTATGATTTGAACTATTAGCAAGCTTCCGCAACTACTAACATTCATTAAGGTAAAACCCAACCATAGCATTAAGATATATTGGTCCCCCTTCAATCCCGTATGCATCAATTTCTATGCTAGGTTGAAGCTTCTGTCACTCTTGCCCTCCAATACATAGTCCTATCAACATACAACTAACCCTATGGTGTGAACCACGTGCGCGCTCATATGATGGGCACCAAAGGACAGCAACATAACCACAAGCAAATTAAATCAATCATAGCAATTCATCAACCACCGATAGGACAACGAAAATCTACTCAAACATCATAGGATGGCAACACATCATTGGATAATAATATGAAGCATAAAGCACCATGTTCAAGTAGAGGGTACAACGAGTTGCGGAAGAGTGGACCGCTCTAGATAGAGGGGGGAAGGTGATGGGGATGTTGGTGAAGATGACGGAGGTGTTGGTGAAGATCGCGGTGATGATGATGATGGCCACGGCGGTGTTCCGGCGCCACTGGAGGAGAAGGGGAGAGGGGGCCCCTTTGTCTTCTTCTTCCTTGACCTCCTCCCTATATGGGAGAAGGGTTTCCCCTCTGGTCCATGGCCTCCATGGCGTGGGAGGGGCGAGAGCCCCTCCAAGATTGGATCTATTTCTCTGTCTCTCTCTGTTTCTGCGTTCTGTTCAGCTGCCCTTTCACCATTTCGTATATATATGGAGATCTAACTCCGATTGGACTGAAACCTTCGTCGTGATTTTTTAACCAAAAATTAGCTTTCTTGCGGCCGAAGAAGGGCATCAACCGCTTTACGGGTGGCCCACGAGGGTGGGGGGCACGCCCTCTTGGGGAGGGCGTGGGCCCCTGCTTCGTGGCCACCTCGGACACCGTTTCGCGTTGATCTTTCTCCCAGATTTTCCAAATATTCCAAAAATAAGCTCCGTTCGTTTTTATCCCGTTTGGACTCTGTTTGATATGGATATTCTGTGAAACAAAAACATGCAATGCATGTAAACCGCACTGAGCACTTTGGATCAATATGTTAGTCCCAAAAATAGTATAAAAAGTTGCCAAAAGTATACGAAAGTTGAATAATATTGGCATGGAACAATTAAAAATTATAGATACGACGGAGACGTATCACTCCATATCGTAAAACACGATGAGACTCCTTCTCTTATTTTTTTCCCGGGAAATAGGAATTTATAGGCTTGAGATTAGGGTCAGTGGTGGCTCATCGGCCGCACAAGCCACCAGGCCCTAAGCGCGCCCGGTGCCTCATGGGAAGCATATGGCCCCCTCCAGTGGGTCTTTGCTCTAGTATTTTTTTATTTTTTCCATAAAATATCTCCAAGAAGTTTCATCCAATTCCAAGAACTTTTATTTCTGCACAAAAAACACCACCACGGTAGTTCTGCTAAAAACAACGTCAATTCGGGTTAGTTTCATTCAAATCATGCAAATTAGAGTCCAAAACAAGAGCAGAAGTGTTTGGAAAAGTAGATACAATGGAGCCGCATCACTGTCACACTGAGAGGGCCCTAATAATATATCTTCATCACCGGAGGAGCAAATTCCACTCTCGAGCTATCGTGTCTCTTGTCAAATTTTCCGATGATCCTGTAAGTTGTCGTTATGATCACCAAGTTAGTGATGAAGTTTGAGCAACCCCAAATCTCATCGTACGACAAGAAGTTACCACGATACTCTCATGGTCTAAGGAACCCAAATCATAAGTTAACGCATCGTGTTATAACAATTGACTCATGACGGTATTATCTTAAAGTATAACAAACAAGTTTGGGTTGATTCAATATGATCTTTCTTCCAATGTCATGCTCTCAATGTTGTTTTGAGATTATCGTTACACTTAACGATATCTCAAGATCCGGAAAACATAATCACTAAAAACACTTGAGATAGTCTTAGAGGCGGGACTAGGAATCTTTTTTTACCATTTATCGTTCTACACGTGCACATGAGTTTTCCACTTAATCGCTTATTCTAGGATCATAGCCGTTATAGCATAAAACATAAACTCTAAATTATGAACACGGAAATATAATAATATAATATTATTTCCTCTAGGTCATACATCCAACATTGTCCCACTTGCACTAGAGTCAATAATCTAGTTGCGTGCTCTCTTTAATACCAATGGATATCTGACGTTATCTGATGCTTTTTCTTGTGGTATAGTCTTTGTCAATGGTTCTGTCACATACAGGTCCTTTTCTGAAACTTGCTTTTGTTATTTATTTTTAAAACTCATTTTTTCTTTGACAAATGACCCTATTATTCATAATATACTGTCATCAGTTTCATCGCATTTAGGATCATAAAATCTATAAGAAGACACTTCTTGATATAGATATTCTCATCCTATCTCTATCAAGACATTTCTTGATTCAGACATACATTCTAATCTTATTTATATCAAGACACTTATTGATTCAAACATTCTTCTTTGAAGCGTCTTTTAAGCCTCAACATTTTCTTTCGTTATAGTATCCATAATATCATGTTTGAAGTAATTCAAACTATTATTCTAGCGTACCCTCATAGTCATCTAAAACAGCCATGAAGATGTTTTGGTTGTACAACAATCTCTTCATCTCCTCCATAGACAAAACATGTCATTTTGTCCTTCTGAGGTACTTAGTAATTTTATTAGCTACCCAGTGATCCATCCCATGATCATTGCTACTACTATATATAAGAAACTCTTATCTTTGCCCATATCATGGTTTTTTATGATGGATTCAACTAACAGTGTATCTTGAATTCCAATCATCAACATAAGCTCATCAACTATCCTAGGGCATTGATTTGCTTAGTGTTACACCATGTGAAAATTGGGAGGAAATCCTTTCACCATTCACCATTTCAGACCTCTTTCAAACCTTGTCAATGTACATACATAGGTTTTTAGCACAATTGGATATATTTATCTATCTCCATAGAACTTGGTGTCCAATAAGCTATTTTACCTAAGTCTTTGATCAAAATACTCCTTGTGATGAACCCTTTTATTCTACTATGAAACTTTATAGTATTTCCAACAATACGTCATCCACATATTAGATTTTATAAATGTCATACAACTCCCACCAAATTTCATAATTCTCATCATTCTAATGAAGTCAAACTATTTAACTATTTCATCAAAATGTTAATTCCATCTCCTTTTGATGCCTGCTGCAAACTATACACTTGTTTCTTTGAAGCTTATAATCTTTTACCAAAGTTATTGCTATCATTATCTGTACAGACTTTTACATTGCATTTGGTGAAAGATGATTCATATAATCGATTCTCACACCCTTGCAAAATTCTTTTGCAACTACCTTGCTTCATGGATAGTATAAATACCATTAGTGTATGTTCCATGAATAGTCAATCAAGTTCCAGACTTGATGAAATTCATTCTGGATTATATAGCTTTAAGTCATCCTTACTAGTCGGGTGCCGCCATTGCTTCCTTGTAGTGCACAGGTTTATCTTTCACTAATAAGAAATCTTTCTTTCCTACATAGTTTTACAACCTTGGAGTTTCTATAGCTAGTGTAACAACCCTTTTTCCGGATCAATCATAGAATTTTTTGGAACATATTTTGTTTATTTCTTTTTATATTCACCAAAGATTATGTGACCTTGTGAAGCTATATTTTCCTCCCACTTACTCCTTTAGCAAGAAACTCTTCTCGCAAAAGTGTCCATTCTTTGCGACAAACTCTTTTGTCTCTGAACTTTTGCAAGAGGGATAATCTAAGTGATAGTATCGTCTAGATTGTTCACTCCATAACTCACATGGTGTAATTATGCCAGACATTTAGACGTTGCTTCATTTTAGTGTATATATTATTTTTTACATGAATAACCCAGAATAATTACAAGTGGATGTGTAAATTATGAAACAACTCATAATTATTTATTTGCTAAACTCATGACTTAGATAACTATATATCTTCTGTCTTGCTGATCTTTAACTTCATTCTGAATTCTTTTGAACCCTTCAAATATTTCAGATCTTATGTTTCATCAAGTAAATCTCATCTACCCAAATCATCAGTAAATTTTATGAAGTATAGCTATTCCCCACGCCCTGCTATGATCAATAAATCATATACATCACTATGTATTATTCCAATGATTTATCTTTCCGATCAAAACAATTTTGAGCGACATATATATATATATATATATATATATATATATATATATATATATATATATATTAGTCATTTCATTCATCGAACAATTCTTGTATGTGTCAAATGATTCAATAATTAGGAGACTCTTATACTTCGTCTCAATGAAGTTTCTCATACAATTCTTTCGATGTGACCAACATTGCGATACCACAATTAAGTAGTTTTATCAGTCTTCTTAAGTCGTTTAGCATTAATGTTATAAACATTCTTAAAGATCCATAGTGAATAAACCACTAATAAAATATAGGTAAATCCAAAATATATATTCTCATAATAACTTTGAACAACCATTGTTTAAGACTTACAAGAATATCCATCGCATAACCCAAAAGATAGTATCTTACATAACTTCTGATTGATATAATTATTATTTGGTTCTGGTATAATCTTGAATATAAACTAAAGACTTGACTTTGACGGCTTGAGCAACGATCCCATCACCATTCCCGACTTGCATCATGATACGTCTCCAACGTATCTATAATTTTTGCTTGTTCCATGCTGTTATATTATCATTCTTGGATGTTTTGCAATCATTTATAGCAACTTTATATCAAATTTGGAACTAACCTGTTGACATAGTGCCCAGTGCCAGTTACTGTTTTTTGCTTGATTTTTACTTTGCAGAAAATCAATATCAAATGGAGTCCAAACGCAGGGAAACTTTTTCGAGAATTTTTCTGGACCAGAAGACACAAGATGGGCCACAGAAGTACCAGAGGGGGACTCCGAGGGGAGCATAACCAACCAGGGCGCGCCCAGGTGGGTTGTGCCCACCTCTATGTCCTCCTCCACCGCCTCTTCGCCCTATAAATCCCCAAATATTCCAAAAACCCTAGGAGAATCGATGGAACACAATTCCAGCCGCCACAAGTTCTAGAACCACGAGATCCAATCTAAACACCATCACGGAGGGGTTTATCATCCTCATTGGTGCCTCTCTGATGATGTGTGAGTAGTTCATCATAGACCTACGGGTCCGTAGGAAGTAGCTAAATGGCTTCATCTCTCTCTTTTTATTCTCAGTACAATGGTCTCTTAGATATCTATTTGATGTAACTCTTTTTTTGCAGTGTGTTTGTTGGGATCCGATGAACTTTGAGTTTTTGATCAGATCTATATATCCATGAAAGTTATTTGAGTTCTTGATCTCTTATACGCGTGATTATTTATAGCCTCATATTTCTTCTTCGAATCTTTGGTTTAGTTAGGCCAAATAGATCGATTATTCTTGCCATGGAAGAGGTGCTTTGTGATGGGTTCAATCGTGCGGTGTTCTTTCCAAGTGATAGAAGGGGCAGCAAGACACATATGTATCATTGCTATTAAGGATAATAATATGGGGGCTATTCCTACCTTAATAGATCTCGTCTACATCATGTCATCGTTCTTATTGCATTACTCCATTTCTCCATGAACTTAATACACTAGATGCATGTTGGATAGTCGTCGATGTGTGGAGTAATAGTAGTAGATGCAAGCAGTAGTCGGTCTGGTAATCTTGGACGTGATGCCTATATAATGATCATTGCCTGGATACTGTCATAATTATTTGAGGTTTTATCAATTGCCCAACAGTAATTTGTTTACCCACCGTGTGCTATTTCTTGAGAGAAGCCACTAGTGAAATATATGGCCCTCGGGTCTATTCTTTATCATATTTGCTTTCTGATCTATTATTTGCCACTTTTATTTTCAGATCTATTATTCCAAAAACCCAAAAATACCTTGCCGCACTTTTTTATTACTTATTTTGTTTTGCATTTAATCGAGATCTATTTATCCAATCTACCACAAATAAATCTATCTTTTTACCGTGGAGGGATTGACAACCCCTCTTACGCGTGGGTTGCAAGTATTTGTTCTGTGTGTGCAGGTACCATTTACATAGTGTTTCTTGGTTCTCCAACTGTATTGATACCTTGGTTTCGTAACTGAGAAAAATACCTATGTAGCGATGCTGCATCATCCCTTCCTCTTTGGGGAAATACCGACGTAGTTCAAGCGACATCAAAGGAATTTCTGGCGCCATTGCCGGGGATACATCATCAACATCTATCAGGTTCCTAATCACAAATCTCATCTCCTTGCAATTTACATTACTTCCCATTTGCCTCTTGTTTTCATCTCCCCCACTTCACAAAAATTTGTCGTTTTATTCGCACTCTTTTTCGTTCGTCATTTTCTCGTTAGATCCATCTTTTTCTTGAACTTGTCATCATAAGTGATTTTGGTATGGCAGAAACAGATGATGGCCTAACTCCTAAAATTGGATGATTGGGCAATCTGGATGCTAAAAATTTTGTTTTGGGGCAAGGGAATGTTATGGGAAAACAACATATCCAAGAATTTTTCAAATGTGTTGGATATTTGACTCTTGATGATGATCCTATACATAAAAGATCTAAATCCGATGCGGAAGCTATTTCAGCACTAGTTCTAAAACTTGAAAATAGATTTATCCGTACCCATCCTACCTTGCAAATATTGTTTTATGAGCTACCCGCTATAAACAATCCCAAAGCTAAAAAGTTGGCTACCCTTGTTCTTATGAATGAATTTGATTACATAATACGGGAAGCTAGGGGATTTTTTTGTTTTTATGGTATGAACCATGAAAAACCTGTGATAGATGAGATCCTTTATAATAGTGATTATATGTTGAGACACTTGCTTGGAAATAATAATTTTTTTATGAGAATCTTAAGAAGGAAATCCCCATTTTAGATATAATCCAGCAAGTTTTCAATGATGTTAATCAACACTATTCTTGGATTGTTGCCAGAAATCAAAGGGGGTATGTTGATAAGAAACTTGAAAATGTTAAAGTTTCCATGGATAATGTGTTTCAAGTTATTTTTGCAAAATCTCCTGACAAAAACACATCTAAGGAAAATAAGAAGATGATAAGACTTGAATCTATGCATCATGCCTAGCTAGGGGCATAAAATGATAGCGCTTGTTGGGAGGCAACCCAATGAATAAATTTTATTTTTGCCTTTTTCTTTCTGTTCTTGAGTGTTTGCACAATTATGCCTCTATTATTATTGTGTTTTTATGTTTTAATTAGTGTTTGTGCCAAGTAAAGCCTTTGGGATTATGTATGGTGATAGTTGATTTGATCTTGTTGGAAAACAGAAACGTTTGCATACAGTAAAATAATTTTAATAAATCACAGAGGCGACACAAAATTCTGAATTTTTTTACACAAGATTGATATACAAATTGCCTACATCTTCCTAATTTTTCAGAATATTTGGAGTTATAGAAGTATACAAAGTTTTCAGATTGCTACATACTATTCTGTTTTTTGACATATTCTATTTTCTTTGCGTTGTGTGCTTATTTTTATGAATCTACGGTTGTATCGGAGGGTATGAGCCATGGTAAAGTTGGAGTATAGTAGATATAATGCAAATATAAAATACAAATGGGTTTGCAACAATACTTAGAGTGGTGATTTGCTTTCTTATACTAACGGATCTCACGAAGGTTTTGTTGAGTTTTGTGTAATTGAAGTTTTCAAGTTTTGGGTCATATCACGATGGATGAAGAAATAAGGAGTAAGAAGAGCCCATGCTTGGGGATGCCCCATGGCACCCCATGTTATTATCCAAAGAGAAACAAGTAACTAAGCTTGGGGATGCCCCGGAAGGCATTCCCTCTTTCTTCTAACGACCATCGGTATTTTTCTTGGAGCTATATTTTATTCGTCACATATCATGAGTTTTGCTTGGAGCCGATTGTATTAGATGAGTCTTTGCTGGTTTTGCTTTTTAGTTTGTGTCATCTATCCTTGCTGGACACACCTATGTGTGAGATCCAATTTTATGCTATGATTTGTTAGAATTGCTCTTCATGCTTCACTTAAATTCTTTGAACTATGGAATTGCTCTAGTGCTTCACTTATATCTTTTTGAGCACGGTGTGCTTTAATATTTTTGAAGAAATTCTCTCATGCTTCACTTATATTATGTTGAGAGACAAAAAATTTATGCTCGTCTTCTTCACTTAAATTTGTTTGAGCTTGTCAAAAGCAACATATGAAATTAGTCCCAAAGTGATAGATATTCAAGAGGGACATTGTCGTGGTTTTGTAACGACAGATCTCCTAGTGAGAGGACTTAGGTGTGGAGCCATGACAACGTAGGTTATCTCGAAGGGGTTGAATGGAACAAAGGAGACAAAGGATTTACCCAGGTTCGGCCCCTCACAACGAGGTAATAGCCTACATCCTGCTTCTAGTTGTATTGCTTGAGTTTCGATTACAAGGGAGCGAATACGCTTGACCTAGATATCGATCTATTGTTTGTTGAGTTAACCCGCCGCCGAGTCTCGCCTTTATATACACAGGTCGAGGTCCGGCGGCTTACAAGAGTCCAGGTCAAATTACACTACATAACCGACCCTGGTTCTAATTCCTTTGCCTTATAGAGCAAGTCACCATCGGGCGGCTCACTCCTTCGGGCCTTGAATCACCTCTGTGTCTTAGGCCCTCAATAAGCCTACTTATGAGCCGCCATCTACAGGTCATGTCTTCTTGGGCCTCTTGGGCATTTTCATATTAAGTCGCCAATGGTGTAACCCGGCCCCTCCTGGGCAGGTCACACCGCGGGGTTATATCCCCAACATTAGGCCCCAGATTGATTTGAACCCGTTCATGTCAATCTTCATCCTTTTGTTGGCGAATCTCTTAAATCTTTCAATGTTTAACCTGGCAAACTTTATTGGCCCGCCATAATGAAAGGTGACGTCATGTTATTAATCTCAGAAAAAATCCCATGACATCACAACGGATCCTTGCATTGATCGTCCATCCCGAGAATCGAGGCGCCTTTCTAGTTGAGATAATGACACCTCCTTGATTTTCGTGCCTGCCATTTCACTGTTCACTTTTCCCCTTATAAATAGGCATGGGGGTCCTTTTCACTTTCACGCCGTCCCTCTCTCTCCTTCGTCTTCCTCATGCCAACCGTCGATGTACAAGCTTCGCCGCCGCCATCAACCTTTACCAACAACTTCCACCCAGGCCGCTGCATCAACCTGACCGTAACCAGATATCGTGACGCCCCTTCGCTGTTCATCAGTATCAACAGGTACTTATCTCCCCTTATTCTCAATCAGCATTAAGTTACCCTAGTTCGTCGGTGTTTGTCATAGTTTTTTCCGCCAATGCCTAGTTCAATCAAAAAATAGTATGAGAGTTGCGCGGTAGTAGTTTTAGCATCTATCTCCAATAGTAGATGTATCCCCTCTTCCTGAGATCCAATCCCATCTCACATGTTCTTCCATTGTCATATGTTGTGTTTGGCAATTACTCATCTTTTCTGAACTGCTGTAAATCTATAAATATAGCTGCAAACTTGCGAGATCTGTTTACTCCACACTTAGTAAAATTTTCGACCATCTTGGACTTCATAAACAATTGATAGATGGTTGACCCGCCGTCTATTGTTGGGCGGTTTATAGTATCCACTTGTACTCTGCCAATACTTATATTATTCTAATCGTGAATTAATAACCCGTCGGTATCCTTCTGGTTTATCCGTACAACTTGTAACTTCTACCATAACTCGCCAAAGTGATTATTCCTTATAGCTAGAACTTGTAACCTGCCAGGACGTAGTTGGCCTCCTTGGGTGGTTTATTTTTTACTCATCATTGGGCAGCTAAACACTATAATCATTAACCCGCCAAACCTTTATTCTCAGGCATCCACGGCCAAAAATGACTAAGTCCACCACTTCCTGCGATTGGGTCACTTCCATTTTCACCGAAGAGTCTCTCAAGGAATATGTAGATATGGGTGTGTTGCCAGCAAAAGATATCATCCACTGGCAAGTCCTAGGAACTGAAGTTCCACCTCAACCTAAAGAAGGTGTGGTTGTAGTCTTTGCAGATCACCTCCTCTGTGGTTTCTCACCACCCGGGTCAAAATTCTTCCAAGACGTTCTGAACTTCTATCAGCTACACCCTCAAGATATCGGCCCCAATTCTGTCTCCAATATTTGCAACTTCCAAGTTTTCTGCGAGGTGTACCTTCAAGAGGAGCCCAGTGTTGATCTATCCAGAGAGTATTATTACTTGAACCGCCAGATTGAGATGACAGATGGGCCTTGCCTTGAACTTGGTGGGATTTCAATCTAGACATGGAGGGATGTCATCTTCCCCACAGCTACACTGCCCAGTTGCCCCAAGGACTGGAATCAGACTTGGTTTTGTTGCCAAGACACCTCTCCGGTGGGTGAAAATCCTCTGCCGGGCTTCCGAACCTACTGGCTCAGCCCTAGACATCCACTTCCCAACCGGATCTCTGCTGCAGAACGAGCCAAATATCTGCCTACCTTCTCAAGGATAAGGGCCTTATGAGCCAATAGCTTGACTGGAGTCGATCTGGTCTGATGTTGGGTTGCCTGGAGAGTCTTGCTGTTGAGCCGCCGCACCGGCTTAATGCGCGAATGCACATGTGATGTAAAGGACCCTTAGAGATACAATCCAACCCGTCTTGAAGATCAAGAAATTAATGAAATAACCAAGTCATTACTCGGGGAGAGCCTCGAAAGTTGCAGCAAGACGGGTCTAAACCCCTTTGTTGCACTCTCAACCCGGCTCCCAACGTAAGCATCTCAACCCATGTTTACTTCACTTATCATTTTATCATGAAATGCACAACTTCTAATTGTCATTTGTGTTTTCAAGCCGACTCTCCCTTCTGGACTAAGAAGCTGCAGGATAAGCCGCCAAAAAAGCCAAAGCAAAGTCAAAGGCTCCCAAAAAGACCAAGGCAAAGAAACAAGACGCTGAAGACTTATTTTCCCTTGACCATGAGTCGGAGGTAGAACTCTGGCTTTCCTTTATGCAACTTATTGATGCTGACTCCTCTCAAGACGATGCGGAGACCAGCCATGCAGACACCACAGAGGTAATTATTACTTCCTTCGACTCAGAACCCTTGCCAAGACATAAAAATCGGCAGGTGACCCAGAAAGTAAGATTTTCTCATCCTTTAGCTTACTTGGATCCTGACTTTATTTTGAAGAAACAACAACACGAGGCAAAGCGTACATCCCGAAACGGTGGTGGTGGTGACCTTGCACCCAGCTTACCCAACACTCCTACCCCTCGCAAGTGCCGAAATGAGGTGCCTCATAATCCATCCCTCTCCTTTCCAAAGCCTGGTCTCATACGTCAACTGCTTAACTCTTCCGATTCAAACTATCAGGGAACCCCTCGTTCATCCTCTAGCGAGTCTACCGGATCCCAAATGCCTGTCTTCGGAGTCGCCCCTGGGTAAGTATTTTGCACTTGTTTCATTTGTTGATCAATATGCTATGATGATATAATCATACTCCTATATTTTCATTGCAGAGGGATGGCCAAAGCCAGCAAGAAATAGAAATTGGGCGGTTCTTCAAAAAATCCCCAAATCCCTGAGCCAGAGCAGCAAATGTCTGAAATCCCAGATTCCACAATTCAAGATTCTGACGATGTTGCTCGCAACCCACCACCGCAAGTGGATGTTATGGTTCTTGAGCCGACTCATACTGAGGTTGAACCAATCAGCAGTCATGACCTGCCAAGTCCTAAGCCGCCCAGTCCTGCCAAGCTAAATGATGAAGTTCCTTATGAGAAAGCCGCTGATGACATCATTATTACTGGCACATGCTATATAGAGCCGGGAAATCCTACCATTTTAGCCAAACACAGTGCCAAAGAAGAACCTTCAGCCGCCGACAAAGGAAAATTGCAACCGGATCTGGAGAGCTATGCCGGCTTCAACGCCAGCGACATCCGTGCGGGGTACATAAGCCGCCTTCATACTAACCGTGATATGGAAGCCGGCTTAGTGAACCTCATGAAGGAATGCTATGAGGTATGTTACTAACCTATTTTCATATGTATTTGTGACGCCCGGGTAATTAAACTACAGTAACCCTCTGCTAAGGATGCCACGTCACCTCGTTTACTGTTGATAAACTCGAGTTAGTTCAAAAATGATTCAAATTTAAATCCTAAATAAGTCAAACGACAAAAGTTTTCAAATATTAAAATAAAAATGTTCGGGCTATGTCAATTATTGCATCAATAATTATGGTGAAGTAAACACATTTTTATAAAATGCCTAAATACTTTTAAACGAATTAAAACACAAAAGAAATAAGAAAAGAAAATATATAATCAAAAGACAAAACAAAACAAACGAAAAAAGGCCCCCTGGCCAACTGGGCCAGACGGCCCAGGTCACCGACCAGGCCGGCCCACCTGGCCCAGCCGGCCAACACGCCCCTGCCTTATCCCCACGAGGGGGAAACCCTAACCCCCCCCGTCGCCCCACTTCCCCCCCCCCCCCCGACGCCACCTCTCCCCGCTCCCGATCCAGATTGGATCGGGATCGACCCATCCCGCCTCCCTGACGACGCCCGCCTTGCCGGACCTCCACCCCGTCGAACGCCTCCCCGCTCCTCCCTCAGCCCCCAGGTTGCATCCGGGGATCGACCCCATCGCGCCTGGCTCCACCTCGCCGGAGCCCTGCCGCCCGCCACGCCGTCTCCATCACCTGCACCTTGACGTCACCCCGGACCGCCCCGATGTCGTCGGTGTCGCCTTGCTGGACGACCCCAACCTCCTCCGCCGATGCCCGCGCCTGCTGCTAGACGCCGTCGCCTCGCCGGAGCAACGTCGCCTGTCGGGGCGGGCTGATCTGGCCCACGAACACCTGTGGGACCGGCGGACCGAGCCCCTTTCGGTTCGGCGGGGAGCGGAGGTCGCACGAAGAGCAGATCGAGGCGAAGCGCCGCAGGAGGTTTACCCGCCGGAGCTCTCCGGAGAGATAATACCCCTCTTGCTGCGTATGTCCTGAGTGTATTGAGTTCTTGCTCAGAGTCTTTGAGTGCTACTGATACACACAAGCTGCTAACGAGACTGAGCGTGAGTATCGAACCTTTCGAACCCCCCCCCCACGTTGCGCATGGGCCTCCTTTTATATGCTCAAGGGGTCTCCGACAGTTGGCAACGTAGACAAGGGTACAAATGGAAAAGGAGTGGTTGGTACAGCTACTTGTACGATTATGCGATGTCACGATGTATCATACCTAACCACGGCGGCAGGGGACAAAGGCATTAAATGCCTGTCTCGTCGCCCTAACAAAGGCAAACAGGGGCCGTCGGGGTGCCACCGCTTGCCACGATGGCAATCTTGTCGGCGCCGCTTGCCACCTCGCACCGCTGGCTGCCTGACCTCTCACCACGCCTTGGCGCTTGTAAAGGTCCTGGGCGACCACGTTCTTGGATGTGCCGGAGCGTAGGTATAGAGTGGTGGTCTGCATGACAAGCGCCTTGCCGCGGTTGTTGTCTTGTCGCGTCCGGAAGCTTGTCGCTCACGGGCCTTCCCGGCAAGCTCCTCTTGCCGGGCCTTGTCTTGAAGGTGCCTTGGGTGGCCTTCCGGCAAGCTCTTCTTGCCGGGCCTTGTCTCCTTGGCTTGAATACTTTGTTCTTGAATGGCTCCAAAAGAACCACGGAGGACCTTGGCGGTCACCGGTAAGCCTTGCCACGGAGGGCTGCAACTGCCCGTGCACAAGTTCGGGATACGAGGGTACCCTACTCTAGTACACCGACAGGAGCCCCACGGGCTGGGCCACACCTGCGGTGTCGAGCGCTGTTGGGCCAGGCCCAAAACAGGGCACGGGCACACGCGGCCTGGGTCACACCGTAACTCACCCCGGACCCACCACGCCCTCCATGAACGGCACGCGTCGAATGCGGCGTCATGTGAGAGATCGTGGGCGAGATCGTGGGGGTTTTTTTAGTCGGAAAAAGCGGGCGTTCGCCTCCCTCTTTATAAGCAGGAAGCAGGGCAGTCCGCCCATCTCGCCGATTCTTTGTCCCATCTCGAAAAAACCTCCGCTGCTCCCCCCCTTCTTCCCAAGGCTGAAGAGAGCAGCGCTCCGCCCCCCATCGCCACCAGCATCACCAACGCCGTCGATCTCCCTCACCACCTCCGCCATGGCTCCGAAAGCCGACAAGGGGAAGGCCGTGAAGTCGGCCGAGGCGCAGCGGCTTGCGGCGCTGCGGAAGGAGCGGGCCATCTTTCCCCCTCAGCTCGCCGCGAGGGAGCTGAGGGAGAACTACTACCTCTTCTGGTCGACGGAGACGCGAGCGCATCCGCGCACGAAGGTACTTCCAGCCGCTGCTTCGGAACTGGCCCCGACTGGGTATCCCTTCTTCGCGCTCTTCTTCTCTTTGAGGGCTCTGCCCGCCTTTTTCTGAATTCTTCTGTGACATCATGAACACCTACGGGTTCCGCCCCCTTGATTTCACCCCTAATGCTGTTCTGACCATGGCAGTTTTCGCACATCTCTACGAAAACTTTGTCGGAGTCCATCCAAATGTAGCCCTTTTCCGCCACTTCTTTATACCCCGAGTTGAGAGAGGGAGCCTCTTCTTAGGAGGAATCGCTTGGATCTCGAGGGTCGGCAAGAAGGAAGCCTATCTGGAGGGAGAGCTCCGTAGCAAATGGGAGGAATGGAGGGCGGATTGGTGCTGGATTGTCGAGGAGAACCTGCAGCCATTTACCGCCGAGCGCCAAACCCCAGTAGTGCGCGGCAATGATTGGAGCAATCTAGCCCCGGAAGACGCTAGGCTGAAGATTGCAGTCACCCAAATCCTTCGCCTTAGACTTGCCGGGCTCACCGTAGGCACCGTTGGCGCAGACTTTCTTCGCCGCCGCATCGCCCCCTTGCAGGAGAGGAGGAGACCCGCCTGGGAGTTTCAGAACGCGGCAGATATCATGAGGCTGCGCCCAGGCCTCAACTTCAACTTCACCGTCTTGGAGCTTGACGCGATGCTCTTGGAGCTGTTCAAGCCCGATCCTGATCATCCAGAAATGTTTAGGTTGCCGAGGGGCGTCGTTCCGCTGTGCAACAATTCCTCGCTTGACCGCATCCGTGCAATGATGCCGTGTGCGACTCGCATGGAATTGTCCCAACTTGGCAAGAGCGTGCAGATGACGTCGTGCGGCAGTTCTTTGACAATCTGGTAGAAATGCCGGTCCGCCCCGATGAACAGAGGGGCCTCACCCGCGACACCACCGATGATGAGATGCAGCGCGCCACCAGCCTGGAAGAGGCGGCGGCAACACCGTCGCGGGCGTTCGGCTTCACCGTGGAGGAGGCAGAGGCAGCAGAGGCCGCAAGCCATGTCGAGCGAAAGGAGTATTCCGGCGAGGAAGAGCTAGCCGAGCCTAAATCCGAGTCGAGAGAGCACGCCGAGGGCGCAACCTCCCCACCTACAAGCAGCTAGCAGCTAGCGGAGCCCCCAGCTCCACCAAGAAGGCGTCTTCAAGGCCGGAGACGAGCGGGCGGCAGACGGGCCAACAGCTGCAGCGCGCGCAGCCAGCTCCACCGCGGCAAGCACTGTTGCCCGGGAGCACCTCACGCCCGCTGCGGCAAGCCCAGGCGGGGCCCTCGCAGACCACCGGTTCTGCTGCCGCCAAGTGTCCAAGGGAACCCACTCCTCCGCCTCGTCGTCTTTGAGGCGGGCAGAATTCATCTCTCCGCTCAGCTCCGGCGAGGAAGAAGAAGAGTAAGATTCTTTGCTGTACTTGTAATTCTTCGATTTGTTGCTTTGTCTTGTATCTGATTTGCTTTACTCAACCCATTCCTTTTTGACGCTGGCCTGTAGAGTGTCGAAGAGAGCCAAGACCCCGGTGATTGTCGCCGAGGGGCGAACCCATCGCTGCGACAGGAGGCGCGTCGAGACCACCTTGCGAGATGCTGCAACTCTTCTTCAAAGCAGCCCCAGCGCAGCCCCAGCGTAAGTATATGGTCTACTTCTTGCTGTTAGGCGTGCATGGGTGCTCTTTCTTTGCCGATATCGATTGTTGATTTGTGTAGGAGCAGAAGCCTCATACTGCTTCGACTACGCCCGCCAAGGGAGGATTCCCGGCAAGGGAGCGTTCTCCGGCAAGGGAGACTTCTCCGGCAAGGGGCAGCTCTCCGGCAAGGGACAGCACCAGCGATCCCCTGGCGGCGAAGACCATGACTGCGGACCCTAGCACAGGTAATCCTCTTGCCTGGAAACTTCCCTTGTGTTCTTCTTCTTCTGATTTTCTCTTTGAATATCTGCTTGACTTTTGTTCATTTCCCGGTCGTCAGAACCATCCGCCACAGAACCAATGGAGACCGAGGCCGCCGGCGAGGAGGACGCGCGTGGCAATATTGACGATGCCGCTGCCATCGGGAAGAAATCACGCCGACGAGCCCGCCCGAAGAGGCCGCATAAAGCTGCCGCCGAAGCCGGGCGAGGTCCGTGATCGCACCGACGGCCCCGAGGCCGCAGGAGCGCCAGCGCCACGCCGACCGCCGATCCCTCCGCCGCTGCGGCAGCGTCGGGCTCCGAAGAGCCCCAGCCTGGCGCCTATTTGAAGGCCGGCGATGGCGTCTTCATCAAGCTCCCATGGGAGTCGAGGTCCAGGGCACCGGCCGAAGGAGAAACTTTTGATGAAGAGCTGCTCGACTCCGCTGGACTGACGCTGGTCGACGCGCCAAGCAGCAGTAGCGGCGAGCCTGAGGAGGAGCAGCTGCTGCGGAAGCAGTTGTCGCTCTACCGCGCCCGACAAGCCAAGCTGGAATCCCGGGAAGCGCTTGTCGAGGAGCGCGCGGAGGAGCTCCGGGGCCTCAACCAGGAAGCTCTCCGGGCCTTGGCAGAGGAGCGGGAGCAACTTGCCGAGGAGCGCAAAGCCTTCCTCCTCGAGAAGGCTGGCGAGGAGCAACAATGCTTGTCGCCGATAAGCCGCTCAAGGCAGAAAGGTGAGTTGGCGCAGCGGAAAGTTCATCTTGACAGCCACGAGGAGGATCTTGCCATGCGCGAGCAAACATTTGGTGGGGCTCTCAAGGAAGCAAAGGATGCTGCCGCAGCTGCCGAGGCCGCCAAGAAGGAGCTGGAGACGAAGGTGGCGCAGTTGGAGGCCAATCTCAAGGAGAGCGGCGAGGAGCTTGCTGCACTCAAGCACGAGCATGAGAAGGGCGCCTACACTCTTGGCGAGCTGCAGGCCGTCTCGCCGAGAGGATCAAGGAGCTCAAGCGCCGCCAAGGACTCCAACGCAGATCTTGAGTTGAAGCCGACCACCTTGACTCGAGGGCTGGGCCAGGCGCCCAGGAGCAGGAGGTGGCCTTGAAGGAGAAGATCAAGGTCGACGAAGCGCTCTTTGGCAGGCTGCTTGCCGCCTGAATGCCTTGAGGGAGAATGTGGAGCAGGACCGAGGGTCTCGTGGATGTTGCTGCAGCCATCAACAGGGAGCTGACGGAGCTGGGGATGGTGGATCTTGGATATTCCTCCGATGAGCACCTCCAACACAGCGCCAAGCTTAGCTTGTTCTTCAAGGGCGTGGTAACGGCCCTCCAGCGACTCCGGGAAGAAGTCCCAAAGTAGCTGGCCGAGGAGTCGCGCCAGATCTGCGCGGGAGCTCTTCAAAAGGTGCTGATGAAGGTGGCCTTCCGCAATCCAGGCCTCAACCTCACCAACGTCCTCAAGTCCTTGCCGCCGGATGCTGATGTGGAGGCGCTCAAGACCCTTGTCGCACCCATCGTGGACAAGGTGAGCGGGATCAAGAGGGTTGAGGGCGATCGCGTAGATTAGGCTGCCCGCTTTCTCTTTTTCTTGTCGCTGCTGGTCATGTTAGGAGAACAATCTATTAGCGCTGCGACAAGTTATCTTGTAATATAACTCTATTTTGGGTAGCAATTGCTATGTTATTTCCTTTACTTGATTCCTTCCTTTGTATGTTTTTGCCCTACGCTTTTAGGGAACTTATCGTATGAGCACAGGCATGGCCGAAGTCTTGGGGACGTCGGCCTTCTTTGGCGGTACCGCTTCCGACAAAGCAACCTTGTCGCAACTAGTCGCAGCTCACATAAGTTGTTGAGCGGACTCGAAACAAAGTTAAGGCGCCAACTAGCTATGAGTTGGTTCCTCTGCGCACAGGTTTTCCATACAAAGTACGGTCGTTCGAGGAAGATAACTTAAAAATTTTAAAACTGATTGCTCAAACTTTAGCAACTTAGCTTTTCTGTCGTTTGCTTCCCGGTAAGGCTAGGCTTCCTTCAGCGACGCTTGGTCCACACCATTATCTTCTCCTTTCCCCCCGGCAAACTTGTGTGCGAGGGAACCTTCCTTTCTTTGAGAAAGAGAAAGAAGAGAAAATAAAGATATGGAGCCTTATGGCTCGTTATTACTTACCAGGGGTAGGTGCTGCACAAAGTGTCAGATAACGCATGCAAATAGAAGTAAAAAGCATGAAATTGACAAGGTGTGCGAAGCATGCTAGCTTTTCTTATGCACGGGGTCTGCGCCCGGCTTTGTACAAAGGATTACATGCAACAGCGGCAAGTCTTGTACAAAAGGTGGTTGCCGGAACAGGGTCCGGCAACAGCGCATCTGAGTAAAACTTACGAAGATGCTCAATGTTCCAGGAGTTGCTCACCGGAACGCCATCTTGATCTCAAAGCGAACAGCGCCGAGCCTAGTGACTCGTTTCACCCGATAAGGGCCTTCCCACTTTGGCGTCAACTTGTTGGAATTCTTGGCGGACTGAGCAGCGCCCGAAGAACAAGGTCGCCTTCCTCGAGACTTCTGGCATTAACTTTGCGGCTATGGTAGCGGCGCAAAGCTTGCTGGTATCGAGCAGCTCATACAGCAGCCTGAAGACGATCCTCCTCAAGGAGCAGCGCGTCATCTTGTCGCAGCTGCTCTTGCTCAAGCTCATCATAAGCGAGCACTCGAGGCGATCCGTATACGAGTTCCGTGGGGAGAACTGCCTCTGCTCCATAGACTAGAGCGAAAGGTGTGCGGCGATGGCTCGATTTGGCGTCGTCTGATCGACCAAAGAACCACCGGCAGCTCCTCAATCCAGTTTCTTCCGCACTTGTGCAGCCTGTTGAAAGTTCTGGTCTTGAGCCCGCAGAAGACTTCGATTCGCCCTCTCGCTTGACCGTTACTTCTCGGATGAGCAATGCGAAGCGAAGGCACCTTGGCGCCAAGATCTTGGGCGTATTGCATGAAGGTGCGACTTCGTGAATTGTGTGTGCGTTGTCGATGATGATCCTGTTAGGGATTCCGAAGCGGCAAACAATCGACCTAAAGAACTTCACTTCTTGGTCTTTGTCACCTTCCTCACTGCTTCCACTTCCCGCCACTTTGTGAACTTGTCGATTACAGCGTACAAGTACTCAAAGCCCCGACAACTTCGGGGAAAGGGGCCGAGGATGTCGAGCCCCGGACCGAAAATGGCCAGGATAAAGGGATCGTTTGGAGAGCTTGAGCTGGCTGGTGTATCTGCTTGGAATGGGCCGCACGCTTCACACATGGTTACTTGTGCGGTTGCATCCTGGAGAGCTGTCGGCCAAAAGAAACCTTGCCGAGCAACTTTGCGGCAAGTGCTCTGGCGCCAATGTGGTGACCACATATGCCTCCATGTATCTCTGCCAACAGCTTTTGTCCGTCTTCCGGTGAATACACTTCAATTTCACACCGTTGAGTCTTCTTCATGCAGGTGTCTTTGTCGACAAACTGGTACATACTTGACTGCCGGGCTACTCTTTCCGCTTCTTCTTGTTCTTGGGAAGTTCTCCTGTCACGAAGGAAATGGACAATCTGCTTTGCGCCCATCTTTGGAAGCTTGCGGCTCGACAACAAGGACTAAAGGCACATTTGCTGCTGCGGGAACATCGGCTTCCACGGCGAGAACCGGGCGGCTCTGCCGGAGCTTGACGCGTTCCCGGCAAGCTTGCCGGAGCAAAACTTGTCGGGGCGTGCGCTTCAACGAAACAAACCCTAGGGCTTGTCGGAGCAGACTGCTCCTCGGCGTTGTAGGTGTTGATCTTGAGGACCTTCTTGGCGGGCGGCTTCGGGAAGCTCTGTCGGAAAATAGTCACCAGAGATCAACTTCCTCTTCTTGCTCTGTCCAGTTGATGGTGTTACAGACGGTTGAGTCAGCTTGAGCACAAAAATCCCTGGTTCCATTTGCAGGCCGTCAAAGTGCTCTTCTAGCTTTCTCACTTCATCAACATAAGCTTCCATCAACGGGCTCTGATAACTCTTGTTCACTTGGCGGATGACAAGCTGTGAGTCACCCCTGACAATGAGCTTCTTGATCCCAAGGTCTACTGCGATCCTGAGACCGGCAAGCAAACCTTCATACTCTGCAGTATTGTTTGTCGCTTGCTCCTTGGGAAAGTGCATCTAGACTACGTACTTGAGGTGCTGTCCGGTGGGTGCAACAAGTAGCACACCCTTTTGGCGCCTTTGCGTGAAAGCACCATCAAAGTACATCAGCCACTCTTTGCTTGGTTCCTTGACGGGATGCTCGTTTACGGAATTTCTTCATCTGGTGTTGGCGTCCATTCTGCTATGAACTCCGCCAATGCTCGCTTTGGATAGTTAAAGTGTTCTCAAACTTGAGGCCAAAGCTTGACAGTTCGGCCCACTCAACAATCACCTGCTGTTGCCTCTGGATTTTGCAAGATCCTCTTCGGAAAAGCAGTGACGACTGTGATCTCATGTGCAGGAAGTAATGGTGCAGCTTTCTCGAGGCCATGAGGAGGCCGAAAAGCAATTTCTGCACACCAGAGTACCTTGACCTAGCCCCCTGCAGAAGGGAACTGACAAAGTAAACTGGGCGCTGCACCATTCTTTTCTGCATCTTCTCATGCGTCTGCGCAGATCCGTCCTTGTCGGGACCAGAGCTTGCCGGTGAAGCCCCCTGCTTGTCGCTGGATGCATCTGCCATGGTTGCTAGCTCATCATCCGCCTCCCTCTCCGCTACTAACGCAACACTAACCACTTGATTGGTTGCCGCTATATATAGCAGCAACTTCTCTTGTGGCTTAGGTGCGACAAATGTTGGAGTGGAGGATAGGTATCTCTTCAAGTCCTGCAGCGCAGCCTCCGCTTCCGGAGTCCATCTCATCGGACCTGCCTTTTTCAAGATTTTGAAAAATGGCGTAGGCCTTCAGCAGACCTAGAGATAAACCTGCTGAGAGCAGCTACATAACCGCAAGTCTTCGTACATCCTTGACGCGCTTTGGTGCTCCAATCTGCTCAATGGCCTTGATCTTGTCGGGATTGGCTTCAATTCCCCCGAGACACGAAGAACCGAGAAGCTTGTCGGAAGGGACTCCAAACACACATTTCTCGTGGTTGAGCTTGAGGTTGATCTTGCAGATTTGCAAAGGTTTCGTCTAAATCTTGAATCAAGTCGCCTTGTCCTTGCTTTTGACCACTATGTCATCCATGTAGGCTTCCACATTTACGTGCATTTGTGGCTCAAAAGCGTCATGGACTACTCTTGCAAATGTTGAACCAGCATTCTTTAATCCGAAAGGCATCCGTATGAAACAGTATGTGCCACATCGGGTGATGAATGCGGTCTTCTCTTCGTCCTCTTCTGCCATGAAGATCTGATGATATCCTGAGTATGCATCCAGAAATGAAAGCAAATCACATCCGACTGTGGAGTCAGCATTCTGGTCGATGCGCGGCAAGGGAAATGGGTCTTTGGGACAAGCTTTATTGACATCGGTAAAGTCGATACAAAGCCTCCATTTCCCGTTAGCCTTGCGTACAACTACGAGATTGGCCAACCACGTGGGATGGAGCACTCCTCGACAACGCCTGCTGCTTCCAATTTCTTGATTTCTTCTGCGATGAATTCTTGGCGCTCCACTACTTGCTTCGACTTTACGCTTGACGGGCGCGCGCGAGGACAAAGCGGCAAGATGGTGCTCAATTACTTTCACAGGAACACGGGGATGTCGACGGTTGCCACGCAAACACGTCGACGTTAAGCCAGAGGAAAGCAACGGCCGCTTTCCTATTTAGGGTCGAGAGTGGCACCGATGGTGAAGGTACCACGGTCACGTCCTCATGGCGGACACCTTCTTGGTCTCTGGTGGAGCTGTCATCATCTTCTTACACTTGCCGGTGGAGCTCGATGGTGCGTCCTCGACGGTAGCGCAGCACTCCGAAAAGGTGCGCTTGCCGGAGTGGGCATCAGAGCTCTTGCCGGACTTGGTCTTTTTCTTCGCCCCGGGAGCTTCAGCGGCAAGTGGCTTGCAATCTGCCGTAGCTGCTGCTTCCCGGTAGATCTTGTCCGCGCAGATAAGAGCATCCTTCTTGTCGCCAGGGACAGAGATGACACTTATCGGGCCTGGCATCTTCAGCATGTTGTATGCATAGTGAGAGGCCGCCATGAATTTGGCAAGTGCTGGACGGCCAAGTATCGCATTGTAAGGCAATGGAAAGTCAGCAACGTCAATAATAACCCTCTCAGTCCTGAAGTTCAACTCGCTGCCAAATGTCACCGGCAACGTGATCTTTCCTTCGCTTGCTCCTTCCCGGATTGATTCCTTGGAATGTGCGGTCTCTTCGAGCTTCGCCATCGAGGATCTGGAGTTTCGAGCACCGCGGAGGAGATCAGGTTCAAGCCGCCCGCCGTCAACTAGCATCTTAGTGACTTTGAGGTTGCGGATAGTTGGTGAAACCAACATCGGCAAGCACCCGACCGCGATTACACGATCGTGGTGGTCCTCAATATCAAAGATGATAGGCGTCTGGACCATTTCGAGGCTGCGTGACTCGATGGATGGTTCTGCTGCATTGACTTCCGCATCCACCGCTTGAGTTGGCGGTGTGAAGTATCGCAGAAGAAGCACCGCCGTCAACGCACAGGACCTCTGTGGCTTTCTGGAACTCCTGCTCATCGGTCTCGTCATCGTCCATGTCTTCATCATCGTCGTCGTCTTCGTCTTTGTCGCGGCCGCGGGGAGGTATGTCTCCTTGCCGCTACTTGGCCTTGCCGCGGCGTCCTCCCCGGCCGGGACGTTTCTTGCCAGCTCCTCCAGCACCTTCCTGGGCCTTCTCCTTGTCGCGTCGTTCGTATTCAGCCTCCTACTGCTCGACAAGCTGCTCGACCTTCTTGCAGCTCTGGAGGTCATGGCCCTTGGTGCGGTGGATCTTGCGATCTTGTTCTTTGGAGCCGTCACGCTTGTCGGCGACCGCCACAGCTGGCGATTGGTGCGGCGGCAACCTCCTTGCCGGAGCTGCCAGCCTTGGCTTTCTTGGCGCCACCTCCGTTGTCGGACTGCTCAACAACTAGTACATCTCTGCCTTTCTTTTTCCTGTTATTCCGCCGCCGATTTTTCTTTGCCGGGGCGGTCTCCTGACTATCAGATCCTCCTGCTTCAGTATTCTCTCCGGGGAGTCTCCTCCCTTCCTCAGCACGTGCACACTTGTTGTCCAGGGCATATAGCTCACTGACGTCTCTGATCTTGCACATCGCCATCTCCTCCCGCATCCTGCGGTTTCGCACGTTGTGATGGAACGCGCTGATTACCGCGGCAGCGTGGACATCTGGGATGTTGTCTTTGTCTGTGACTGAATCTCTGAATGTACTTGCGCGGGGCTCTCCTTCCTTCTGGGCGGCGAGATGAAGGTCGCTTTCTTAGCCATGAGGCTTGTGGCCGCTGTAAAGGCGCCGACAAACCGATGGCATAGATCTGCCAAGAGGATATGGAGTTATCTGGCAAGTGCATGAGCCAGATCGACATTGGGCTTGAGCACCAGCGGAAGTAGTTGGCGAGAATCTTGTCGTCTCGCCCCGGCAGCCTGCACAGCGATGGTATAGATGCTGAGGAACTCCGGACGGATGCGTCTTGCCGTCGTACTTCTCTCGCACGTCGGCTTGAAATTCTTCTTCTTTGGGCCCATGGACTTGCTGCAGCTCACGAGTGAGCGGGGCAGCCTACCGCGTCGCAAGTCGCCTGGTTCCTCTGGCGCATGCATGTCAGCAGAGGGCCCAAGCGCTTCTCGGATTGACGCCCGCGCTTCTCTTGGCGCTTCGTCTGAGTTCGGCGTCTTCTTCTTGTCGTTCGTGAAGGACTTGGCGCTGATCGCGACGAGCTCGTGGATCCGATGATGCGGTGGAGTCACCGCCGAGGTGGATCCGTGAGTCGGCGATCTTGGCCTTCGGGTGGAGAGTGCATGGTGGTTGCACCCCCACCAGTTTAAATCGCCATCAGCTCGTGTTCGGCAGTCTGTCGCGGCGGCGAGGCACTTTCGATTGCCGCGGGCGTCGCCGTTAAGCGGCCGATGAGACTCTGAATGGTGGCCCTCCATTCATCGACCTTGTCGGCTGTTGGAGGTAATCTAGGAGCGATTGAGCTCTCGCCAAAGCTTCTGCTGGAGTGGTGGGTGGCGATGGCGAGCAGTGCGAGGCGGAATATGCTCGGACTTCTAACTATGTTAGAAGGAGCAGTATCCCGTCCAGGCGACCGTGCCTCGCTCGCGCCAGCATGTTGGCATGCATGCTGGTCTTGAGCATCCCGAGATCCACCAGCTCGATCTTGGTCCAACGAGCGTATGGCATTGTGAATGCCATGACGCTGTCGGTCCCGCGCCTCCTGAGACGGGCGCAGTGCATGTACGGACGTCGAGGTCTGCGCAGCCTTGTCCTTTGACTTGGCAGCACCGTGAGCTCCCCCATTGCCGTCCATTCTTCTGCTGGCGTCTACCCCACCACCTGCTTGCTCCGGCGGTGGTGGGTTCGACACGGACGGAGCTTCTGCCACCGAAGCCTTCTTCTTCGGTGGCATGTCGATTAAGATGATCAAGATCTAGCTCGCGTAGACGCCGGACAGGTTCACACAATCTCGACACCCCCTACCTGTCGCGCCAAAGATGTTGGGGCGGGCTGATCTGGCCCACGAACACCTATGGGACCAGCGGACCGAGCCCCTTTCGATTCGGCGGGGAGCGGAGGTCGCACGAAGAGCAGATCGAGGCGAAGCACACGGGAGGTTTACCCAGCTTCGAAGCTCTCCGGAGAGATAATACCCCTCTTTGCTGCATGTCTGAGTGTATTGAGTTCTTGCTCGGTTACCGAAAGTGCTACAAGACACACAAGCTGCTAACGAGACTGAGCGTGAGTGTCGAACCTTTCAACCCCCCCCCACATTGCGCATGGGCCTCCTTTTATATGCTCAAGGGTCTCCGGCGGTGGCAACGTGAGACAAGGGTACAAATGGAAAAGGAGTGGTTGGTACAGCTACTTGTGCGATTATACGATGTATAGTGTATCATACCTAACCACGACGGCGAGGGACAAAGGCATTAAATGCCCGTCTCGTCGCCCTAACGGTGCAAGCGAGGGCCGTCGGGCGCCACCTCTTGCCACGATGGCAATCTTGTCGGCGCCGCTTGCCACCTCGCACCACTTGGCTGCACAGACCTCTCGCCACGCAGCGCTGTAAAGGTCCTGAGCGACACGTTAGTGGATGTCTTTGGGCGTGAAGTACAGAGTGGTGGTCTGCCGCGGCAAGCACCTTGCCGCGGTTGTTGTCTTTTCGCGTCTGGAAGCTTGTCGCTCACCGGGCCTTCCCGGCAAGCTCCTCTTGCCGGGGCCTTGTCTTGAAGGTGCCTTGGGTGGCCTTCCTGGCGAGCTCTTCTTGCCGGGGCCTTGTCTCCTTGGCTTGAATACTTTGTTCTTAAATGGCTCCAAAAGAACCACGGAGGACCTTGAAGAATGCTGGTTCAACGTTTGCAAGAGTAGTCCATGACGCTTTTGAGCCGCAAATGCACAGAAATGTAGAAGCCTACATGGATGACATAGTGGTCATGAGCAAGGACAAAGCAACTCTGGTTCAAGATTTGGATGAGACCTTTGCAAATCTGCAAGATCAACCTCAAGCTCAACCCGAGAAGTGCGTGTTCGGAGTCCCTTCCGCAAGCTTCTCGGGTTCTTCGTGGTCTCGGGGGAATTGAAGCCAATCCCGACAAGATCAAGGCCATTGAGCAGATTGAAGCACCAAAGAGCGTCAACGATGTAACGAAGACTTGCGGTTGCGTGGCTGCTCTCGATGAGTTTATCTCTGGAGTCTGCTGAGCAGCGCCCTGCCATTTTTCAAGATTTTGAAAAAGCCAGGTCCAATGAAATGGACTCCCGAAGCGGAGGCTGCGCTGCAGGACTTAAAGAGGTACTTGTCCTCCACTCCAATACTTGTCGCACCTAAGCCACAAGAGAAGTTGCTGCTTATATAGCGGCAACCAATCAAGTGGTTAGTGCTGCGTTAGTAGCGGAGAGGGAGGCGGACAATGAGCCGGCAACCATGGCAGATACATCCAGCGACAAGCAAGGCACTTCACCGACAAGCTCTGGTCCCGACAAGGACGGATCTGCGCAGCATGCGAGAAGATGCGTAAAAGGATGGTGCAGCGCCCAGTTTACTTTATCAGTTCCCTCCTGCAGGGGGCTAGGTCAAGGTACTCTGGTGTGCAGAAATTGCTTTTCGGCCTCCTCATGGCCTCGAGAAAGCTGCGCCATTACTTCCAAGCACATGAGATAACAGTCCTCACTCGCTTTCCGCTGAAGAAGATACTGCAAAATCCAGAAGCGACAGGCAGGATTGTCGAGTGGGCACTGGAACTTTCAATCTTTGGCCTCAAGTTTGAAAGCACATCAACTATCCAAAGCAGAGCATTGGCAGAGTTCATAGCGGAATGGACCCCAACGCAAGATGAAGAAACTCCAGAGACGAGCATCCCCGTCAAGGAAGCAAGCAAAGAGTGGCTGATGTACTTTGACGGTGCCTTCTCGCTGCAAGGCGCCGGTGCTGACGTGCTGCTTATAGCACCCACCGGAGAGCACCTCAAGTACACAGTCCATATGCATTTTCCCAAGGAGCAAGCAACAAACAATACAGAGAGTATGAAGGTTTGCTTGTCGGTCTCGAGATTGCGATAGACCTTGGGATTAAGAAGCTTATTGTCGTGGTGATTCGCAGCTTGTCGTCCGCCAAGTGAACAAAGATTATCGAGTCCATTGATGGAAGCCTACGTTGATGAAGTGAGAAAGCTAGAAGAACACTTTGACGGCCTACAAATGGAACATGTTCCAAGAGATCGAATGATATTGCTGATGGCTTTCGTCAAAGTCGCTGCACTTAAGTTGCCTGTGGAACCAGGGATTTTTGTGCTCAAGCTAACTCAACCAACCGTAACACCATCAACTGGACAGAACAAGAAGAGGAAGTTGATTTCTGGTGACTATTTTCCGGCAGAGCTTCCCGAAGCCGCCACCAAAAAGGTCCCCAAGATCGACACCAACAGAGCTGAGGGCGATCTGCTCCGACAAGCCCTGTGGTTTGTTTCATTGAAGCGAGCGCTCCCGACAAGTTTTGCTCCAGCAAGCTTGCGGGGAACGTCAAGCTCGGCTGAGCCGCGAGTTCTTGCCGTGGAAGCTGATGTTCCGCAGCAGCAGATGTGCCTTTAGTCCTTGTTGTCGAGCCGCAAGCTCCGGCATGGCGGCCAGATTGTCCATTTCCTTCAGACGGAGAACTTCCCGAAGAGCAAGAAGAAGCTGAAAGAGTAGCCCGACAGTCAAGTATGTACCAGTTTGTCGACAAAGACATGCATGTAAGAAGACGAACGGTGTGAAATTGAAGTGTATTCACCGGGAAGATGGACAAAAGCTGTTGGCGAGAGATACATGGAGGCATATGTGGTCATCACATTGGCGCCAAGAGCACTTGCGGCAATGCTTTCCGGCAAGGTTTCTTCGGCCGACAGCCCTCGAGGATGCAACTGCACAAGTAACCAAGTGTGAAGCGTGCAGTTCCATTCCAAACAGATACACCAGCCAGCTCAAGCTCTCCAGACGATCCCTTTATCCACGATCATTTTTGGTGCAGGGCTCGGCATCCTCGGCCCCTTTCCCGAAGCTGTCGGGGCTTTGAGTACTTATGCGTTGCAATCGACAAGTTCACAAAGTGGCGGAAGTGGAAGCAATGAGGAAGGTGACGGCACGATCAGCGATCAAGTTCTTCAGGTCGATTGTTTGCCGTTTGGAATCCCTAACGGGATCATCACCGACAACGGCACACAATTCTGATCGCACCTTCATGCGGGGCGTCCAAGATCTTGGCGCCAAGGTCTGCTTTTCATTGCTCATCCGAGAAGCAACGGTCAAGCGAGAGAGGGCAAATGCTGAAGTCTTGCGGGCTCAAGACCGTAACTTTCGACAGGCTGCACAAGTGCGGAAGAAACTGGATTGAGGAGCTGCCGGTGGTTCTTTGGTCGATCGAGCGACACCAAATCGAGCCATCGGCGTACACCTTTTGCTCTAGTCTATGGAGCAGGCAGTTCTCCCCACGGAACTTCGTATCTGGGTCACCTCGAGTACTCGCTTATGATGAGCTTGAGCAAGAGTAGCTGCGACAAGATGACGCGCTGCTCCTTGAGGAGGACCGTCTTTAGGCATTGTCTGAGCTGCTCGTTACCCGGCAAGCTTTGCGTCGCTACCATAGCCGCAAAGTTAGTGCGGAAAGCCTCGAGGAAGGGGACCTTATTCTTGGTAGCGTTCAGTCCGCCAAGAATTCAAACAAGTTGACGCCTTGAAGTGGGACGGCCCCTATCGGGTGAAAGCGAGTCACTAGGCTGGCGCTGTCGGCCTTGTGACCGAAGTTGGCATTCCGGTGAGAAACTCCTGTAACATATAGCATCTTCTTAAGTTTTACCGGTATGGCGCGGTTGCCGGAACCTGTTCCGGCAACCACCTTATGTACAAGTCTTGCCGATGTTGCATGTAATCCTTTGTACAAAGCGGCGCAGATCCCGTGCATAAGAAAAGCTCATGTGTTGCGCACAACTTGTCAAATTCATGCTTTCATCATTTTATTGCATGTTTTGGCTAACACTTTGTGCAGCACCCACACCCGGTAAGCAATATCGATCCACTGGGCTCCATAACTTTATTTTCTCTTCTTTCTCTTTTCTCAAAGAAAGGAAGGTTCCCTCGCGCACAAGTTAACCAGGGGGGAAGGAGAAGATAATACTATGGACCAAGCGTTGCTCGAGGAAGTTTCGCCTTATCGGAAGCAAGCGACGGAAAAGCTAAGTTGCCCAAGTTTGAGCAATCAGTTCTTAAATTTTTAAGTTATCTTCCTCGAGCGATAGTACTTTGTATGGAAAACTTGTGCGGCGGAGGAACCAACTTCATGACTAGTCGCGCCCTTACTTTGTTTCGAGTCCCCTCAACAACTTAAGTGAGCTGCAGCTAGTCGCGACAAGGTTGCTTGTCGGAGGCGGCACCGCCCGGCGGCTCTTGACGTTCACTTTTCAGCGCTTCGCTGACAAAGGTGCCTGCACCGACAAGTTCCCTAAAAGCATAGGGCAAAAACGTACAAAGGAAGGAATCAAGTAAAGGAAATAACATTGCAATCATCGCCTAAGATAGAGTTATATTACAAAATAGCTTGTCGCAGATCTAATAAATTGTTCTAAACATGATCAGCAGCGACAAGGGAAAGATAAAATTAGCGGCCTAGTCTACGCGGTCGCCATCAACCCGCTTGATCTTGCCCACCTTGTCCACAATGGGTGCGACAAGGGCTTTGGCCGCCTCCACATCGGCATCTGGCGGCAAGGATCACGAGGGACGCCGTTGAGGTTGAGGCTGGATTGCGGAAGGCCACCTTCATCAACACCTTTTGGAGGGCTCCTGCACAGATCTGGCGCGATTCCTCGGCCACCGCTGGGATCTCTTCCCAGTCGCTGGAGACCCGTCACCACGCCCTTGAAGAATAAGCTAAGCTTGGCGCTGGGTTGGAGGTGCTCGTCGGAGGAGTATCCAAGATCCACCATCCCCAGCTCCATCAGCTCGCTGTGGATGGCGGCGGCAGTATCCACGAGACCCTCGGTCCAATGCTCCACACTCTCCCTCAAGGCGCTCTGGGTGGCAACAGCATTCGCCAGCAGCTCCTCGTTGGCCTTGATCTTCTCCAACAGGCCCACTTCCCGCTCCTTGGCGCCGTCCAACGTCTGCATCAGAGTGGTCAGCTTCAGCTCAAGATCTGCCTTGGAATCCTTGGCGGCGTCGAGCTCCTTGCTCCCTATCGGCCGAGACGGCCACCTGCAGCTCGCCAAGAGTGTAGGCGTCCTTCTCGTGCTTCGTGCTTGAGCGCAGCAAGCTCCTCGCCGCTCTTCCGAGGCGGCCTCCAGTGCGTCACCTTCGTCTCTAACTCTTTCTTGGCGGCCTCGGCGGCTGCGGCAGCATCCTTCGCTTCCTTAAGAGCCCCGCCAAGTGACTCCTCATGCGACAAGCTCTTCCTCATAGCTGTCAAGATTGATCTTCCGCTGCGCCAACTCGCCTTCTTGCGCAGATAGCTTCTCGGCAGCAAGCCTTTGCTACTCCTCGACCTCAGCCTTCTCAAGGATGAAGACTGTGCGCTCTTCAGCAAGTCGCTCCCGCTCTTCTGCTACGTTCCGGAGAGTTTCTTGGTTGGCGCCCCGGAGCTCTTCTGCGCGCTTCTCCATGTCTGCTCCCGCCCTCGCGACAAGTTCTTGTCGGGACTCCAACAACTTGTTGGGCGCGGTAGAGCGACAACAGCTTCTTCGGCCTGCTCCTCCTCGAACTTCGCCGTTGCTACTGCTTGGCGCGTCCACCAGCGTCAGCCCAGCGGAGGCGAGCAGCTCTCCGTTGAAGGTCTCTCCTTCGACCGGCGCCCTGGAACTCGACTCCCATGGGAGCTTGATGAAGACGCTGTCGCCGGCCTTCAAGTAGGCGCAGGGCTGGGGCTCTTGAACTGGCGGCTGCAGCAGCGGTGGGGGAATCGGCGGTCGTTGTAGCGCCTGGCGCTCCTGCGGCCTCAGGGCCGTCAGTGCGATCGCCAGACCCCTCGCCAGCTTCTGCGGCGGCAGCCTCGGTGGCCTCTTCGCCGGCGGGCTCGTCAGCGCCGGCTTCTTCTCCCACGGCGGCGGCTTCGTCAGTGTTGCCGCGCGGCGACCTCGGTCTCCATCGGCTCTATGGCGGACGGATGAAGAACAGTCAAGCAAATGTTCAAAAAGAAAAACAGAAGAAAACGAGCCCAAGGGAAATTTTCGCGCAAGAGGATTACCTGCAATGGGATCTGCAACCATGGTCTCGACCACCGGAGGATAACTGGTGCTGTCCCTTGCCGGAGTAGTCTCCCTTGCCGGAGAACGCTCCCTTGCCGGAGAATCCTCCCTTGGCGGCGTAGTCGAAGCAGACAGAATTTCGGGGGCAGCTTCCGGGCCCTCCTGATGAGGCTGCTCTGCTCCTACACAAACCAACA
The DNA here is from genome assembly GCA_021605145.1 of Aegilops bicornis. Lineage (NCBI taxonomy): Eukaryota > Viridiplantae > Streptophyta > Magnoliopsida > Poales > Poaceae > Aegilops > Aegilops bicornis. The sequence continues at coordinate 74,248,630 of CM038675.1, forward strand.
GTCAGATATCAATGAAGAAGGAGCACCCATGCAGGCCGAACAGCAAGAAATAGACAATATACTTACGCTGGGGGCTGCGCTGGGGGCTGCTTTGAAGGAGAGTTGCCTCACCCGGCAAGGTTGTCTCGGACGCGCCTCCTGCCGTCGCGGTGGGTTCGTCCTCAATGACGACCACCGGGGTCTTGGCTCTCTTCGACGCTCTCTGGGCCAGCGTCCTGAAAAGGAAAGGGTTCAGAACGAAGCAAATCAGATTCAAGATAAAGCAACAAAATTGAAGAAATACAAGCACAATATTGAAGCTTACTCTTCTTCTTCCTCGTCGGAGCTGAGCGCGGAGAGATCAAACTCCGGCTCACCTCCGGTGCAACGAGGCGGAGGAGTGGGCTCTCTTGACCGCTTGGCGGAGGTGTCGGCGGTGGCCTGGGAGGATCCCACCCCAGTTGTCGCAGCAGTGTGGGGTGCAACCGCGGCAACATTGCTTGTCGCGGTAGAGCGCGTCGCATGGCGCTGCGGTTGGTGGCCCGTCTGCCGCCCCGTCTCGTCTCCGGCCTTGCGGAGACGCCTCTTTGGCGGAGCCGGGGGCTCCGTTTGCGGCAAGCTGCTGGATGGTGGGGAAGAAGCGCCCTCGGCTGGTTCGCTCGACTCGGCCTCGGATGCGGCAAGCTCTTCCTCACCGGCGAACTCCCTTCACTCGGCAAGGCTTGCCGCCTCTGCTGCATCTGCCTCCTCCACGGTGTACCCGAAGAAGCCAGCGGCAGCAGCTGCTGCCGCCTCCTCCAGCCTGGTGGCAATGCGCTGCATCTCGTCGTCGGTGGTGTCGCGGGTGAGCTTCTTCTACTCGTCGGGGCGGATCGGCATTTCTTCCAAGCTGTCGAAGAATTGCCGCACGACGTCGTCCGCACGCTCTTGCCAGGTTGGAACGATCCCATGCGAATCACGCAACGGCATCATTGCACGGATGTGGTCGAGGGAAGAGTTGTTGCACAATGGGACGACCCCCCTCGGCAACCTAAACCACTCGGGGTGATCGGGGTCATGCTTGAACAGCTCTAGCAGCATCGCATCCAACTCCAAGACAGTGAAATTCCGATTCGGGCCGGCGCAGCCTCATGATGTCCGCTGCGTTTTGGAACTCCCAAGCAGGTCTCCTCCTCTCCTGCAAGGGAAGCGTCTGTGGCGAAGGAAGTCTGCGCCAAGCTGCGCCTATGGTGAGTCCGGCAAGCACTTTGGCGCAAAATCCGGTCCTGACAATCTTCAACCTAGCATCTTCGGCGCCAAGTTGCTCCAATCGTTGCAGCGCACTATTGGGGTTTGGCGCGAAGCGATCGAAGGTCTGCGGGTTCTCCTCAACGATCCAACACCAATTGGCTCTCCACTCCTCCCATTTGCTACGGAGCTGTCCTTCCAGATAAGCTTCTTTCTTGCCGATCCTGGAGACCCAAGCAATCCCTCCGGCAAGCAGCTCCCCTCTCTCAACGCGGGGCATGAAGAAGTGGCGGAAGAGAGCTACGTTTGGGTGGATCCCGACAAAGTTTTCGCAAAGGTGTGCGAAAACTGCCATGGTCAGGACAGCATTGGGGGTGAAATCAAGGAGGCGAAGCCCGTAGGTGTTCATGATATCGCAGAAAAATTCAGAAAAGGGAGGGGCAGAGCCCGCAATAGAAGAAAAGCGCAAAGAAAGGGTACCCAGTTGGGGCTAGTTCCGAAGCGGTGGCGGAGAGTACCTTCGTGCGCGGATGCGCACGCGTCTCCGTCGACCAGAAGAGGTAGTAGCCCTCCCTCAGCTCCTGCGTCGAGCTGGGGGAGATGGCCCGCTCCTTCGCATAGCGCCCTTGAGCCGCGCCTCGGCCGACTTCACGCCCTTCCCTTGTCGGCTTTGAGCCATGGCGGAGGCGGTGGAGGAGACCGGCAGCGTTGATGGCGCTTGTGGCGAAGGGGCGGAGCGCTGCTCTCTTCGCACTAGAGAAGAAGGGGAGCGGCGGTGGTTTCGAGATGAGACAGCAATGGCGAGGTGGGCGACCTGCCCTGTTTCCCCTGTTTATAAGGAGGGAGAGGCGGACGTTCGCTTTTCCTAATAAAGAAACCCCCATGATCTCTCCCACGATGCCACGTTCGGCCAGCGTGCTGTTCGTGGGGGACGTGGTGGAGTCGAGCAAATTACTGGCGTGATCAAGGCAGCGTGTGATCGATGCTTGTTTTGGGCCTGGCCCAACAGCGCTCGGCACCGTGTGTAGCCCAGGCCCGGGGGCTCCTGTCGGTGTACTAGAGTAGGGGTGCCCTAGTATCCCGAACTTCGTGCAGACGATTGCAACACCAGCGGCGAGGGCTTGCACTGATCACCGTCAAGATCCATAGTGGTTCCTTTGGAGCCATTCAAGAACAAAGTATTTAACCAAGAAGACAAGGCCCGGCAAGAGGAGCTTGCCGGGAAGGCCACTCAAAGGCACGCAGAAGACAAGACCCGGCAAGAGGAGCTTGTCGGGAAGGCTCGAGAGCGACAAGCCTCCGGACGCGACAAGGATTCAGCAGCGGCAAGGCACTTGCCGCGGCAGTAACCTCTCTTCATCTCCGCTCCGGCTCATCCACCAGCGTGTCGCCATGGGAACATTCCATGCAGCAGCGTGTCAAGAAACTGTGCAGCCCGGTGAGGGGAGCAGCGATAAGCGGCTGACAAGCTTGCCATCGTGGCGAATGGTGGCGCTCTGACGGTCCACCTGTCGCCTTTGTTTAGGCGACAGGGACGGGCATTTAATGCTTTTGTCCCTTGCCGTCAGGGTTAGGTAGAGTACACTGTACACTGTACAAGTAGGTGTACCAACTACTATTTTTCCATTTGTACCCTCATCTACGTTGCCACCTGTCGGAGCCCCTTTGTGCATATAAAAGGAGGCCCATGCGCAACGTAGAGAGGGGTTCGAACTCTCTCACGCTAGGTCTCATTAGCAGTTGGAGTATACTGTAGCTCTCAGCGCTCCCTAGCAAGAACACAATACAAATCATACAAGCAGCAGTAGGAGTATTATCTCTCCGGAGAGCTCCGAAGCTGGGTAAACTGCTCGTGTGCTCCGCCTCGATCCGCTCTTCGTGCGATCTCCGCCCCCCTCCAAACCAAAAGGGACTCGGTCCGCCGGTCCCATAGGTGTTCGTGGGTCCGATCAGCCTCCCCGACACTATGTCAATTATTGCATCGGTAATTATGGTGAAGTAAACGCATTTTTATAAAATGCCTAAATACTTTTAAATGAATTAAAACAGAAAAGAAATAAGAAAAGAAAATTCAAAAGAAAAAGACAAAACAAAACAAACGAAAAAAGGCCCCATGGCCAACTGGGCCAGATGGCCCAGCTCACCGGCCAGGCCGGCCCACCTGGCCCAGCCGGCCGACACGCCCCTGCCTTATCCCCACGAGGGGGAAACCCTAACCCACCCCGTCGCCCCACTCCCCCCCCCCCCCGACTCCACCTCTCCCCCTCCCCGATCCAGATTGGATCCGGATCGGCCCACCCCGCCTCCCTGACGACGCCCGCCTCGCCGGACCTCCACCCCGTCGAACGCCTCCCCGCTCCTCCCTCAGCACCCAGGTTGCATCCGGGGATCGACCCCATCGCGCCTGGCTCCACCTCGCCGGAGCCCTGCCTCCCGCCACGCCATCTCCATCGCCTGCACCTCGACGTTGCCCCGGACCGCCCCGACTTCGTCGGTGCCGCCTTGGTGGACGACCCCGACCTCCTCCGCCCGGCCTTGCGCCCTTTGCTAGGCAGCGTCGCCTCGCCGGAGCAACGTCGCCGGTCTGCCTCCTCTCCGTCGTTGCCTCATCCCCGTCCTCCCCCACGTCGGACTACATCGAGCCATGCCAACCTCCCCTTCCATCCAACGCTCTTGAGCACCTTCCCTCTTCCCTTCCCGTCCCCGTCGTGCGTAGTCACCGCACTCACCACCCGCCCCGCTCTCCGGCGTCTGGCCGCGTCGGCTACGCCCACCGCGGCCACGGCCTCGCCCTCCTGGCCTCGCCGGCCCGCTCAGCGCCGTTCGCCCTATTGGTCCCGCCCGCTCTCCTCGCCGACTCCTGCGGCTGCCCGCCAAGCTGTGGCGGCCGGTCTTGCGCCGCCCATTGCGCCCCAACCTCCGTTGTTCCGGCCGTCGCCCCGCGCCTGTTCGCCGGTGCCCCGGCCCTCCTCACCCCGGCAATCTGGGCGAATGCCCAGTCGGGCGCCGCAACGCCCGACCCGCCTCGTTAGGGCCCAGCGCCCGATAGGCCCCCTGGGCCACTGACCAAATGGCCCCACGGCCTAGAATGGTTTAAAAAAAGAATAAAAAAAATAATAATATAAAAATAAAATAAAAATTGAAATATAATTAATTAATTAAGATAATTAATCCTGTTTAATTAATCTAATTAACCTGTTAGTTAAATAAACAGTAATTAGTTTAACCTAATCCCTAATTAGCCTAACAGTGAATTACAGGTGGGTCCCACACGTCAGTTAACGAGTCAACACCTCTGTTGACTGCTGACATCATGCTGACGTCATGATGACGTCAGCAAGCACTGTTCTGGATAATGTTGTTTTAACATAATTAAATAAATCCTAAAATTGATTTAAATCTTTTAAAATTAATATAAAATAAACCGTAGCTCAGATGAAAATACTTTCTACATGAAAGTTGCTCAGAACAACGAGACAAATCTGGATACGCAGCCCGTTCGTCCGCCACGCATCCCTAACCTATCGAACCTGCAACTTTTCACCTCCGGTTCATTTGTCCGAAAACGCGAAACACCGGGAATACTTTCCCGAATGTTTTCCCCCTTCGCCGGTATCACCTACTACCGCGATTGGGCACACCTAGCATCACGCCTTGTCATGTCATGCATTTGTTTGCATTGTATTTATTGTTTCTTCCCCCTCTTCTCTCGCTAGACACCGTGACCGACGCCGCTGCTACCCAGTACGACTACGCAGTTGACGACCCCTCTCTCTTGCCAGAGAAACCAGGCAAGCACCCCCCCCCCTTGATCACCAGATATCGCCGATTCTTCTCTATACTGCTTGCATTAGAGTAGTGTAGCATGTTACTGCTTTCCGTTATTTCTATCCTGATGCATAGCCTGTCCTTGCTACTACTGTTGTTACCTTTACCTGCAATCCTACATGCTTAGCATAGGATGCTAGTATTCCATCAGTGGCCCTACATTCTTGTCAAATGCGCCATGCTATACTACTGGGCCTTGATCACTTCGGGAGGTGATCACGGGTATATACTATATACTTTATACATGATACATGTGGTGATTAAAGTCGGGTCAGCTCGTGGAGCACCCGTGAGTGATTCACAGATTGGGGGCTGAAAGGACCTTTGTCCCATGACCCTCTGTGTGGATCTTTGTGGCGGAGGCGGCAGGCGAGTTGAGACCACCTAGGAGAGAGGTGGGCCTGGCCCTGTTCGGCGTTCGCGGATACTTAACACGCTTAACGAGATCTTAGTATTTGATCTGAGTCTGGCTATTGGCCTATACGCACTAACCAACTACGCGGGAACAGTGATGGGCACTCGGCGTCGTGGTATCAGCCGAAGCCTTCGTGACGTCGGCCCGAGCAGCCTTGGCAGCTGGTTTGGGCGTAAGCCTGCTCTTGTATTAAGGGGCTAGTTACGCTTAGGCCATACGCAACATGCAGGTGTGCTAAGGGCGATGGGCCCAGACCCCTGTGCGGTTAGGTTTAGACCCGTGTGCTGACCTCTCTGTTGGCCTAGGTGGGGATGCGACATGTTGATCTTCCGAGGCCGGGCATGACCCAATTAGTTATCCCCCTCTTATTCTGGCATTCTGCAGTTCAGTCCACCGATATGGCCCTTTACACATATACCCATGCATATGTAGTGTAGCTCCTTGCTTGCGAGTACTTTGGATGAGTACTCACAGTTGCTTTTCTCCCCTTTTCCCCTTCCCTTCTACCTGGTTGTCGCAACCAGATGTCGGAGCCCAGGAGCCAGACGCCACCGTCGACAACGACTCCTACTACACCAGAGGTTACTACTACTACGTGCAGCCCGCTGCCGATGACCAGGAGTAGTTTAGGAGGATCCCAGGCAGGAGGCCTGCGCCTCTTTCGATTGTATCCCAGTTTGTGCTAGCCATCTTATGGCAACCTTGTTTAACTTATATGCGTACTACGAGATATTGTTGCTTTCGCTGACTCGTCTATGATCGAGCACTTGTATTCGAGCCCTCGAGGCCCCTGGCTTGTATTATGATGCTTGTATGACTTATTTTATTTTTAGAGTTGTGTTGTGATATCTTCCCGTGAGTCCCTGATCTTGATTGTACACGTTTGCGTGTATGATTAGTGTACGATTGAATCGGGGGCGTCACAGTATTAATCTTAGCCGCCAAGTCTAGAGGACACACTAGTACAGCGAGTTGCTATACAAACGGTTTTTATCCCCTTTCTGCGACGGCATTTGGAACCGTCGCCTAGTGAGTGTGGTCGATAGGGGATCCTTCCCACATGACCCAGAAACCGTCGGGGATATGCCCTCCTGGCACACACGCTCGGCACAATAAGGTCGTGTGCGACTGGCGAGCACTCAAATACAGAAATACATACAATAGTGCTAAAAAATACAATTATACAGGCGAAATCATTTCCGGTAGTTAGTACATCCCATACAGTCAGCCAGCGCTAAACGTTTCCGTTCGTATATACATCCCACACAGTCTCTCCAAGGAAAACGTTTCTGTTCGCAAGTACATCACACACAATTTTCCCCGTTAAATCATTTGTGATAGCGTTTCCATTGCACGCGATATTAACAATTTTATCGTTTGTGTTATTCAATGCATCACACACGTTGCCTAGAAGAAACTGTGTGTCAAGGGTTGTCCAGCACACACAGTTTTGATGTGGTAAACATTTGCGCCAGGTGGCCTAACACAAACAGTTTTCAAGAGGATGTCGTGTGTGATTGTTCATTAATCTAACACGGTTTATTCCTAGAAACTGTGTGCGTTATTGAATGCACCGCACACGGTGTTTTCTCAATAATCGTTTGCAATAGAAAAACCCAATTAGCAGGCTAATTATCCGGTTATTAATAATCCATTTATTAATCTAATTGACATTTCATATTAAGCACACAATATATTTCATTTTCATAATTGAAATACATCAGAGTACAACATCATATAGCTTCAGCACACAGCTACCCCATTACACAACTACACCAGCACCAAGTTTCACATGCAACATCTACAAACTTTTGAAATTAGCATCATAGACGGTACATAGACAGATGTATCTCATCTGGAAAATCTTTGAAGCGGAAAGGTGAATATTGAGCCTTCATTGATGTTGAAGGTCTTTGTAACTTTAGGCCGATGCATGTGGAGGATTGACCGTCCATCCTTCGTCCTCTTCAGGAACACTTCAATATTGAACCGTGGGTGTTGTATGAATACCTTCCTCGCCTCCTGACCATACAGGTGGTTTGAGAGGTAATCATGAGTGAACTACTTTGGAAAGGCCTGAAAACAAGGATGTTCATAAATATCTTCTCTATATTGGAAATGGGGCAAAAAGGCAAGGTATAATAGTTACTACCATCCTGTAGTGAACTGATGTCTTCTTCATTGTGCAGACAAAGATCTTGTTGTTTTTTGCCGCTAATTTCTCTATCCTAACAATCTTTCCGAGTTTCTTGATTTGACTGATATTCATGGACAACTCATTTCCCCATATGCAAAAAGGGACGAACAGTGGGTCAAAACCTCTGACAGCAGGACCTACATGTGCAAGACCAAATTGTTAAAAACCTAAATATTAGAATGGGTCCTGCAATTGCACAATAATGTGCTATTAGACGACGGACCATGCATGTGCTAACCTCGATTGTAAACCTCGGTGCTTCCCATTGTTTCCTGCAACACATATAAGGTAGTTAGTCATCAGGTTAAGTAAGGGTTCGCATGCTATCAGTAAAATATGTTGATGAACAATAAGCACATTGCAGATTCATCAGATTAATTCAAGCCACATGGAAAACCAATTTATCCAAACCAAGCATGACTAAGAACTAGGAAATATAGCACTTGCATATGTTTCTCATGTATTAAGTGCAGCCAAATTCGATTTATTCCTCACATGCACAACAATACAAAATTCTACCCACGACAATTGGACATCGCATTGCAGAATTGAACCAAGCAGTTAACTAAAGACCACAACAAATGAACCAGACATTAACTGAGCACGACATTGCACAATATAACATACTCCTAATAGAAGATCAGACAGTTAACCAAACCAAGCATGCTTAACAACTTGGAAATATAGCAATTGTATATGTTTCTCATGTATTTACTACAGCCAAATTCAATTTATTCCTCACACTGTGTACAATAACAGAATGCACCCACTACTATTGAACATCGCATTGCAGAATGGAACCAAACAAAACAGTTAACTAAACACCACAACAAATGAACCAAACGTTAACCGAGAACCACATTGCACAATATAACATACTCCTAATAGAAGATCAGACAGTTAACCAAACCAAGCATGCTTAACAACTTGGAAATATAGCAATTGTATTTGTTTCTCATGTATTTAGTATAGCCAAATTCGATTTATTTCTCACATGGTATACAATAACAGAATGCACCCACAACAATTGAAAATCTAATTGCATAATTGAACCAAATAGCCAACCGCGTCGCGTCGTTGGCGCGCGAGGCATCGACGGTGGCCTCGATGGTGAGGTGCTCCTCCAAGATCTGGGTGTCGACACGAATGGCAGCCATCGCGACCTCATCTGTGCGTGAGGCCGCGATTTTCCTCTCCACTGCCAAATGGTCCTTGGGATCCGGGCTATACTACGCGCACCATGGCTTAGGGCGACGCTTATTTGGTGGAGGGGTCGGTGATTTGGGTGAAAGGTGTTGCGCCGGCGGTCGGGGCACGTGGGATGTGGAAGGAGAAGGAGGATGGGGATCAGGTGTGGATTACCTGCCTGGATAGGCGAGGCCGAGCAACGTGGAGGAGGTTCACCGATGAGGAGGTGGCGCTGCAAACAAGGAGTGAAGGTTTCAACTTGGAAAGGAAGTCAGAAACAGGGGAAATGTGGCTTTTGGTAAGGGGGAGGGGACGGGGAGGTAGATATTTCCGCGGAAGCCGTAAATTTGGAATCGCTTCAGCAAAAAAACTGGCGCGCAAAGTGTCATCAGGCACGGTCCCTTACTTAGAACTGTGTATGATATGTGAACATCACAAATGATTCAGATAGCTTAACCCGTGTGTGATGAGTTTGAACGTCAAAAGTTTTGGTTCGAATTTCCACAGTTCTGATGGTCATCCACGTCATTGCATAATTTGGGTACACAAAGGAGACTACAATACACCTACACTTCTTAATGGAGCAAGTTCAGCAATTAAACAGAGCTAGCTAACCTAAACATTACTCTAAAAAATTAAAGACCGACACTCTTAATTAAACAAAACAAAGAGTACTACTACGGCTGGTGCTCCATGGCATAAATGTCCAGCTCGCGCCCGAAGGTCTCCTGGGGAAGGGGCTCCATGGCATCAATTGCACCATACTCAGCACGCATCCCGCCATCCTCGTCCGCCATATCTTTGGAATAGGCTGCCATGAGCTGGGCATGGGAGGCCGTGATCTGGGCTCTGGCGGGCTCCGTCGTGGCATGGTATACCGCGCAGGAACGGACGGCTGCTCGAACTCTCTCGGCGATTGCCAACTCTTCGGCCGTGGGTTGCTGACCGTTGTTGGAGAAGCTTCTTTCAATTTGTGCGGTGATCACCATGAGCTGGGCGTGGACGGCCTCGACATGGTAGTGGGCGGCCTCCATCAGGGCTAAGGCCGCCGCTGCAGAACGGACAGCTGTTGTGCCGCTCTCGCTAGTTGCTATCCCCAAGGCAGATGCTGTTGCCGCCGCCTGAGAAGCAACAGCGGTAGTTTGGGCTGCCTTGGCCGCCCGGACACAGACTATGGTCGCCCTCACAAAGCTTGTTAGCACGCGCCTGGCGGCTGCGGCCGCACTCTCGCTGGAGTGGGCCTTCGAAGTTTCCCTCAGGACATGGGTCCACGTCCCCATCTTTCACTGGCGATGAATGAACAGTGAAATGATATTTGAGGAGTGAGCTAGTCTGCTTGACACGCCAACTGTGGACTGTAGCGGGCGCACCTTCTCGCGTAAGCCATAGGCGTACTATACACCGACGGTGCTCCAAGATATTTTGTGCTGCATCTCACATGGTTGGTGATAATAAACTGTGTGCGATCTACTTGATTTATCGTCTTGATTTTAATTACGTAATGGGGTCATAGATGCAAAGGATGGTGTTTGAATTGCTAGAACTTTTATCTGCAGTGAACATGCAACTATAGGTGTGTCGTCAAAAAATTGGAATTATTCAGGGTTCGTTTGGATGTTTTTATACATTAACTTGGTTTTGTAGGCATTTCAGGTGCATAATTCAAATTTGAACTACATGCACATGCTCCAGTGCATATAAACGGGTTGAAAAGTCAAGTATGTGTCGTTGCTTGCATGCTTAGGTCCCATGCAAGAAATGGGAATGAATGTCACACACCCTGCCACCGTCACTCGGCCGCAAACATTGAGATACCTGGCTTTCAATTCTAGTAAATCCAAAACTCATCTGAAATTCATGAAACTTGGCATGCTATCATGTAGCGGCATCAACATGCCGTGGTAAAATTTTTGTCCCATTTGGGGCAGGTTTGGGTATAAGCTTCTCACAAACCAGAGCTTCTCACAACAAGCGTGATGGTTTCGGTAGGGAACATGCCACCTTTGGGGACGAAACGATATTCGTTGCCTCTTATTGCTTTCAAAAAATTTCGAGTGTCAACATAGAACAATAGGAGCGTCGTGTTTATTTTTTGAATTTTTTAGGGTTTGTTTGCACATTTTTATACATTAACTGGGTTTCCCAGGCATTTTATGTGCATAATTCAAATTTGAACTACATGCACATTCTCCAGTGCATATAAACTGGTTGAAAAATCAAATATGTGTCCTTGGTTGCATGCTTAGGTCCCATGCAAGAAATGCCAATGAATTTCATACAGCCTGCCACCATCACTCGGCCGCAAACATTGAGATACCTGGTTCTTAAATTCTGGTAATGCAAAACTTGTTTGAAATTCATGAAACTTGGCATGCTATCATGGAGCGGCATCAACATGTCGTGGTAAAAAATTTGTCCCATTCGGGACAGGTTCGGGTATAAGCTTCTCACAAACCAGAGTTTCTCACAACAAGCGTGATGGTTTCGGTAGGGAACGTGCCACTTTTGGGGATGAAACGATATCCATTGCCTCTTATAGCTTCAAAAAAATTCTAGTGTCAACATAGAACAACAGGAGTGTTGTGTTTAATTTTGGAATTTTTCGTGGTTCGTTTGGACATTTTTATACATTAACAGGGTTTTCCAGGCATTTTATGTGCATAATTCAAATTTGAACTACATGCACATGCTCCAGTGCATATAAACGGGTTGAAAAAACAAATATGTGTCCTTGCTTGCATGCTTAGGTCCCATGCAAGAAATGGGAATGAATGTCACACATCCTGCCACCGTCACTCGGTCGCAAACATTGAGATACCTGGCTTTCAATTCTAGTAAATCCAAAACTCATCTGAAATTCACGAAACTTGGCATGCTGTCAGGTAGCGGCATCAACATGCCGTGGCAATTTTTTTATCCCATTTGGGGCAGGTTTGGGTATAAGCTTCTCACAAACCAGAGCTTCTCACAACAAGCGTGATGGTTTCGGTAGGGAACGTGCCACCTTTGGGGACGAAACGATATCCGTTGCCTCTTATTGCTTTCAAAAAAATTCGAGTGTCAACATAGAACAACAGGAGTGTTGTCTTTATTTTTGGAATTTTTTGGGGTTCGTTTGGACATTTTTATACATTAACTGGTTTTCCCAGGCATTTTATGTGCATAATTCAAATTTGAACTACATGCACATTCTCCAGTGCATATAAACTGGTTCAAAAATCCAATCAGTGTCCTTGGTTGCATGCTTAGGTCCCATGCAAGAAATGGGAATGAATTTCAAACACCCTCCCACCGTCACTCGGCCCCAAACATTGACATACCTGGTTTTTAAATACTATTAAATCCAAAACTCATTTGAAATTGATGAAACTTGGCATGCTATCATGGAGCGACATCAATATGCAATTGTAAAATTTTTGTCCCATTTGGGGCAGGTTTGGGTATAAGCTTATCACAAACCAGAGCTTCTCACAACAAGCGTGATGGTTTCGGTAGGGAACGTGCCACCTTCAGGGACGAAACGATATCCGTTGCCTCTTATTGCTTTCAAAAATTTTCTAGTGTCAACATAGAACAACATGAGTGTTGTGTTTAATTTTGGAATTTTTCGGGGGTTCGTTTTGACATTTTTATACATTAACTGAGATTTCCAGGCATTTTATGTGCATAATTGAGATTTGAACAACATGCACATTCTCTAGTTCATATAAACTGGTTGAATAATCAAATTTGTGTCCTTGGTAGCATGCTTATGTCCCATGCAAGAAATGGGAGTGAATTTCAAACACCCTGCCATCTCACTCGGCCGCAAACATTGAGATACTTGGTTTTTAAATTCTAGTAAATCCAAAACTCGTCTGAAATTGATGAAACATGGCATGCTATCATGGAGCGGCATCAACATGCCATGGTAAAAAATTTGTCCCATTTGGGGCAGGTTTGGGTATAAGCTTCTCACAACAGGCGTGCTGGTTTTTGTAGGGAACGTGCCACCTTTGGGGAATGAAAGCGATATTCGTTGCCTCTTATTGCTTTCAAAAAAATTCTAGTGTCAACATAGAACAACAGGAGTGTTGTGTTTAATTTTGGAATTTTTCGGGGTTCGTTTGGACATTTTTATACATTAACTGGGTTTTCTAGGCATTTTATGTGCATAATTCAAATTTGAACTACATGCACATGCTCCAGTGCATATAAATTGGTTGAAAAATCAAATATGTGTCCTTCGGGGCATGCTTAGGTCCCATGCAAGAAATGGGAATGAATTTCAAACACTAGGGCACCTTGTTGATTGCTTGACAAAACGTTGAGATACTTTGTTTCTGAATTCTAGTAAATCCAAAACTCGTCTGAAATTCATGAAACTTGGCATGCTATAATGGAATGGCACCCGACATGTTGTGGTATTTTTCGTGTCCATTTTGAGAGAAGGCGCACTCGAATAACAGCCAACAAAGGCATTTTGAACAAATAGCTGCCACTGTATCTCAAACATTTTGTATAATTTAAATTGTGTGCAGTCTATTAACCATTCAAGTGACACCATGCCTCACTCTTTTAATGGCTAGGAGGTGCCATGCAGACAGGTGCTTGAGTGCTTGACTAAGCGGAAGGTGTGCGAGCTGTACTCTAATGCGGAGGCTCACCGGGAAGCGTGCTAGCTATACGCTGTGCAGGCTCACCGGAAAGCGAGCCCTTTGACTTCCTTGGCCGCCCGACTTGCCCGCATCCTCTACATTAATGGCACCCAAGCCGCAGTTTAATACAATTTTTAAATATAAAACACTCATCGCAAACGTTTTAGTTAGAACACCCGTATGCAAAACTGACAATTTCCCCAGGAAGCCAAGGGAAAATGTGCCTAGCAGGATTTGTGCAGCTCTTGATCGCAAACGTTTTAGTTAGAACACCCGTATGCAAACCGACAGCTTCCCCAGGAAGCCAAGAGAAAATGTGCCGAGCAGGATTTCTGCAGCTCTTGATCGCAAACGTTTTAGATAGAACACCCGTATGCAAAGTGAGAGCTATGGTCTTCCCCCTTAAGTCGAGGGAAAATTCAGTAATTAAGCATAGATTTCATTCATACATTAAGCAGTTGTTCTTAATTTATACAAACAGTTCAACTCGACAGCTAAACCGACCAAACTTTTCCCCAATTGTTGCCAACCATGTACTGAAATAGCTAGTTCAACTATATATACTAGCTAATTTTAAGTACGTTGTACAGTTCGACCACACATCTATAGTCAGATGAACTGAACAAAATAGCCCCTAAATACTACTACTATGGAGGGGCTTTGTGCTACTTCCGGCAGCCTCTATGTCGGCATTCTGGGACGGGGGTCCCCAGACTTGCCTGCCTGCGGCCCACGGCGTGGCTGTCAACGTTCTGGGAATGGGGGTAACCAGACTTGCCTGCATGCGGCGTGGCTCAAGGGGTGGCTCAGTACAACCCATCTTCATCAGAACAAGCTCAAGACCCTCGCGAGGGGCCAAGCCTCGCGGGGCGGACGACAGGAAGCTTCCTTAGGCACGGCCTCGTCAGGCTGGCTCGCGAGGAGGTGGAGAGATCAAGGCAGGGTACCTCACGAGGTGCCCATGACGCATAACCATGACGACCAAGAGGCGCCGGTGAGCGCCCGGCTGCCTTGATGTCCTCATTTCCTCTTTGGTGCAAAGGAGGCAAGCGCAGGACAAGAGTATCCAGCAAAGGCATTTCGGTGCAACAAGACCCAGACCAGCAGAACGGCCGAAAGCAGGTCACCGTGGAGCCCAAGCCGGCGTCACCGTCAGAGTCTTTGGCAGGCAAGGCCCGACTTTAGTCAGGATAAGTGTACTAGATGTTCCCGTTCAAAATGGCCAATTGTTGGCGCCCTTCCCGCTCAATATTTGGGAAGAGGCCCAGGGCCTCTGCCTATAAATAGGACTAGCCACCCACAGGGTAGGGAGAGATCAAGCAATCTACATAGATCGATCAATCTAGAGGCATCTTGAATCCAGAGAGAGAGAGAGAGAAGCGACCGAACTCCCCCTAGCAGTTCGTCGCACCGGCCAAGAACAGACCCTCGTGAGGCTGTTCTTCCTTGTACTGTTCATCATCAGCCCCTGAGGCAATCCGCCACACCACACACTGGAGTAGGGTATTACACCACAATGGTGGCCCGAACCAGTATAAACCTTGTGTCCCCTGTGTTGCTCTTTGTGTAGTTTAGATCCTTGCGAGGCAATGAGGCGTAGGTAGGTTGGAGGTGTGATCTCCTCGTGCACCCCAGAGTTTGAACCTAGAGGGTCTGCCGGAACCCGAAATCCGACATTTGGCGTGCCAGGTAGGGGTGCACCGGAATCCGCCTTGCGCTGCCCTGTTCTTCGCCGCCCTCGCATCCATGTCAGACGCTCGTCGGGCCTGCACCGAGCGCCGGGCAGCTCTCGCTACTAGTGTCGCCCAGACGGCCCCCGTCGGCGGCCGCTCCCGCCGTTCCCCGTCGCATGCCGTCAACGCTGCCACCGGCCCGGCGGGGAACGAGCAGCAGGCGTCGTCCCAGCATCCATCCGTGAGGCGAGACGGCCGCACCGCTACTCCCTCGCTCGCCCCAGCTGGTTCTTCGTCCCGCGCGCTCCGCGCACCCATGGAGGCTCGAGCCGCGCTCATTGCGGCAAACGAGCTCCTGCGCTACCGCCCCATCGACGACGTCTATGAGGAGTGGCTCGACCGCGTCGCCGAGCTCGTCCGCGCCGCGGGGGGCTCCCCCGCGCTGTCCTTCTCACAGCACCGCGCCCCGCCTTGCGCGGGCGATGAAGCTCTGGGGGCGCCTCAACCGCCTTCCCCTCAAGAAGGCGCCTTAGTCCCAAGGCTCGTGGCCCCTGGGCGGAACCCACTCCATCCGGCACAAGCACAGCAAGAGCAGAGCTGCCAAGAGGTCCCTCGCCCCCAAGAAGCTGCCCGAGTGCTCCCTGCACCGGCCCGTCGCGACCGCGCTCCTGCTCCAGCACGCCAAGACCCCGCGCTGCTCCCAGCGGCAGCGCACGGGGACCCGCAAGATCGAGCCCTCCGTCACCCAAGGCCTCCCGTGGCCACTGCAGGCTGTCGCGCCTTCACCACCAAGCTACGCAGCGTCGCATGGCCCGGCAAGTTCAAGCCAGAACTGCCTCCTCGCTACGACGGCACGGCCGACCCTGCGGAGTTCCTCCAACTCTACGAGCTGGGCGTCGAAGCCGCCAACGGGGACGAGAAGGTCATGGCGAACTGGTTTCCCATGGCGCTCAAGGATGGTGCAGGCACCTGTCTCCTGAACCTGGCTCCTGGGACGAGATGCGCACCCGCTTCATCGCCAACTTCCAAGGCACTCGCGACCGGCCTCCTGCCGTGAGCGACATGCGCCGCATCAAACAGCAGCCAGGAGAGACCCTGCAGAAGTACATCCATCGCTTCAACAACGCACGCCTCAAGATTCCCAAGGTAACCGAGGAAGCCATCATCTCAGCCTTCTCCGACGGTGTGCATGACATCAAGATGAAGGAGGAGCTGGCGATGCATGAAGACCTGTGCACATCCCTGGAGTTTTTCAACTTGGCGACCAAGTGCGTCAGGGCTGAGGAAGGACGTGTTTCCCTCCTCGAGCTGCCGGCTGCCGACCCCGAAGAGAAGAATCCCAAGGTCAAGGACGTGAAGCGCAAGGGGGCTGCCGGGCTGCGGCGAGAACCGCAGACACCTGGCGAGGCAGGATCAGCCCGAGTCTTCCAAGGGCAGCCCGGATCTGCGTGTACCACGACCTCCACACCCACAACACCAGCGAATGGCAAGAGCTCGGGGCCGTGCGAGAAGGGTGAATCGATCGGCGCCCGACCGCGGATCGAGGCTACGACCGAGGAGGAGGAAGAAGCACAGGACATTGGGAAGACCGTGGCCCTCGCCAAGGGTGGGCGTGGCCCGACCTCGCGAGGACATTGGCAGGATCAGCCTCGCGAGGGAGGTTGGAGGGACCCGCCTCGCGAGGGAGTCTAGAGGGATCAGCCTCGCGAGGATCGCCCGCAAGGCAACGCAGGCCTCCCTCCTCTGCCACCGCAGCCAAGGAGAAATGAAGACCATCATCAGGACGAGGGGGCTTGGGGCTTCCAGGAGCCGTGCGCAATCGCTTGCATCCTGGGCGGAGCTCAAGCCCCGGCCTCTCAGCGCATCTTCAAGCAGTTAGCCCTTGAAGTGAATGTAGTCCTCCCCAAGCTCGAAGCCACGCGCCCTCTCGGTGGTCGGCGTGCGCCATCACGTTCAGCTCAGCGGATCAGCTCAAGTCTTGCGCAGCCACGGCGAGTTCTCCTGATGCTTTGTTCCCCAATCATCAGCAACGTGCAAGTCACCAGGACCCTCATCGATGGCGGAGCAGGGCTCAATGTCCTGTCCGTCGAGACATTCAACAATCTCCAAGTGTTGTACAATCAGCTTCAGCCAACCAAGCCTTTCTCCGGAGTCACTGATGGCTCCACAGTTCCGATAGGGCAGGTCCGCCTCCCTGTCACCTTCGGGGCGTGCGACAACTACCGCACCGAGCTCATTGACTTTGACGTTACCCACATTCGCCTGCCATACCATGCCATCCTCGGGTACCCAGCTCTGGCCAAATTCATGGCTGTGACTCATCACGGCTACAATGTCCTCAAGATGCCAGGAAGCGGTGGAGTCATCACGGTGCCTTGTGAAGAGAGACACGCAGTGTGTTCCCTGGAGCGTGCTTTTCAAGCCGCGTCAATTGAAGACCCAGATCACATGAGCGGAAGGCTCCCCGAGGCTGCTCCTAAGAAGAAGAAGACATCGCCTGGCCCGACCCCTTAGGAGGCAGGCCCCTCAGGGTCCGCGCCTGTTCAGGGGGCACCTCCTTCTGTCGCTTAGGAAGGCGCGCCCGGCGCCCTCCTCGAGCAAGGCTCGGGGGTTCTCTCCTGGAGGGCCACCGACTTTGCTAAGATCACGAGGGAGGGCTCGGGAACCACTTGGAGGCGTGTTTTAAAGCATGTTTCCCTCAGGAAGGAGCAAGGCAAGGAGGGCCAAACCCTCAGGAGTTCGTCAGCAAGATCATTCAGGAGCTGCAGGAGTCAAGAGTCATGAGTGGCATCCGCCACTCACCCGCCGTAGCTCCCCATCCAGGCGAGGATGGTGGGCTGCGCGTCTGCATCGACATACCATGGCTCAACCGAGCCGCCTCTCAGGAGCACCTCTGGCCCTCATGCGTGGGGCACTGTGAAGGTCCACCCCACAGCTACATTCGCATGCCTTACGGCTTGCCGAACGCGGCTGCCACGCGCCACCGCCTCATGAGGAGCATCTTGGAGGCTCAAGTGGCCAGGCGTTCCGCAGTCCTGGCGGAGATGGAGATGGTCCGCGAGGAGCCACCAGCGCCTCCGGAGCCTCCCGAGGCTCCTGGGCCTGGGGGCTCGTAAAGATCGGCTTCCGCAGCGCAGATGTCCGCTACTTCAGCATCCCTTCATCTTCAACATTATCAGGTGACATCCTTCAAGTTTCATTTTCAGCTGGGAGCGCCCCCCAGGGCTGCATCATTCCCAGGCCGCGTGGGTCCGTCCCTGTGGCATGTATCCCTTTTGATTCGTGTTTCTAGTTTACTTTATTGGGGCGCCCTCGGCTGCATCATCCCCAAGCCACCGGGCGGAACCCGATTGGCATGTATCCCTCTTGCGCTTATTCGGGTTGTGCGTTTGACCCATCATGATTGTTATTTGGTGCCTGTCCATGGCACCCCTCTTCCTTCATGTCGGCCGCTTGCACGTTAAAGGGGGGGTACCTGAGCATCGCGAGTCATGGTTCCTACAGGCTCTCCAACCCTCACCCTCTGGCCTTGTCCACGGCATCACGACCTGGCATACCAGCGACGGCTGAGCCCCGCTCGAGGGTCGGGACCCGAGGACGTAGAGCGTCGACATCTAACCAAGATTGCAGGAACACATCACAAGTTAAGGCCCTGTGCCAGGCGCAACCCGCCTTGAGCTAGGGCCCCGTGAGTCCCGCGCTGGCTCACGGGTGCCTAGATACACCTCGTCAGGCCCTACCATGCCAGCCACGTGCCAGGGCGGGGCTGTACACGCCCCGAGGGCTCCTCCCGGAGGGGAGCCCCCTCCCACGCACCAGCGGAAGCACCATGCTCCACGCTGGCTAACGACACTGTCGAGGAGTGGCTATGCCCGTACACATACGGAAGCGCTATGCTCCACGCTGGTGATAAACAACTGAGGGTGGCCCCCGGCCGCATCAACCTCAGGGAGCCCAGAGCTTAATGTCTGGCCTCATCGTAACGCCTCCCCTCGGGAGTGCCGCGTGAGCGGGCTGGGCACGGGGGCTACACCTGGGTCATGCCCAGACGCACGCCACCCAGCCAGGCCCCTCGGGCCTGGTTCGTCGCTGCGTCTCTCCCGGCGGAGCCAATGTATGCGTTTGAGCGTCAAGGGGACTCGAGCATCGCGACTTAGGAGCCTAACTGGTCACGTAGCCCCTCACCCCTTAGTTCCGAAGGCTACTTGGCGGTTGAGGTATCTTGTGAGGCGGGCTCTGCCGACGTAGAATGGTAAATTCACCCATACATCACACCTTCCTACTTGTTGTTCGTTCGTCAAGGGGGACTCCTTAGCATCGCGACTCAGGAGCCTAACTTGTCACGTAGCCCCTCACTCCTTGGTCCCGTCCTGGTTTCCGTTCGGGGCTAACGGCGGCTGAGGTATGCGCGGGGCCGGGCTCTACCGATGTAGAACATAAGCTTGTAGGAAGGAAAAGCGCAAATCTCAAGGAATTTAAAAGCAAATATTACAACCATAACTGTTTTCCTGGCATAAGCATGAAGTTTAAACGCCTCCACGAGGCATGATGCATGTTGCAGGAGCTGAAAGCAGGGCAGAGCCATGAAGGAGTCACTTGTCGGCAGCACCGTCGCTCATGGCGGAGCTGCTTGACTGGCGAGTTCGCCTCGTGAAGCCTCGGGATCGGCAGCGCCTCGCCCGGCTTGGTCTTGAAGGCGGAACCGCCCGTGAGCTTCCGCTCGACCCTTCACGGCCTCAGCAGCGACAGCGGCAAGCTCGCCGCTCACGGGTTCCAACAGGGTGTCAAGGTCAACGTTGGGGTCGCGAAGATAGACGTGGGTGAAGACGCGTCGGCCTTTGCGAAAAAGACAGGACACGCGCCTCGGCCTCAGCCGTGGGGCCGAGGCCAAGGGTGACATCTTCAAGGGCGCGGACCAGGAAGAGAAGCAGCTTGGCGGGGCCGTCCTTGGCGCCGGCCAGCGGGCTTTCCAGGCCGCTGTCGTAAAGCGACCTCAGCAAGGTGCGAGCCTTCACCTCCAGCTTCGCGAAGGCCACGCGGTCCTCGGCCAGGACCCGCGCCTTGCCGTCCAGCTCGATCCTCTTCGCCTCCAACTCTTGCTCCAGCGCACCTAAGTGGCCATGGCGCTCATCAAGCTTGGCATCCCGGTCCTTGGCGGCCGCCTCACGAGCCTTCATGTCTTCGTCCTTCTCTTGGCGGATGCGGGCCTCCTTGGCAAGCTGGTCGCGCAAGCCCTGCAGCTCGCTCTCCAGTGCCTTGCAGTGACCTCGGACATCGGCTACCTCCCCCAAGCTGGTCGCGCAAGCCCTGCAGCTCGCTCTTCAGGCAAGCTATCGCGGCCTGAACCAGCGCTGCTCGAATTGAAGCATCAGAGCGAATCCAGCCTGAGGACAGCTCCAGGCGTCCGGCCACCAAGCGAGGGTCGGTGCCTAGAAGATCTTTCCGCAGCCGGTCCAGTTCAGCAGCAGCACGATCCAGGACAGTAGAAGGAGTTGGAGAAACGGCAGTTGGCGGAGTAGGAGGAGAGGACGGCAGTGTAATCACAGCACCATGAGTCGGGACCTTCTGCGCCCCGACGACTGTGGCAGTGGCATCAGGCAAGGATACCTCGGGAGTTGCTCGGGCCATGGGGGCTGAGCTCGCCTCAGCTAGCCCCGCCAGGCCTTGCGAGGATGACCGGGCAGGAGAGGCCCACGTCTTGCCCTCCGCTTCTTCCGCGGATGGAGGTGCTGTCCCGGGCGAAGCCTCAGGAGCCCCCTTCAGCTTTTTCGCTGCACGCACCGGCCTAGCCAAGGAATACAGATATCAAGCCTCAATGACGAAGCAAGAAGCAAAACGAGAATCAAACACTTACTAGTCATCGCTCACGGGCTCGAGCAACCTCCGGCCGAACTTGAAGCCCGAGAGTATGCAGATCGCCTCGGAACCGGGGCAGACCCGCGGGGAACCAACCCCGTCCTGTCCTTCTTCGGGATCAGGGGCGAGCTCTCGCCACCACACTCATCGCCATCCTCATCGTCGTCCAGCAAGAGGCGGAGAGCGCGGGACCTGCGCCGAGGGAGGGGCGCTCTCGACTCCCCGTCGGTCGCCTCGGAGTCGGGCCCCTCTCCCCGCTCCTTTTCTTCCTCCTCTTCGCTGGAGTCGCCGGAGGACACGTTCACCGTCGCCAGGGCCACCGGGTCCTCGGGAACCTCCGCGGGCACAGGCCTGTCCTCGTTGAAAGCGGGCATGGAGTCCACCACCTGCTTCCAATCATCTCGAAGGAACAGGGGTACAGGAGCGCCCTCCAGCCTCGCCACGTCTCCCCCGACCAAAGATTGAAGGACCGCGGCCAGATCTTCGTCGGCCAAGACTACGGGGCTCGAGCGGGGCCTCCACAGCAGAAGCAAGTATTGCCGAAGCGGGGCCACCCGGTGCTCAAGGAACTCCCTCAGGAGCGACGCCCTGGTCAGCTTTGCCGTCGCCATGTTGCCCGGCCACATGTCCGTGTCCATCTTCTCCAGCACTGGCTTCGCGCGCGAATCCAAGAGTTCCGCGTGAGACCAAGCGTCGATGGGCGTGGGCTGCTCCGTTGGCAGAATCAGCCGAGGATGTATGCGCCCAGCATCCACCATGACCCACTTGCTCCTGAAGCCTACAATCCTCTTCCCGGGCTTCGAGATGGCGTTGGAGCTGCCGTACGCGACAAAGCTCGCGCCATATTGACGATGGGGCCACGGGAGGCCCGGAGGTAGAAGTAATGGCGCAACAAGGCCACTGAGGGCTACACCCCGACATGAGCCTCACAATAGTAGGTGAAGATCGCCAGGAGAAGAACAGAGTTGAGGTGGAGGTGCAGAGCTTGCAGTTTGTAATGGCGGAGGACAGAAAAGAAGAACTCAGAAAAGGGAGGCACCAGACCGGCGTCAATGGCGCTCACGGAGAGCGGATAGAAGGTGCTTCCTTATTCCTCAGGAAGGGCAGAGCTAGCCTTGAGCACTGCTGCCCCGTCGTTGCCTTGTGCCGCCATCATCCGGCGCGCCCGGGCAAGGCTCTTCTCCGACACGTTCGGGGAGTCCAAAGAGGGCGAGTACCAAGCTCCGGCCGGGGTCTGGCAAGGCGCCATACCTTGCCAGGGCATGGGGTCGGAGTAGATCTGGGGATTTAGGAAGCAGGAAGGATAGGAGGCGAAGGGGATGCAGGCAATGACCGAGAAGGCAAATGAGGTAAAGCCTAGACGGGTACCGCTCTCTTGTCGGTTCGTGCAATTGCCAAGGTGTCGATGGGAAGTGGAGACGCCCATGTCCAATCAACCGCCACGCGGCGCCCAAGGCCGTAGGCTGTTAGGGCCCGTGGCGCTTCGCACTTGCCCCTTCGCTTCTCTGCTAAGCCAAGTCGGTGGCGCCTTGGGCCCGGGGGCTACTGTCGGCGTTCTGGGAACGGGGGTACCCAGACTAGCCTGCCTGCGGCCTGCGGCGTGGCTCAAGGGATGGCCTAGTACGGCCCATCTTCATCAGCACAAGCTGAAGACCCTCGTGAGGGGCCAAGCCTCGCGGGGCGGATGACAGGAAGCTTCCTAAGGCATGGCCTCGTCAGGCTGGCTCGCGAGGAGGTGGAGAGATCAAGGCGGGGTACCTCACGAGGTGCCCATGACACAAGCCATGACGACTAAGGGTGCCAGGCGGGCGCCAGCCCATGCAGTATCCTCGTTTCCTCTTTGGTGCAAAGGAGGCAAGCGCAGGCCATGAGTATCAAGCAAAGGCAACCATTTCGGTGCAACAAGACTAAGACCAGCAGAACAACCGGAAGGAAGTCATAGTGGATCCCAAGCCGGCGTCACCGTCAGAGTCTTTGGCAGGCAAGGACCGACTTTAGTCAGGATAAGTGTACTAGATGTTCCCCTTCAAAATGGCCAATTGTTGGCACCCTTCCTGCTCAATATTTGGGAAGAGGCCCAGGGCCTCTGCCTATAAATAGGACTAGCCACCCACAGGGTAGGGAGAGATCAAGCAATCTACAGAGATTGATCGATCTAGAGGCATCTTGAATCCAGAGAGAGAGAGAGAGAGAGAGAAGCGACCGAACTCCCCCTAGCAGTTCGTCGCACCGGCCAAGAACAGACCCTCGCGAGGCTGTTCTTCCTTGTATTATTCATCATCAGCCCCTGAGGCAATCCACCACACCACACACTGGAGTAGGGTATTACACCACAATGGTGGCCCGAACCAGTATAAACCTTGTGTCCCTTGTGTTGCTCTTTGTGTAGTTTAGATCCTTGTGAGGCGACGAGGCGTAGGTAGGTTGGAGGTGTGATCTCCGCGTGCACCCCAGAGTTCGAACCTAGAGGGTTTGCCGGAACCCGAAATCCGACAGTGGCTGAGCTAGCAGGCCTGTACGGCCCATCTTCATCAACAAGGCATTCAAGACCCTCGCGAGGGGCCAAGCCTCGCGAAGCGGACGACACAAGACCTCCTCAGGAGCGGCCTCGCCAGGCAGGCTTGCGAGGGGCAGAGAGATCAAGGCAAGGCAAACCTCGTGAGGTTCTCGTGACATGAGCCTTGACGATCAAGATCAGGCAGGCGCCACGCGGGCGCCAGCAACCTTGTTTCCTCTTTGGTGATAAAGGGGGCAAGCGCAGGCGCAGAGTACCGAGGCATCAAGCAAAGGTTTCCATATCAGTGCGACGAGACCAAGACCAGCAGGACGGCAAGACGGAGGTCACAATGGAGCCGAAGGCGGCGTCACCACCAGAGCCTTTTGCAAGCGAAGACCGCTTTTGTTAGGATAAGTTGTACTAGCTGTCCCCTTTCAAATTGGCCGTTGTTGGCTCCCTTCCCACGCAATATTTGGGGAGAGGACCAGGGCCTATATAAGTAGAACTAGCCACCACAGTAGGGGGATCGATTCCATCTTCCGTCCTGTCACCCATAAGCTCACAGAGCACAAGAACACCTCAACCTCAGGAGGCTGTTCTTCCCTTTGTACTGTTCATCATCAGCCCAAGAGGCAATCCACCGCCACCACACTGGAGTAGGGTATTACACCGCAACGGTGGCCCGAACCATTATAAATATTCTGTCCTTTGTGTTGTGAGCTCGTCAAGTTCGTTCTTGAGATCTTACCCAGTTAGGACGCGGATCGGTAGGGAGGAAATCTTCACGCGCACCCCAGTGTTCGAACCTTGAGGGTTTTGCTGGAACCCATGATCCGACATTTGGCGCGCCAGGTAGGGGTGCGCCGGAGCTTTCTTTCCGTCGCTCCGCATCCAGTTTCTCCGTCATCTCCATGGCGGACGCTCGTCGTGCTCGTGCTGAGCGTCGGGCTGCCCTCGCCACCGGTGTCGCTGAGACGGCTCCCGTCGGCAGGCCACCTCATCGTTCTCCGTCTCCTGCCGCCAACACCGCCACCGGCCCGGCGCGGAAATAGCAGCAAGCGTCCTCGCTGCACTCCTTGGTGCGGCGGGACAGCCGCAACGCCACTCCATCACTAACCCCGCCCGGTTCCTCGTCCCACGCTGGTCGCACTCCCATGGACGCACGGGCCGCGCTCCTCATGGCGCACGAGCTCCTGCGCTACCGACCGGTCGATGACCTCTACGAGGACTAGCTCGACCGCATCGCCAAGCTCATTTGCGCCGCAGGGGGCTCCCCTGCGTCGTCCCTCTCTCCGCCTAACCCTCCGCCAGCTACAGACGACGTAGCTCACGGAGCACCTCCACCGCCTCTGCCCCAAGACGGCGCCAAGGCGCGCGGCTCCACAACGCGACCCGCCGCATCCAGCACCCACGCGTGATGAAAGAAGCTGTCAAGAAGTCCCTCGACCGCAAGGGAACGCTCCGCCACTCCTCGCACTGCTGCACCAAGACCGTCTGCCGCGGCCGGCCCCCGCGCATCTTGCCGAAGCGGCGCGTGGGCGCCAGGACCAAGCTCCGCCTCCAAGACGGGACCCGGCGTCCACGGCCGGCTACCGCGCCTTCCCCCCTGAGCTGCGTAGCGTCGCCTGGCCGGGCAAGTTCAAGCTAGATCTGCCTCCTCGCTACGACGGTACCCCTGACCCTGCAGAGTTCCTGCAGCACTATGAGCTGAGCATCGAGGCGGCCAACAGCAACGAGAAAGTCATGGCGAATTGGTTCCCTATGGCGCTCAAAGACGGCGCCGCTTCGTGCTTTTGAACCTGCCTCGAGCTCGATCTCCTCACAGGGGCCGAGATGCGCGACCGCTTCGTCGCCAACTTCCAGGGCACTCGACCGTCCACCGGCCGCAGGTGACCTGCGTCGCGTCAAGCAACAACCAGGAGAGACCCTCCAAAAGTACATCCAGCGCTTCAATAACATTCGTCTCAAGATCCCCAAGGTGACGGGCGAGGCCATTATCTCCGCGTTCTCTGATGGCGTCCACGTCATAAGATGCAGGAAGAGCTCGCTATCCACGACGAGCTATGCACATCTCGTGAGTTGTTCAACCTGGCGACCAAGTGCGCAAGAGCTAAGGTAGGGCGCCTCTCCCTCCTC
Organism: Aegilops bicornis; assembly: GCA_021605145.1. NCBI lineage: Eukaryota > Viridiplantae > Streptophyta > Magnoliopsida > Poales > Poaceae > Aegilops > Aegilops bicornis. The sequence goes on from CM038675.1 coordinate 74,274,263, forward strand.
GAGCTGCCGGCTGTGGACCCGAAGGAGAAGAAAGCCAAGGCCAAGGACGTGAAGCGCAAGGGAGCAGCGATGCTCGCGGCGGAGCCGAACACTAAGCGAGGCCGAGATCAGCCCGAGTCATCCAAGAGCAGCCGACCGTTCTGCACCTTCCACAACCTGCATACCCACAACACCAGCGACTGCCAAGAGCTCAGACCCATTCGGGAAGGACGCTTCGGCCGACGCCCCGAGCACTGTGACTGGGGCTACGACCGAGGAGGAGGACATGGTGACAGAGGTTGGAACAACTGTGCCCCGCGCCAGGAGTGGCGTGACCGGCCTCGTGAGGACCGCTGGCAGGATCAGCCTCGCGAGGGCGCCTGGAGGGACCAGCCTCGTGAGGATCGTCCTCAGGGCAACGCCGGTCTTCCTCCGCTGCCGCCACCGCCAAGAAGGAATGACGACCACCATCAAGACGAGGGGGCTGGGGAATTCCAGGAGTCGCGTGCTATCGCCTGCATCTTGGGCGGAGCTCAGGCCCCAGCCTCGCAGCGTATCTTCAAACAGTTTGCTCGTGAAGTGAATGCAGTCCTCCCCAAGCTTGAGGCCACACACCCGCTCAGGTGGTCCCAGTGCGCCATCACCTTTAGTTCGGAGGATCAGCTCAAGTGCGCGGCCATCGCTGGCGCCCTCCCGATGCTTTGCTCCCCAGTCATCAGCAACGTGCAAGTTACCAAAACCCTCATCGATGGCGGCGCATGTCTCAACGTCCTGTCCGTCGACATGTTCGACAACCTCCAAGTGCCGTATGATCAGCTTCAGCCTACCAAGCCTTTCTCAGGGGTGACCGACGGTTCCACCACACCAATAGGGTAGGTCCGCCTCCCTGTCACCTTTGGAGAACACAAGAACTACCGCACCGAGCTCATCGACTTTGACGTCACGCACATCCGACTACCGTACAATGCCATCCTCGGGTATCCATCCCTGGCCAAGTTCATGGCGATGACCCATCACGGCTACAATGTCCTCAAGATGCCGGGAAGCGGCGGAATCATCACAGTCCCATGTGAAGAAAGAGATGCGGTGCGCTTCCTTGAGCGTGCCTTTCAAGCTGCAGCAATCGACGACCCCGACGGCAAGGGCGAGGGCCCTCCTGAGGATATCCCCACGAAGAAGAAGCAGCTGCGCCATGCAGGACCTCAGGAGGGTGGCGTTGCAGCTGGAACCTCGTTAGGATCGGCGCCCGCCCCAGGGGCTTCTCCCTCCATCACTTAGGAAAGCGCGCCCGACGCCCTTCTCGGGCAGGGCTTGGGGGCTCTCCTCTGGAGGGCCTCAGACCTTGCCAACATCACGAGGGAGGCGTTGGGCACCACTTGGAGGCGTGCTTCACGGCACGTTTCCCTCAGGAGGACACCGGGCGAGGAGCGCCCACCGCTCAGGACTTCATCACCAAGACCACTCAGGAATTGCAAGACGCAAGGGCCATGCGCGGCGACCGCCGCTCACGAGGCGCAGCTCCCCATCCAAGCGAGGATGCTGGGCTGCGCATCTGCATCGACGTCCCAGGGCTCAACAGGGACGCATCTCAGGAGCTCTTATGGCCTTCGCGCGCGGGCCGCTGCCAGGGTCCATCGCACAGCTACATTCGCATGCCTTTTGGCCTGCCGAGCGTGACGTTCGTCTACCAGCGCAACTTGTGGCGCACCCTGGCGACTTAGGGGGCCAGGCACCGCGCCGTCCTGACAGAGATGCAGGCAGTCCTCAAGGAACCGCCTGGACCCCCAGAGCCTCCTGAGGCTCAGGGGTCCGGTGGCTCATGAGGAGCAACTCCTTCGCCGCGTACCTTCAGCTGCACCCACGCCCCTTCATCAACAGAACCAGGTGACATTTTCCAAGTTTATTTAGCTGGGAGCACCTCTCGGGCAGCATTATTCCCAGGCCACGTGGGTCCGTCCCTGTGGCATGCATCCCTTTTTCTTCATGTCTTCAGCTTACCATGCTGGGGGCGCCCCTCGGGATGCATCATCCCCAAGCCGCTGGGGCCTGACCTATTGCCGTGTATCTCCCTTGCATTTACTTAATCCAGTATGCTTTCCATGCCTAACCTGCCTATGACTATTACCTGTTCAATCGCCACCCATCATGGGTGCCGTGCGCCGGCCGTCTTTCTTCAGGACCCTTCGCGTGAGTAAGTTGAGCACGGCGTCTGTGCTCGAGCCCGTCCCTGCAGCGTCGATAAATCCAAAGGCTGAGCTCTGTCTGGCGGGCCGGCCCCATTCACATCACCTCCTGGGGCCGTTGGTGCTTGGCTTTCTCACGCGATAACCTCAGGAGATTCGTTCAGCGCAGGTTGTCTGACCACCTCGCAGGACAAACACAGCGAAAGAACCAAGACCAGGCGCAACCCACCTTGAGGTAGGGCCTCGTGAGTCCCGCGCTGGCTCACGAGTGCCCAGATACACCTCGTCTAGCCCTGCCGTGCAAGCCACGTGTCAGGGTGGGGCTGTACACGCCCTGGGGGCTCTCCGCAGAGGGAGCCCTCCCTCCCACGCACAAGTGGAAGCACCATGCTCTGTGCTGGCCGTCAACACTGCCGAGGAGCGGCTATGCCCGTGCACAAGCGGAAGCACTATGCTCCGCGCTGGTGATAAACAACGGCCGTACCAACCTCAGGGAGCCCCAGAGCTCAGTGTCCGGCCTCACCGCAACGCCTCCCCTCGGGAGAGACGCGCGAGGGGGCTGGGCACGGTGGCTGCGCTCAGGTGACGCCCAAGCATACGCCACCCAACCAGGTCTCCCGGACCTGGTCATAACGCGCCCCTCCCGAGCCGGGCCTCGGCGAGGGCAAAGGTATGGAGATTGTTTGCGCATCAAGGGAGACTCCTGAACATCGTGACTCAGGAGCCTAACTGATCACGTAGCCCCACACTCCTTGGTCCGTCCTGGACTCCAGTCAGCCCAACGGTGGTTGAGGTATGCGTGGGGCCGGGCCCTGCCGACGTAGAACATTAACCTATCCTCGCGTATTCTCCCTATAAGTTGTTTGCGCGTCAAGGGGGACTCCTGAGCATCGCGACGCAGGAGCCTAACTGGTCATGTAGCCCCTCACTCCTTGGTCCGTCCTGGTCTCCGGTTGGCCCAACGGCGGTTGAGGTATCTTGGCGGGGCAGGCTCTGGCGGCAGCGAACACGAAGCAAATAGGAATAAAAACCGCAAAATACCAAAGCAAATATTACTAGACATATTGTTCTCACAATATCAAACGAAAGTTTTACGCCTCCACGAGGCCTGATACATGCTGCAGGAATGAAACAGGAAAGCAGCCGCAGGTTACCCCTGGGCACCGCTGCTACCTCTTGAGCACTGCGTTGGTTTCCCTTGAAGAGGGAAAGGGTGATGCAGCAAAGTAGCGTAAGTATTTTCCTCAGTTTTGTAGAACCAAGGTATCAATCCAGTAGGAGGCTACGTGCGAGTCCCTCGCACCTACACAAACAAATAAATCCTCGCAACCAACGCGATAAGGGGTTGTCAATCCCTACACGGTCACTTACGAGAGTGAGATCTGATAGATATGATAGGATAATATTTTTGGTATTTTTATGATAAAGATGCAAAGTAAAGAAAGTTATAAAAACGGCGCTAGAAATAACTTGTTGTTGGGAGATTAATATGATAGAAAATAGACCCGGGGGCCATAGGTTTCACTACTGGCTTCTCTCAAGAGCATAAGTATTTTATGGTTGGTGAACAAATTACTGTTGAGCAATTGACAGAATTGAGCATAGTTATGAGAATATCTAGGCATGATCATGTATATAGGCATCACGTACGAGACAAATAGACCGACTCCTGCCTGCATCTACTACTATTACTCCACACATCGACCGCTATCCAGCATGCATCTAGAGTATTAAGTTCATAAGAACAGAGTAACGCCTTAAGCAAGATGACATGCTGTAGAGGGATAAATTCATGCAATATGATAAAAAACCCCATCTTGTTATCCTCGATGGCAACAATACCATACGTGCCTTGCTGTCCCTACTGTCACTAGGAAAGGACATTGCAAGATTGAACCCAAAGCTAAGAACTTCTCCGATTGCAAGAAAGATCAATCTAGTAGGCCAAACCAAACTGATAATTCGAAGAGACTTGCAAATATAACCACTCATACATAAAAGAATTCAGAAGATTAAAATATTGTACATAGGTAAACTTGATCATAAACCCACAATTCATCGGTCTCAACAAACACACCGCAAAAGAAGATTACATCGAATAGATCTCCACGAGAGAGGGGGAGAACATTGTATTGAGATCCAAAAAGAGAGAAGAAGCCATCTAGCTAATAACTATAGACCCGAAGGTCTGAAATAAACTACTCACACTTCATCGGAGAGGCTATGGTGTTGATGTAGAAGTTCTCGGTGATCGATGCCCCCTCCGGCGGAGCTCCGGAACAAGCCCCAAGATGGGATCTCGTGGGTACAGAAGGTTGCGGCGGTGGAATTAGGTTTTTGGCTCCGTATCTTGTAGTTTTGGGGTACGTAGGTATATATAGGAGGAAGGAGTACGTCGGTGGAGCAACAGGGGGCCCACGAGGGTGGAGGGCGCACCCCCCTACCTCGTGCTCTCCTGGTTGATGTCTTGATGTAGGGTCCAAGTCCTCTGGATCACTTTTGTTCCGCAAATCACGTTCCCGAAGGTTTCATTCCGTTTGGACTCTGTTTGATATTCTTTTTCTGCGAAACTCTGAAATAGGCAAAAAACAACAATTCTGGGCTGGGCCTCCGGTTAATAGGTTAGTGCCAAAAATAATATAGAAGTGTATGATAAAGCCCAATAATGTCCAAAACAGAAGATAATATAGCATGGAGCAATCAAAAATTGTAGATATGCTTGGAGACGTATCAGCCGCCATCACCCACTAGAGATGCTCCTTCCTTGGTAGTATCGCCTTCACCTGCACTGTCGGCCAAAGGTGCGAGCGGCTGCAGCGGAACTTCTTCATGAGGCCTCCACAGCCCTTCACGGCGGCGGCAGCAGCCGCACAACCCTCCCCATCTACAGGCTCCAGCAGCTCTTCAAGGCGGGCGAAGGGATCGCGAAGGTAAAGGTGGCTGAAGACCCGCGTAAGCGCGACCGAGGAAAGAGCGCGTGCCTTGTCCTCTGCCATGGGGCCGATGCCGGCCATGACCTCCTCAAGCGCGTCAACCAAGTAGGGAAGAAGCTTGGAGGGGCCGTCCTCGTCGGTGGACAGTTGCGTCTCCAAGCCCTTCTCGTAGAGCGCCTTCAGCGCCACACAAGAACTCTTCTCGAGAAGCGCGAGAGCCTCGAGGTCTTCGGCCAGGACCTTCACCTTGACGTCAAGGTTGACCTCCTTCGCCTTCACCATCCGCTCCAGCTCCCCCAGCCGGTCGCGCTCCGCGGCCTGCGCCTTCACTAACTCCCCCAGCTCGGCGTCGCGGTCCCTGAAGGCGTCCTCCCAGGCCCTCATCTCCTCCTTCGCCTGGTGGCCACGGGTTTCTTCGGCGTGCTGGTTGTGCAGACTCTTCAGCTCATCCTCCAGCACCCGGCAGCGGGCGCGAGCGGCCTTGGCGTCCTTCAGCGCCGCCTCACGATCGGCCACAGCTTGCGCGGTGGCCCGCTTCTCCTCCTCGGAGGCCGTCGCGGCCTGGTTCAGTGTCGTTTGAACCGTCGAGTCGGAGTGAAGCCAGCCAGAGGCCAGCTCCAGGCGCCCGGCTACCAGGCGTGGGTACGCACCCAGGAGGTCTTCCAGCAGCTGGGCCATCTCAGAAAGGACGCGCTCCAAGGCGGCGGAGGAAGCAGAAGAACCTGGGAGTAGTGGCGCAGCAGGAGAGGGAATCGACGTCGTCACCAGAGCCTGGTGTGACGCCCGAATAATTAGCTACAGTAATCCCACGTTAATGATGCCACATCACCACTGTTACAGTTGCTAATCTCGCGCTGGTTTGAAATTGATTCGAATTCAAATTCAAATTCTAGCAAACAACAAAAGTTTTCAAATATTAAAACTAAAATGTTAGATGGGCCAAATAATAATGTAATTAGTAATGGTGGAGAAACCACATTGTTACAAAAGGTTTAAATGCAATTAGGTAATTAAAACAGTAGTTAAAACAATTAAATAAATACATATTGGATTTTATTAAATATTAAACTATCTTTTTGGGTAAATAATTGTTGTGGCAGTAGTATAATTATAAATGCAGGTTTAGGTACTAGTGGTAATTTTTGTAAAACAGAAACTTAGAGGAAACTAAAAATAAATAGAAAAGATTAATAACTAAAAAGAAAATAACAAAACAGAAAACAAAATAAAAGAGAAGGGCCAACCCCCCCCCCCCCACTGGGCCACGGCCCAGCTAACCGGTCCAATTTCCCCTGGCCTATAACCCCCTCACCCGTAACCCTAACCGGCCACCACGCCACTCCCCCCCCCCACACGAAAAATATCTCCTCCCCCCTCTCCCCCGATTGGATCGGGATCGAGAGGAGGAGGACGCCACACGCCTCGACCCGCTGCCGCTGGCTGCTGCCTGCGCCACTGGGCGCCACTTCACCCAGGCGCTCCCCGCCCGGCTGCTTCTCCTCCGTGCCCGTCGTCCCGTCACCCTCCTCGCGCCTCTGCCATTTCCCCTCGGCCCGTGAGCCTCCCCTCCCTCCTCTCTCTGTCATGTGGCCAGACGCCTTGCAGCTCCGCCCGTGGCAGCGCCCTCTCCCTTGCCTCCCAGCTCGCCCAGCGCCTCGCCTCATAGGCCGAGACCGTGTGCTTGGCACCCGCTTCGCCCGTGCTGCCCCATACCGCCGTTCGTCGCCACGCCCGTGGTCCCCTCGCGCACCCCGTGCCCGTGTCATCTTCTCTGGCCTCGTCCAGGCACCACCACCTCCAACGGACCGCGCCCGTCGCAACCCAACCTCGTCGCACCTGCCACGACCGCATCCACCAGCTGGGCTGGCGGGTGTCTCGCGCCAAGGCTTGCCTTCTTGTTACACCTGCCAAGGCCATTGGCCGTCCCAGCCTCGGCAGCCCTCCTCGCTCCGCCCCCAGCTTTCGCGCCGTCCACAGGGCTGCCGGACGCAGCCCGGCCAAACCCGGCCTGACCGGGAGGCCCCCCGTGGCCCCTGCAGGTCCATTCGCCCGGCACCCACACCTCCACAAACGCCGCCCGCTAAGGCCGCAGGGCCAATGACAAACGGGCGCCACTAGCCTCAGAACATTTTTATAAAAAAGGAATTAAAAATATAATAATGAAATTAGTTAATTAATTAATTAACTTAATTAATTTTGATTAATTAAACTTGTCAAATAACTAAACTAATTAAACTGTTAGGTAATTAATTAATCAGACAATGACAATGGGGGCCACCCCTAATTAATCCTGATTAGGTTAATTAATATGTTTAATTAAAATATGTCACTGACAAATTGGGGCCTTGGTCAGGTTGACTCAATCAACCTGATGACTTGACGTCGGACATGACATCATGGTGGTGTCATAAATCCAATTTCGAATTAAATTAAATAATTAATTAAATTTCAGAAATTAATAAATTCTTTTGAAAATCATATCTTTTAATCCGTAAATCGGATGGAAAAACTTTATACATGAAAGTTGCTCAGAACGACGAGACGAATCTGGGTACGCAACCCGTTCGTCCGCCACACATCCCTAACCTATCGAACTCGCAACTTTCCCCCTCTAGTTCAGCTGTCCAAACACGCGGAACGCCGGGAATACTGTCGGATTTCGGGTTCCGGCAGACCCGGTTCAAACTCTGGGGTGCGCGCGGAGATCCAACCCTCCACCCTCTCGTACCTCGCCGAATCACAAGAACTTAAACTACTAGCAAGAACAACACAAGAGAGACAAGATTTATACTGGTTCAGGCCACCATCGTGGTGTAATACCCTACTCCAGTGTGTGGTGTGTGGATTGCCTCTTGGGCTGATGAGGAGCGATGAGGGAAGAACAGCCTCGCGAGGGTCTGTTCTTGGTGGGTGTGATGAACTGCTAAGTGGTGTCCCATCGCTCTAGCTTGAGGATCGGGTCTCTCTCTCTCTCTGGATCCCAAAATGCCTCGCGGGAGCAGAGAGGATGCCCTACTATGGTGGCTAGCTCTACTTATATAAACGAAGGCCCTGGGCCTCTTCCCAAATATTGAGCGGGACGGGCGCCAACAATTGGCCATTTATAAGGGGAACAATGGTACACTTATCGACTAAAGTTGGTCCTCGCTTGCCAAAAGGCTCTGGTGATGACGCCACCTTGGGCTCCATGATGGCGCATTCCGGCCGTTGGGGCTCGTCTTGGTCTTATTGCACGAAAGCGGATGCCTTTGCACGATGCTCTTACTGCGCTTGCTCCCTTTGCACCAAAGAGGAAAGGAGGAGCCAGCTGCTGGCTGGTGCTGCCCAGGCGCCCTTGGTGCGTCATGGCTTGCGTCATGGGCACCTCGCGAGTACCCTGCCTTGAACTCTCCGCCTCCTCGTGAGCCAGCCTGGCCGAGGCCGTGCCTGAGGCTCCTTGTCGCCCACCTCATGAGGCTTGGCCCCTCGCGAGGTCTTGAGTTTGTGTTGGTGAAGATGGGCTGTCTGGGACTCCTTTGAGCCACGCCGCGGGCGCAGGCAGCAGAAAGTCTGCAGGGACCCCGTTCCCGGAAGCGCCCGACAATAGCCCGGGCCCACGCCAGCGCCCAAACTTGGCCGAGCAGAGAGGCGAAAGGGCGAAAAGTGAAGCGTCACGGGTCCTATGACCAACTTGATCGCCAAGGTGGCGGTTGACTGGACGTGGTCGGCACTGCTCCCCCACGACGCCTTGGTAACCGCCCGGATTCGACAAGTCCTTGCATGCATGCTCAGTCATGATTACCGACGATCGTGGAGGTCGACGGTTGGCCTTTGCCGCCTATAAGTACGGAACGGCGCGCGCCCTTCCAGTCTATCATTTCTTGTCTCTCCTTCTTCTCCAAGGGGACGGGCCGCCAGGTCGAATCTTCCTCTCCTTCACCTAAGCGTGCTCGTGGTCGCCCTCGCAAGCACCCTACCTCCACGGCGGTCTCCCACGGTCGTGGGGGAGGCTCTCAGCATGGCGACGAGCGGCTGGCCATGGTCGGAGGGCGTGCCCCGGTCGCGCGTCCCCCGAGGCCGTGCCTCCATGCTGCTGAAGCGCTGCCGGAGTTCTTGGTGAGGGCGGAGGAGCCATCCACCGTCCGGCTTCAGCTCCCGTGCTTCCTCTTGGGTGAGCTCCCAGATGGCGCCCTGAGTGGCCTCTGGCTCCAGGCAGATGGTACATTTGTTGCAGCCGAGCCGTGGGCTTCTCAGAGGTCTGCTGCAGGGAACCTATTCCTGGCCCGCGGCTGGCTTCTCTGGAGGTCTCCGCCGTCGGTGCTCCCTGCACTTCAAGTATGATTTCGACGCCACCCTCTACGTGAGGGTGTTCGGGGAAGACGGCCGCCGCATGGGGTGCTGCCCTGAGGACGACGACCGTGGCCGAGGACTCACCCCAGGTGCGGGCGGAGAGGGCAGCGCGCGGGCGGCTGGCAATGCCCGCGACTCCTCACTCTTCACCAGCTCTTCTTCGGGTGGCGATTCTTCCGGCGACCGCAGCCAGCCCAGCCGCCCGCGCGCCGCTTGGGGGTGGCAGCCGGGTCCGCTCGCCGCCACGCCCGATGAAGCGAGATGGAGTCCGGCCCGAGCTCCGGGAGGCGGCCGGGCCTCCCAAGAGAGTAAATCGCAGGCGTGCTTCACACCTTTTGTCCTTCTCCTTCCTTTTCTCCTGCGTAAAAAGTGAACAATGTGTGGCCCGATGAAGGGCGTGTTTAGGGCAACGCCGTTAATTATTGTACTGCTTTTGTTATCCTGATACTGTTCCCTTCTGTCGTGCGCCCATTCGCAAGTGAATCTCGGTCATGGCCGCGGGGGCGACCGACCCTGGCCCCGTGTTCGCATTGTGCTGCCCTTGAGGCATGGCCAGGAGGGGTGCTCCAGCTGTGGACCAGGGCCGTGAGAAACTTGAGCGATAGGGGTAGGAACACCCGCGGGGGCTCCGAGATTCCGCCTCACGAGTCCCCGCGCAAGAGAAATCGAGGCAGTAGGGCGAAAAAGATCGAAGAACCACGGACCAAAAAAGGGGCGATAGTTTCGATAAACACTCCAAATGAGAATAACAAGTCAACTGCAGAAAGCAAATGAAAAAGCCGCGTCAGGCACCTAGTCTAGTCTTCGACGTCTTCTCACCAGCGCAGAGCTAAGTGCTGCTACTGGGCGTAGGAGGGAGCCCCAGGGCCTGTGGCCGGCACCCCTGAGACTCCGAGGCGTGTACAGCCCCACTCATTATTACGTGAGAGTGTCATGGGGCGGCGAGCTTCACAGGCACTAGGCCTTCTTCACAGGCTCCGGGCCTTTCTTCTGGTAAGCAAGCTTCACGGGCGTTTGCCTTCTTCACAGGCTCCGGGCCTTTCCAGAACGCGACAGCTTCACAGGCGATCGCCTTCTTCGCAGGCTCTGGGCCTTTTCCAAAAAGATGAACTTCACAGGCATTCGCCTTCTTCACAGGCTCCGGGCCTTTTCCAAAAAGATGAACTTCACAGGCATTCGCCTTCTTCACGAGCTCGGGCCTTTTCCAAAAGATGAACTTCACGGGCATTCGCCTTCTTCACGAGCTCGGGGCCTTTTCCAAAAATATGAACTTCACAGGCATTCGCCTTCTTCACGAGCTCATGGCCTTTTCCAAAAGATGAACTTCACGAGCATTCACCTTCTTCACGGGCTCGGGCCTTTTCCAAAAGATGAACTTCACGGGCATTCACCTTCTTCACGGGCTCGGGGCCTTTTAGGGGTAAAACCTCCGGAGGTCTTTGGATATTCCACGCGTTATGTATAGGCACCCCTCTTGAGTCTCCAAGCGCCGCAGGCCGGGCACAGAAACATGAACAACCTTGAAGGGCCCTCCCACATGGGAGAGAGCTTATGCAGTCCCTCCACAGAGAGGACCCGTCGGAGCATGAGGTCCCCTACCTCGAGAGTTTTGGGGGCGGATGTTGCGGCGGTGGTATCGCCCGGAGTGCCTGCTGGTACCTACGCCGCTTCATGGCCTCAGCTTCTCGGCAGCGCTCCTCCCCAAAGCACAAGGGTCGTCCCCGCATGGCGTCCTAGCGTTTCATCAAACGCCCGGGACCTGGCAGCGGATCGGCACGCTTGACCTCGTGAGGGAGGACGCTTCGGCTCCATAGACCAGAAGAAGGGGTCTCCCGATCGGCTTGGTTGCGGTTGTGCGGATGGACCACAACACGACGGAAGCTCATCGTACCAGCCTGCCGCGAGCTTCCAGTTTCTTCTTGAGCGTCACGGTCTTGAGGCCTCTCAAGACCTCTGCATTAACCGCTTCGGCCTGTCCGTTGCTGCGAAGTGCGCCACCGGCGTAGCATATCTGCGTCCCAAGGTTAGCGCGATATGTTTTAAAAAGTTCTTGGTGAACTGCGAACCGTTGTCGGTGATGATGCGGTTCGGCACTCGAACCGCTCACGATGCCCTTGATGAACTTGACCGCAGAACCAGCGGGGATGGTGCGAGCGGCCTCGACTTGACCCCACTTGGTGAATTTGTCCACGACGGCGTAGAGGTAGCGATAGCCCTGGCGCTTTCGAGGAAAGGGCCCAGAATGTCCAGCCCCGGACCGCGAATGGCCAAGTGAGGGAATGGTTTGCGAGCCTCTATTTGGTGGTGGATCTGCTTGGCATGGAATTGGCAAGCCTCGCAAGCCTTCACGAGGTCGATGGCGTCATTGAGCCTTGATGGGCCAATAGAAACCGGCTGCAGGCATACTTCCGACAAGGGTCCATGACGATGAATGGTGCCCACAATCTCCGCCATGTATATCTTCCGGCAATTCCTTCTCGTGTTCCCACGGTGATGCGGCGTAGGGATACATCGTTTGGTAAATCTCGATAGAGCTCTCCATTCCGATGTTGTATGCAGTGGCTTGCCGCGCCACACGCTCTGCCTCCTCCTCCTTCTCTGGCAAAGTCCCATGCGTTAAGTAACTCTTGAGCTCCGTGATCCAGCACTCCTCTTGAGGTTCCATCGTTAGGAGCAGGCCTCCTCCCGAGGCCGGGCCACAGGCTGGGGCTCCCGAGGCTGGTGGCTGAGGGAGCTCCTCCCGAGGCTGTGCCGTGTTTGATAACGGCGGCAAGGATGAGGGCTTGAAGAGTCGTTCCTCAAAGACACCCGGCTCCTGGGGTAACATCCTGGAGGCTCGTTTGGCGATGTCGTCGGCCTCTTGATTGGTGCCGCGGGACACGTGCTGCAGCTCCAACCCCCAGAACTGTTTCTCCATCCTGCGGACCACCGCAAGGTAGGCCTCCATGTGTTCATCCCTTGGCTCGTACACCTTGTTGGAGAAATTGATGAGGAGCTGCGAATCGCCCTTGATGGTAAGGCGCTTCACCTTGTTCGAGGCATCCCTTGGCTCAATAAATTGTCGCTGAGTCAATCAGCCACCTCCTCAGCTCTCCTTGATTTAATGATGAACTCTTGTTTCAGAACTCGCTCCCACAGTTCAATTCCCGAGAATCTTACAATGCCATCTCGACAATTTGTGTTGCACCTTTTCATCTCAGGCATCCTAAGTCTGAAGTATCCTGACACCATTCAAATCTGAATCTCGATCAGATATGATGGTTGGAACATATTTCTAAGAGTTTTAACATTGGTCTCTATATGTCTTGGTAAGGTGATGTCATGCCTAGAACCCCTGGCCTGAGGACCTATTATTATAATTTCCTTTTTAGCAAGGTAATCAATTCTTCCATGAGGAAATTGTAAGACTTATTCTATAAGTCATCCTTGATGGATCCTTTGTGTATCCAAAGTCTGACCTTTACCTGATGACCATGTCAATACTATCTTGAAGCATGTCTGTGGTACTCCAGTCTTCAATAAGGGCATTTGAAGCACAATGCCAAATTATCTTTATCAATTATCCAAACACCGTTGTATGGGTAATGTCATGAAATTTCTCTCCCCTTACCTAAAGAGTTTTCTACATTATATCATGTCATGGATATCATGCTCTGTTTGTCCTTGGGAAGGAAATACCCCTGAAATATGTGTTTTAACATATTTTCCTTTCCATTGTTCTGTTTAATATGATAATCATATTTTCCTTTCCATTGTTTGGTTTAACCTTTCTTGTGATCTATATGACCTAAGAAGTAATATTCTCCTGCTTATGTAAACACCTCGTGGTACCACTCTGTCAGTAAGACCCTGTTACTATTGTTGATGACATTCCGGTAGCCACCAATGGACGAGAACCTTGCCTATTGGTCCGCCTCGTTCAACGAGCAGGAAAATGGTTATCTTCGTCCCTCGCCCTTGGTACCTACGTTGTTGCCAACATAGCTGGCAGGCTACCCTCTGATATGCCTTGCTATCATGACTGTGCAAGATGTCAGCCCCCTTTCTACTTTTAACCCACAGTTCCACAGGATCGAACCCGGACTCTCCTATAGGCCCTATTGCCAAAGATATTCCTGGAGCTTGACTTTGTATGTAATTCAGGGGCCACCTGCCTAGTAATCTATTCTGATATCAGACACAATACTTATTCCCATTGCTCTGAACCCCTTCCACACTTTGTTTTAGTTAACGGACGAGCCTATGCGCTTGAAACTTCTATTTTACACCTTGTTACTTTGCCCTTGATATTTTCTTAAGTTTCAACTCGAGAGATACTCTTATGCTCATTCATGGGTTAACCCCCAGATTGTTTCCCTCATAAGCATTCTGTCGTAGCCGAACTACCCCTTACGTATTCGTAAGTACGTTAGAGTTCCCAAAGAAAGGATGTCGACTTCATCATGATGACCTGAAGAAGAGAAATGAAGACATCAACATAATGGATCGACCGCTTCGAGAAGAGCAACCAAGATCGAGTACGCTCGTTAGATTTTCATAACCAAATCCCTTCCCCGCACTTCCCCTCTTTAATCTCGGGACGAGATTTCTTGTAGTGGAGGAGAATTGTGACGCCCGGATAATTAGCTACAGTAATCCCACGTTAATGATGCCACGTAACCATGGTTACAGTTGCTAATCTCGCGCTAGTTTTAAATTGATTCGAATTCAAATTCAAATTCTAGCAAAGAACAAAAGTTTTCAAATATAAAAACTAAAATGTTCGGAGTGGGCTAAATAATGCATAATTAGTAATGGTGGAGAAACCACATTGTTACAAAAGGTTTAAATGCAATTAGGTAATTAAAACAGTAGTTAAAACAATTAAATAAATACATATAGGATTTTATTAAATATTAAACTATTTTTTTGGGTAAATAATTGTTGTGGTAGTAGTATAATTATAAATGCAGGTTTAGGTACTAGTGGTAATTTTTATAAAACAGAAACTTAGAGGAAACTAAAAATAAATAGAAAAGAATAATAACTAAAAAGAAAAGAACAAAACTGAAAACAAAATAAAAGAGAAGGGCCACCCCCCCCACTGGGCCACGGCCCAGCTAATCGGTCCAATTTCCCCTGGCCTATAACCCCCTCACCCGTAACCCTAACCAGCCACCACCCCACTTCCCACCCCCACACGAAAAATATCTCCTCCCCCACTCCCCCGATTGGATCGGGATCGAGAGGAGGAGGTCGCCCATGACATTGACCCGCCGCCCAGCCTTGCGCCGCCTCGCCACTGGACGCCACTTCACCAGAGCGCTCCCCCGCCGGCCTGCTTCTCCTCCGGCGCCGTCGTCCCCGTCACCCTCCTCGCGCACTACTGCCATTTCCCTACTGGCCCCGTGAGCCTCCCCCTCCCTCCTCTCTCTGTCGTGTCGCGCGCACGCTCCGCCGTGGCCGCGCCCTCTCCCTTTGCCTCCCTGCTCGTCCCGCACCGGCAACGTCGCCCCGCGCCCTCCGCGCGCAGGCAAGCCCATGGCCGCGCCCATCACCCTTCACCTGCGCTGCCCCGTGCCGCCATTCGTCGCCACACCCATGGTCCCCTCGCGCAACCTGTGCCCGTTATGTCTTCTCCGGCCTCGTCCAGGCACCACCACCTCTGCCGGACCGCGCCCTTCGCGCCCCAACCTCGTCGCACCTGCCACGACCGCGCCCTCCCTCGCGGTGGCCGCGTGTCTCGCTGCGCCTCGCCTTACCGCTACCCTGCACGTGCCGCTGGCCTCGCCCAG
This sequence comes from Aegilops bicornis, assembly GCA_021605145.1. Lineage (NCBI taxonomy): Eukaryota > Viridiplantae > Streptophyta > Magnoliopsida > Poales > Poaceae > Aegilops > Aegilops bicornis. The sequence goes on from CM038675.1 coordinate 74,289,461, forward strand.
CCTCCGGCAGCCCTCCTCGCTCACGCGCCGCCCCCACCGCCGCTTGCGCCGTCCACAGCCGCGGAATCACCTTCCGGCCGGCCTAGCCACGGCCGGACCCCCCAGCGGCTGCCGTGCATTACGCCCGGCTTACCACGCAACAGCGCATCGCCCACGCCCGCTAAGTCCCCAGGGCCAATGACAAACGGGACCCACCAGCCCCAGAATGTTTTTATAAAAAAAGTAATTAAAAATATAATAATGAAAATAATTAATTATTAATTAATTAACTTAATTAAGTTTGATTAATTAAACTAGTCAAATAACTAAACTAATTAAAATGTTAGGTAATTAATTAATCGATCGATAGCGGTAGGGCCCTTCCCTAATTAATCATGATTAGGTTAATTAATATGTTTAATTAAAATATGTCACTGACCGGTGGGGCCTTGGCCAGTTGACCGATCAACCCCTGTTGATCGCCGACATCAGCATGACATCATGCTGATGTCATAAATCCAATTTCGAATTAAATTAAATAATTAATTAAATTCCAGAAATTAATAAATTCTTTTGAAAATCATATCTTTTAATTCGTAATTTGGATGGAAAAACTTTGTACATGAAAGTTGCTCATAACGACGAGACAAATCCGGATTCGCAGCCCGTTCGTCCGCCACACATCCCTAACCTATCGAACTCGCAACTTTCCCCTTGGTTCAAAATTTGTCCAAGCGTGGAACACCGGGAATACTTTCCCGGATGTTTCCCCCCTTCGCCGGTATCACCTATTACCGGGATTGGGCAGTCCTAGCATCATGCCTTGTCATGTCATGCATCGTCATGCATTTGTTTGCATTGCATTTATTGTTTCTTCCCCCTCTTCTCTCGCTAGACCCCGAGACCGACGCCGCTGCTACCTAGTACGACTACGGTGTGTACTACCCCTCCTTCTCGGCTGAGCTTCCAGGCAAGCCCGCCCCTTGATCACCAGTTATCGCCTATTCTTCTCTATACTGCTTGCATTAGAGTAGTGTAGCATGTTGTTGCTTTCCGTTAATCCTATCATGATGCATAGCCTGTCCTTGCTACTACTGTTGTTACCTTTACCTGCAATCCTACATGCTTAGTTTAGGATGCTAATATTCCATCTGGGGACCTACATTCTTGTCCGTCTACTTTGCTATACTATCGGGCCGTGATCACTCGGGAGGTGATCACGGGTATATACTTAATACTTCACATGATACCTATGGTGAGTAAAGTCGGGTCGGCTCGTAGGAGTACCCGCCAGTGGATCTTTGTGGCGGAGCGACAGGGCAAGTTGGGACCGCCTAGGTGAGAGGTGGGCCTGGCCCTGGTCGGTGTTTGCGGTTACATCATTAACATGCTTAACGAGATCTTGGTATTTGATATGAGTCTGGCCATTTGGTCTATACGCACTAACCAACTACGTGGGACAGATATGGGCACTCGGTGTCGTGGTATCAGCTGAAGCCTTCGTGGCGTCGGCGGCAGGCGTAGCGCGCCGATTGGAGCGTAAGCCTGCTCTTGTATTAAGGGGCTAGATTACGCTTCCGGCCGCGTTATAACGTGCAGGTGTGCTAAGGGCGATGGGCCCAGACCCCTGTGCACTTTGGTTTAGACCGGCGTGCTGACCTCTCTGTTGGCCTAGGTGGGGCTGCGACGCGTTGATCTTCTGAGGCTGGGCATGACCCAGGAAAGTGTGTCCGGCCAAATGGGATCGAGCGTGTTGGGTTGTGTGGTGCACCCCTGCAGGGAAGTTTATCTATTCGAATAGCCGTGGTATTCGGTAACAGGATGACTTGGAGTTCTACCTTGACCTTATGACAACTAGAACCGGATACTTAATAAAGCGCACCCTTCCAAGTGCCAGATACAACCCGGTGATCGCTCTCTAATAGGGCGACGAGGAGGGGATCGTCGGGTAGGTTTATGCTATGCGATGCTACTTGGTGAACTTACCATCTACTCTCTTATACATGCTGCAAGATGGAGGTGGCCTGAAGCATAGTCTTCGACTGGATTAGCTATCCCCCTCTTATTCTGGCATTCTGCAGTTCAGTCCATCGATATGGCCCTTTACACATATAGCCATGCATATGTAGTGTAGCTCCTTGCTTGCGAGTACTTTGGATGAGTACTCGCGGTTGCTTTTCTCCCACTTTTCCCCCTTTCCCTTCTACCTGGTTGTCGCAAACAAATGCTAGAGCCCGGGAGCCAGACGCCACCGTTGACGACGACTCCTACTACACCGGAGGTGCCTACTACTACGTGCAGCCCGCTGACGATGACCAGGAGTAGTTTAGGAGGATCCCAGGCAGGAGGCATGCGCCTCTTTCGATCTGTATCCCAGTTTGTGCTAGCCTTCTTAAGACAAACTTGTTCAAATTATGTCTGTACTCAGATATTGTTGCTTCCACTGACTCGTCTTTGATCAAGCACTTGTATTCGAGCCCTCGAGGCCCCTGGCTTGTATTATGATGCTCGTATGACTTATTTATGTTTTAGAGTTGTGTTGTGATATCTTCCTGTGAGTCCCTGATCTTGATCGTACATGTTTGCGTGCATGATTAGTGTATGATTGAATCGGGGGCGTCTCACCGGGGAAACCAAGGGCTCCTAAGCCCTCGGGACCTCATCAGCCGATCCAAGCACCGGCACTTCCGGAGCCAGCGGGGCCACGGGGGCTGACTGCTTCTGATGATGTTCCTCTTGGCCTCGTGAGGGAGACCGGGCTGGGGAGGTGCGAGTGCTGTCGTCTCCTTTCTCCGCAGAGGGAGGGCCGGCCGCTATATCCTCCTTCCTTTTCTTGGGCGCTCGGCTGACAACCAAGGGTGAACATCGGGGAATAGCAAGTACAAGCAGGAACAAAATGAAGCTCAAGCACTTCTTGATCCTGGCGACATAGTCCACTTTCAGCTTGGGAGCACGAAACCCAGCTTGGAACACGAGGAGAGGGCACACGGGCTCCGGGAGTAGAAGACGGCGCATCGGAGGGGCCAGAAGCAGCTCCAGGCGGTGTTAAGGTGGAGGCATCATCTCGAGAGACCAGCGACGACCTGCCCCTTGTCGGGATGGGGGCAGCCCCCCCTCCTCCTGGCGGGCGTCAATCTCAGTGTCGTCTGGAAGGGCGCGGAGGATGTCGTCCTTGCTCAAGGGAGAAGTCTCCCCCATCTCCTCAGGGGTCACCTTCGAGTCCACCTCCTCTTCTTCCTCCCCGTGGGACTCGTCAGAAGACAGCTCCACCCGGCCAGCGCCCGAAACCTCCGGGCGTGGGGCGGCACCAGCCCAGCGTCAAAGGACGGCCTGGAGGCCACGATTGGCTCCCAGTCCTTGCAGTGGAACAAAGGAACGAAAGCGCTCGGCGGGTACTCCTGGTTGTCCCCAACCAAGAGGCGCGGGACAATAGTCATCTCATCGTCAGGCAGGGCCTCCGGCTTCAGGCGAACCTTGTCTCCTTCATCTCCAAGCCTCCACAAAGGGCGCACACGCGCCTGAAGTGGAGCAACGCGCAGCATCAAGAATTCCCTCAGGAGCATGGCCCCCGTCATTTTGGCCACCTTCGCGTTGCCCGGCTTCAAGCCGTTCTTATCTGCCCCAACACCGACGATGCCCGCTCATCGGCGAGCCCAGTACGAGACCACCCCTTGTCAGATTGGGGCGCCTCCGTCGATAGTGCCAAGCGCGGGTGGACACACTTGGCGCCCATCATGACCCATTTGGCCCAGAGGTTGTCGACCTTCTTCTCGGTGTTCGAGATCGAGTTGGCCTTGCCGGATGCGATGAAATTGGTGCACTCGGAGACGTGACCCTCGCTGACGCGAAGGAAGAAGAAGTGGTGCAGAAGAGCCACGGACGGCATCACGCCCAGATACGCCTCGGAGTAGTAGGCAAAAATGGACAGGAGGAGGATGGAGTTGGGATGAAGATGCATCATCAGCAGCCCAAAGTGGCCGAGGACCTCATAGAAGTCAGAGAAGGGGGAACCAACCCGGCGGCAATGTTGCTCGTGAAGAAGGGGAAGAAGGTGCTTCCCTCAGGCTCTGACGCGTCGGAGGCAAGCTGGAGCTCCGTATTCCCCCTCTCGTAGCTCTCCCCCGCCGTCAGCAAGCGCATGGCGGCTAGGCTCTTCTCTGTGATGTTGGGCGCATCAAGAGCTGGCTCATACCAAGCTGGCGTTGAGGAGGACTTGACCTTGTGTGGCGCCATTGGTCGCAGATGCGGAGCAAGGTTGGATCAGATCTAGAGGTTTCGGCAGCGAGGAGCGAGAAAGGGGATCTGGAGCAAGGCGAAGGGGAGCAATGAAGGCAAGCGCTGTCTGCGCCAGCCTTTTGTCAAGTCAGGCAGCTGCCGAGGCAGCGTGGGGAAGCGGAGACACCCACGTCCAATCAACCGACATGCGTCGACCAAGGCCGCAGGCTTTTGGGGCCCGTGGCGCTCTGTACTTGACCTTTGGCTTCGCCTCGAAGCCAAGCCCGAGCGCGCCTTGGGCCCGGGGGCTACTGTCGGCGTTCTGGGAATGGGGGTCCCCGGACATGCACTGCGGCCCATGGGCGTGGCTGAGCTAGCAACTGTCTGGCCCATCTTCATCAACAAAGGCATTCAAGACCCTCTTGAGGGGCCAAGACTTCATGGCCAGACGACATAAGACCTCCCGAGGCGGCCTTGCCGAGTGCAAGGTCGCGAGGCGGAGAAGATCAAGGCAAGGCAAACCTCGCAAGGTTCTCGTGACATGAGCCATGACGATCAAGATCGGTGAGCGCCCGGTAGCGCCTGGCGTCCTTGTTTCCTCTTTGGTGCTAAAGGGGCAAGCCTTGTTGTGAGTGCAAGGCATCAAGCAAAGGTTTCCATATCATTGCAACAAGACCAAGACTAGCAGGACGGCAAGACGGAGGTCACCATGGAGCCGAAGGCGGCATCACCACCAGAGCCTTTTGCAGGCAAAGACCGCTTTTGTTAGGATAAGCTGTACTAGTTGTCCCCTTTCAAATTGGCCTTTGTTGGCTCCCTTCCCTCTCAATATTTGGGGAGAGGATCAGGGCTTCTATAAATAGAACTAGCCACCACAGTAGGGGGATCGATTCCATATTCCATCCTCTCACCCATAAGCTCAAAGAGCACAAGAACACCTCAACCTCCGGAGGTTGTTCTTCCGTTTCTACTGTTCTTCATCATCCCAAGAGGCAATACACCGTCACCACACTGGAGTAGGGTATTACACCACAATGGTGGCCCGAACCAGTATAAATCTTATGTCTTTTGTGTTGTGAGCTCGTCGAGTTTGTTCTGAGATCTTAGCCAGTTAGGATGCGGATCGGTAGGGAGGAAATCTTCGCGCGCACCCCAGTGTTCGAACCTTGAGGGTTTTGCCGGAACCCATGATCCGACACTCTCCTCTGCCGAGCGCGCTTAGTAAGAGACAGAGGAGGAGGAGGAGCCTACGGATGAGCTGGACAAATGCAATACGGTGCCTGCCGCTGCTGCACATTCAACGGCCTTCGCCGGCTCGAGCGCCCTTTGCCGCTCAGGCGATCCCTCTCGAGCGGCGGACTGCTCGTAGATCTCCCTGATTCCTCATCTACGTGTCTTTGGCGTGTGCTTTGTGGCCATGGCTGCGTTAAGGCTCTTTGCGTGCTCGGCGAGGCGCTCCTCCTCCTCCCAAGAACTTCGATGTAGCCTTGCGCAAGGTCGCTAACGCACGTGTGGGCCTCCACCTCCGCCTCCCTCCTTCGGGCGGCGGTGGCGGAGCGGGTGATGATCCCGGCGGTTGACGGTGGGCTGGCAGCCATGGCGGCCGATGATGGGCTGGCGACCACGACCACCACATCTCGCCTTCGGGCCATGGTGGTGGAGCGGGTGATGGCCACGGTGGCCGGTGATGAAGTCATGTACCTAGGGTAGGGTCATGGACCTGTCTAAGACACCCTCCCCAAGGACATCTCTAGAAGAAATTACCTTTCAGTCGACCAGGAAGGGTTCCACTCGACCAACTGGAAGACACTTTCGACCATGAAGCCAAATCACTTTCGACCGCCGGAGATCTAAAGCCAGCACGCATAAGCAGTCGGTCATTAAGTAGCTTTTATGGTCATCATAGCACTTTATGTGGGCGTTACCACTAACCTCCTACCTTAACGAACCTTTAACCCTGCATAACTGAGGGCCGGAGGGGTCTGGCGAACTCTATATAATCCACCCCCCTCCTCAGTGCCAGGAGTGCTATTACTTCCTCCGAAAAGGGCCTGAACTCGTAAAACTCGTGCGTATACAACTACTCCATAGCTAGGATCTTACCTCTCCATACCTACCACCCATTCTACTGTCAGGCTTAGAACCACGACAGTTGGCGCCCACCATGGGGCAGGTGTCTTAGCGACTTGTTGGAGAAGTTGCATTTTTTTCGATCCCATTCATCATTGTTTCAGGTGGAGTTTTGGTTGAGGGCCACGAGATCCGTCTCGGCGCGCTCACGTTCATCGCCGACGACTCCAGCTTGCCCAGTTGCGAGGAGGCTCCACTCGGCGTTAGCGCACTCCCGTCTGCGAGGCGGCCTTTTCGCCGCGTCGCGTCCCATGGCGTCCTCTCTGCGGCAGCCGTCGACCCGATGTCGATGCGACTCTTGTCCCGTCCTCCCTCCGGTCTCGCGCCAACGTAAAGCGCTCGATCGTCGAGACTTGGTGGAGGTGAGGCCTTGTGATGAGCCTTGATCGGCCAATCCCAAAAGTCGCGGCAATCGAGCCCGACGAATCTCTCTCTGGCTGTTCGATCTGTCGGCGGCTCTGCGAAGACTGCATCCGAAAAGTGCTTGACAAAGAGCGACCCAATGGCGGAGGTTACGATGGTCGGCGGACCTCGCAGATCCTCTGGTTTCCCTTGCTCCGACGAAGGCGTTGGCGGAGGCGAGCGGCGTGAACTCACGAAGAGTACCAACCCGAGCCCCTCACTTCGTTGCGGAGGGAGGAGCTCCGCCGCGGAACATGGATCGCTTCACACTCCTATCGTTGGATAAACCCTGAGGCCCGTGCCTTAGAAGATGCGCGTTTGGCCAACTTGGCTGGCGCACTTTTCGTGGAAAATCTCCGGCGAGTGCTTGATGAGCAAGCGCAACAACGGGTCCCATCGTCCAGTCGATGTCAACTCTTTCCACAACCAACTCAGGTATACCGAACTCCCATTCAGAATCTAGCAGCGGCAGCCCGTATAGCAGAGTCCATTCAGCCTTCTCAGTAGGAGGCTGGCAGAGGCTTACTCCAGATCAGAGATTTGCTCCGGGCAGCAGGAGATCAGAATTCAGCTGTATCGCAGTCGTGGAACAGGTTCACAGCAGATCCGTCGCTGCGAATACAGTCCAGTCGGCACATAGCCCAAGATCACCCCCGAGGCGTGAGGGACATGGAGGCCGGCGTGATCAGTATGAGGACCGATTCGATCATGATGATCGACGTCGAGTGCCCACTCCTCCCCAAGGGTGGGTCATATGCACCTCAAGAAGAAGATGATGACGCCAAAGACAAAGTGTTGGGCGAAGGATTCTAGTCGACCCCAGGGAACCAGGCTTTGATGCGAGATCCGTCATCGTTCAAGGTCTGGTCGACAGGAACAAAGCTAACCATGGAGGTCATGATAGAAATGCACCCATCAGCAGCAGAGTACACGTCTCGGGACCAGAGTGTTTTAGCAGAGCCATCAGAGCCGCGGTGATTCCTCCTAACTTCAGGTTGGCGACTGGAGTCAGTAAGTTCACTGGTGAGTCTAAGCCAGATACTTGGCTTGAGGACTACCAAGTGGCTGTTCAGATCTGTCGGCGTTCTGGGAACGGGGGTCCCCAGACTTGCCTGCCTGCGGCCTGCGGCGTGGCTCAAAGGAGGCCCAGGACAGCCAATCTTCATCAACGCAAGCTCAAGATTCTCGCGAGAGCCAAACTCATGAGTGACGACCAAGAGCTTCCTCGGCGCAGCCTCGTCGAGCTGGCTCACGAGGAGGCGGAGAAGTTCAAGGCGAGGTACCTCGCGGCGTGCCCATGGCGCAAGGCATGAGCGACCAAAGGCGCCCGATCGAGCGCCCGGCCAGCATGGCGTCCTCCTTTCCTCTTTGGTGCAAAGGGAGCAAGCGCGGGCGAGAGCATCAAGAAAAGGCATCCGTTTCGGTGCAACAAGACCAAGACCAGCCCCAACGGCTGGAATGCAGTCATCGTGGAGCCCAAGCAGGCGTCATCACCAGAGCCTTTGGCAGGCGAGGACCAACTTTAGTCAGTATAATATACCTGTTGTTCCCCTTCAAAATGGCCAATTGTTGGCGCCCTTCCTGCTCAATATTTGGGAAGAGGACCAGGGCCTTCGTCTATATAAGTAGAGCTAGCCACCATAGGAAGGGGGACGAAGGATCCGCCATTCGGAATCTAGAGAGAGAGATAGAGACCCGATCCTAAAGCTAAAGAGACGGGACACCACTTAGCAGTTCATCGCTTCCACCAAGAACAGACCCTCGCGAGGTTGTTCTTCCCTGTACTGTTCCTCCATAGCCCAAGAGGCAATCCACACACCACACTGGAGTAGGGTATTACACCACGATGGTGGCTGAACCGATATAAATCTAGGTGTCTCTTGTGCCGTTCTTGCGAGTAGTTTAGGTTCTTGCGATTTGGCGAGTGCGAGGCGGTGGAGGTTGGATCTCCGCGCACCCCGAGTTCGAACCTTAAGGGTCTGCGGAACCCGAAATCCGACATTTGGCGCGCCCGGTAGGAGTGCGCGGAATCTACCTTCGTGGCCTCGTTCTTCCTGACCACATAACCATGTCGATGCTCGTCGGGCCCGCGCTGGCCTCAGGCCGCCATGCCTCCCATATCGCCCGAGCGGCTCCCGTCGGCCGGGCGTCCTCGTCGTTCCCGTCACCTGCTGTCAACGCCGCCACCGGCCCGGCGAAACGAGCAACAAGCGTTGTCCCAGCACCGTCCATGAAGCGGGGCGGCCGCACCGCCACGCCGCCGCTCACCCCGGCTGGTTTCTTCGTCACGCTTGGCGCCCAGCAGCTCTTCACTGGAAAACCCAGCTGCGCTCGCCGTGGCCAACAAGCTCCTGCGCTACCGCCCGTCGATAGCGTCTCGAAAAATGGCTCGACGCGTCGCCGAGCTTCGTCCGCGCCAGCTGAGGAGACCCAACGCCCGTCCGTCTCGCTGCACCGCACCCGCCCACGCTGGCGATAAACTCCCGGGGCACCTCAGCGCCTCCTCCTCAAGGCGGTGCCACAGCCCCAAAGCGCCACCGGTCCTGGCGGAACCCGTTCGCCCAGCGCCCGAAGCGGCAAGAGCAGAGCTGCCAAGAAATTCCTCGCCCGCAAGAAGCTGCCTGAGCGCTCCCCGCTCCAGCATGTCAAGACCCTGCGCTGCCCCCAGCCGCGGCGCAGGGAGGCCTGCAAGACCAAGCTATCTGCCGTCTGAGGCCCCCCTCGGCCACGGCGGGCTGCCGCGCCTTCACCACCGAGCTGCGCAGCGTCGCGTGGCCCGCCAAGTTCAAGCCAGACCTGCCTCCACGCTCTGACGGCAGCACGGCTGACCCTACGGAGTTCCTCCAGCTCTAAGAGCTGGGCATCGAGCTGCCAGCAGGGATGAAAAGGTCATGGCGAACTGGTTTCCCATGGCGCTCAGGGCCGGAGCCTGCACACGGCTCCTGAATCTGGCCCCAGGCATGATCTCTTCACAGGCGAGATGCGCACTGCTTCATCGCCAACTTCCAAGGAGTAGCGGAGGAGGCCATCATCTCTGCATACGTGACGGGCGTGCGCGGCGTCAAGATGAAGGAGGAGCTGGCGATGCATGAATATCTGTGCACCTCCACAGAGCTATTCAACTTGGCGACCAAGTGCGCCCGAGGGCTGAGGAGGCGCCTCTCCCTCCTCGAGCTGCCTGCCGCGGATCCCGAAGAGAAGAAGTCCAAGGCCAAGGACGTGAAGCACAAGGGGGCTTCCGTGCTCGCGGCCGAACCAGACACCAAGCGAGGCAGAGATCAGCTTGAGTCCTCTAAGGGCAGCCGGTACTGCGTGTACCATGACCTCCAGACCCACAACACCAATGAATGTCAAGAGCTCCGGGCCGTGCGCGAAGGAAGGGTCGGCAGACACCCGGCCTTGGCGACCGGAAGCCTCTGACTGAGGGAGGAAGAAGGAATGCGGGGCCTGGGAAGACCCGGCCCGCGCCAAGGTGGCAGGACCCACCTCGCGAGAAGGCTGGAAAGATCAGCCTCGTGAGGATCGTCCATGAGGCATGAGCCTCCCTCCGCTGCCGCCGCCACCAAGGAGAGTCGAAGACCGTCATCGGGGCGAGGGGCTGGGGGCTTCCGAAGCGCGTCGCGATCGCTTTGCATCCTGGGCGGAGCTCAAGCCCGACCTCTCACCGCATCTTCAAGCAGTTCGCCCGTGAAGTGAATGCAGTCCTCCCCAAGCTCGAGTCCACGCGCCCTCTCAGGTGGTCGGCGTGCGCCATCGCGTTCAGCTCAGCGGATCAGCTCAAGTGCGCAGCCACAGCCGGAGTTCTTCCGATGCTTTGCTCCCCAAGCATCGACAATGTGCTAGTCACCAAGACCCTCATCGAAAGCCCGGTGGAGCAGGGCTCAACGTCACTGTCCGTGGAGACATTCAACAATCTTCAAGTGCCTTCTGATCGGCTCCGACCAACCAAGCCTTTCTCTGGAGTCACCGGCGGCTCCACGGTTCCGATCGGGCAGGTCCGCCTTCCTGTCACCTTTGGGGCCCGCGACAACTACCACACTGAAGCTCGCCGACCCGGCGTCGCCCACATTACTTTGCCCGTACAACGCCATCCTCGGGTACCCAGCGTTGGCCAGAAGTTCGCCGTACCCGTAACCCACCATGGCTCGACATCCTCAAGATGCCGAGGAAGCGGCGGGGTCATCCACGGTGCCACTGTGAAGAGAGAGATGCGATGTGCTCCTGGAGCGAGCTTTTCAGGCCGCATCATTTGGAAGACCACAGACCACGATGAGTAGGATGCCTCCCGAGCAGCACCCAAGAAGAAGAAGACATCGACCGGCCCGGCTCTTCAAGAGAGCGGGCCCTTGAACCCGCACGGGCCAGGGAGCCTCCTTCCATCGCATAGGAAGCGCGCCCGGCGCCCTCCTCGGCGGGCTCGGGGCTCTCCCCTGGAGGGCCGACCTCGCCAAGGTCTCGAGGGGGCGCTTGGGCACTGCGATGGGCGTGTTTGAAGCCACGTTTCCCGCAAGCAGGAGCAAGACCAGGAGGACATAACCCTCAAGAGTTCATCAGCAAGGCCATTCAGGAGTTACAGGAGTCAAGGGTCATGAGGGGCAGCCGCCGCCTACCCGCTATGGCCCCCCATCCAGGCGAGGATGGTGGGCTGCGCGTCTGCATCGACATACCAGGGCTCAATCGAGCCGCATCTCAAGAGCGCCACTGGCCCTCGTGAGTGGGACGTTGCGAGGGTCCGCCCCACAGCTACGTACGCATGCCTTATGGCCTGCCAAACACGGCTGCTGCGCACCAGCGTCTCATGAGGACCATCCTGGAGGCTCAAGAGGTCAGGCACGCTGCAGCCCTGGCGGAGATGGAGATGGCCCATGAAGAGCTGCCAGCGCCTCCGGAGCCTCCCGAGGCCCCTGGGCCTGGGGGCTCGTGAGGATCAGCTCCCGCAGCCCACCGAGTCTGCTACATCAACAACCCTTCATCCCCAACATCACCAGGTGACATCTTTAAGTTCTATTTCTGGCTGGGTGCGCCTTCAGGGCCGCATTATTCCCAGGCCGCATGGGTCCGTCCCTGCGGCATGTATCCCTTTTATTTCATGTCTTTAGCTTATCCTGTTGGGGGCGCCCCTCGGGCTGCATCATCCCCAAGCCGCTCGGGCCAGTCCCAGCGGCATGTATCCTTCATGCGTTTTCCTTAGGATTATGCTCTCGCTCCACCATGCTTGTTATTTGGTGCCTTTTCCTGGGTGGCGGAATCTTGCGCGTTAAAGGGGGGGCATGAGCATCGCGACTCAGGGCTCCTACCTGCTCTCCGGCCCTCACCCTCTGGTATTGTCCATGGCATCGCGACCTGGCTTGCCAGCGACGGTAGAGACCAGCCCGAGAGCTGGGACCCGAGGGCGTGGGAGTTTAAGTCATCCAATCCGACTTATGCGTTAAAGGGGGTGCACGAGCATCGCGACTCGGGGCTCCTACCGGCTCTCCAGCCCTCACCCTCTGGTCTTGTCCATGGCATCGCGACACGGCTTGCCGGACGGTGAAGACCAGCCGAAAGCCGGGACAGGGGCGTAGACTTGTTGCGTCGGACCCAACTTGCAGCGTTAAAGGGGGTGCACGAGCATCGCGACTCAGGGCTCCTACCGGCTCTCGGCCCTCACCCTCTGGTCTTGTCCATGGCATCGCGACACAGCTTGCAAGCGGCAGGCTGAGACCAGCCGAGGCCGGGACCCGAGGGCGTGGAGTTGTGTCATCTAACCTAGCTTCTTGCGTTAAGAGCGCTGAGCATCGCGACTCAGGGCTCCTAACGGCTCTCCGGCCCTCACCCTCTGGTATTGCCCATGGCATCGCGACCTGGCTTGCCAGCGACAGTTGAAACCAGCCCGAGAGCCGAGACCCGAAGACGTAGAGCATCGGCATCTGGCCAAATTTGCAAGAACACACTCGAAGATAAGGCCCAGAGCCAGGCGCAACCCGCCTTGAGGTAGGGCCTCGTGAGTCCCGCGATGGCTCACGGGTGCCTAGATACACCTCGTCCAGCCCGACCGTGCCACCCACGTGTCAGGGTGGGGCTGTATACGCCCCGGGGACTCCTCCCGAAGGGGAGCGCCCTCCCACGTTCCAGTGGAAGCACCATGCTCCTTGTTGGTGGCGACCTTGCCGAGGCGGCTATGCCCGTCGCATCTTGAGCGCTATGCTCCGCTGGTGATAAACAAGCGAGGGTGGCCTCCGGGTCGCATCAACCTCGAGGAGCCCATAGCTCGGTGTCTGGCCTCGTCGCCGCGCCTCCCCTCGGGGCGCCCTTGAGGGCTGGCTGCAGGGGCTGCGCTGAGTCACGCCCAGGGCATAAGCCACCCAGCCAGGCCCCTCGGGCCTGGTTCGTCGCCGCCACACCCGGCGGAGCCAAAGTGCGCATGCCGTTTGAGCGTCAAGGGGACTCCACGAGCATCGCGACTCGAGAGCCTAACTGGTCACGTAGCCCCTCACCCCTTAGTTCCGAAAGGCTAACGGCGGTTGAGGTATCTGTGAGGCAGACTCTGCAGACGTGAAACGGTGGATCCTCCGCGCCTCACCTCCCTACTTGTTGTTAGATGCGCCAAGGGGACTCCTGAGCATCGCGACTCAGGAGCCTAACTTGTCACGTAGCCCCTCACCCCTTGGTCCCGTCCTGGTTTCTGGTCGGGGCTAACGGCAGCTGAGGTATGCGTGGGGCCGGACTCTGCCGGGGTAGAACATAAGCAAGTAGGAAGGAAAAGCGCAAACCTCAAGGAATTCAAAAGCAAATGTTACAGTCCACACTGTTATCATCGCAGACAAGCGCAAGTTTAACGCCTCCCGGAGGCATGATACATGTGCAGGAATTAAAAGCAAGACAGGAGCCGCAGCGGAGTCACTTGTTGGCGGTGGAGCAGCGCGGAGTGGGCTCGCCTCGTGAAGCAGCAGGGCCGGCAGCGCCTCGCTTCGGCTTGGTGCTGAAAGCCCGGAAGTTCCCCAACAGAGCCTCCACGCGACCCTTCACAGCCTCGGCGGCCCGGCAGCTGCGTACTTTCGCCGCTTGCGGCTCCGGCGAGGTTGTCCATGTCGTATTTGGGAATGCGAGAATTGATGTGGGTGAGATCCAGCGTCGGTGCGCGAAAGACAAGACACCTGCGCCTCGGCCTCGGCCGTGGGGCCAAGAACCAAGGGAGACATCTTCAAGAGCGCGAATCGGGAAGGGAAGCAGCTTCACGGGGCCGTCCTCTGCGCCCGGCGGTGGACTCTCAGGCCGCTATCATAAAGCTCCCTCGGCAAAGTAGCGAGCCTTCACCTCCATATCCATGAAGGCCCGCGTGATCTTCGGCAGAACCCGCGCCTTGGCGTCCAGCTCGACCTTCCTGCGCCTCCGGCTCCTGCTCCAGTAGCGCCTAAGCGGTCATGGCGCTTCTTCGGCAGCCTCCCGGTCCTTGATGGCGCCTCACGAGCCTTCATGCCTTCCTCCTGCTCTGGCGGGCCGGGCCTCCCTCGGCGAGCTGGTTCTGCGGGCCCTTCAGCTCGCCCTCCAGCGTCTCACAGCGGCCTCGGATGCTGGCTGCCTCCCACAGGGCAGCATCGCGGGCTACCTTCGCCTCGCGAACATCCTGCTTCTCCTCGTCACAAGACGTCGAGGCCTGGACCAGCGCCGCCCGAATCGAAGCGTCGGCGCGAATCCAGCCAGAGGCCAGCTCCAAGCGCCCGGCCACCAAGCGAGGGTCGGAGCCGAGAAGGTCCTGTCGCAGCCGGTCCAGTTCAGAAGCAGCACGATCCAGGACAGCGGGAGGAGTCGGAGAGACAGTAGTTGGCGGAGTAGGAGGAGATGGCGGCGGAGCAGCGACTGCGCCTTGAGGTGGAACCAGTGGCACCACGGCAGCATGAAAGCGGCGTCGGCAAGGCCACCTCGGGAGTCGCTGGGTCAAAGGGGCTGAGCTTCGCCCAAAGCTCGGCCCGAGCCTCAACGAGGGCCTTGGCGGGGAGAGACACAGGCGTCGGGATCATCTCCCTTTTGAACAGCAGCACCATCACGGATGGAGCCTCGGGATCCCCGCCCCTTCTTCGCCCCGCGGGCGCCGGCACAGCCAAGGAACATGGACATCGGATCTCGTCAGTGAGCAATGATCAAGGCAGAAGCGAGCACTTACAAGTCGTCGCTGGTGGACTCGAGCAGCCTCCGGCCATACTTGAAGCCGAGAGCCGGCTGCGGGGATTAGCTTCAAGGGGACCGGAGGCAGGAGGCGTCTGCGGATCGCCCGGGGCAGGCGGACCCAGCGAGGACCAGCCCGATCCGGTCCTTCTTGGGATCGAGGGCAGGCTTACGCCTCCCCACTCACCCTAATCCTCTTCGTCGTCACTCTCGGGGAGGCGGAGGCGAGCCTGCACCCGCGAGGAGGAGGCCCCTTGACTCGCCCCGAATCAACCCCCTCTCCTGGCTCTCTTTCCTCCACCTCTTCGCCGGAGTCAGAAGAGGACACGTCCACCAGGTCCTCCGGAGCCTCCGCGGGCATGATCCCGTCCCCATTGAAGGCGGGCATGGACCCCACAACCTGCTCCCAATCCTCGTTAAGAAACAGGGGCGCGGGGGCGCCCTCCGGCCTCGTCACATCACCCCCAACCAAGGACTGGAGGATCGTCGCCAGATCCTCGCCGGCCAGGGCCACGGGGCTCGGGTGTGGCCTCCCACATCAGCGGAGTGCTGGTGAGCGGAGCCAATTGGTGCTCAGGGAACTCCCTCGGCTGACGCGCCCGGTCAGCCTCGCCGCCCGCCCAGCGTCATGCCCGACTTTAGATCTGCGTCCATCTTCTCCAGCACGAGCTTCGCGCGGGGATCCCGAAGCTCCATTCGGGACCAGTCGTCGGAGCTCTCAGCGGGCTCCGTGGGCAGGATCAGCCGAGGGTGGATGCGCCCGGCATCCACCAGGACCCACTTGCTCCTGAAGCCCTCTATCCGCATCGAGGGTTGAAATGGCGATGGCTCCGCCGTAAGCGATGAAGCTCGCGCACGCGGAGACGGAACCACGGGAGAGTCGGAGGAAGAAGTAGTGGTGCAGCAAGGCCACCGAGGGCTTCACCCCAACATGGGCCTCACAATAGTAGGCGAAGATTTCCAGAAGAAGGCGGAGTTGGGATGAAGGTACAGGCGTGAATGTTGTAATGGCGGAGGGCGGAAAGAAGAACTTCGAGAGAAGGAGGCACCAGACCGGCAATGATGGCGCTCACGAAGAACGGGTAGAAGGTACTCCCCCTACCCTCAGGGGCGGAGGAGCCGGCCTTCAACACTGCCGTTCCATTGATGCCCTGCGCCTCCGCCAACCGGTGCAGCAGGGCAAGGCTCGCCGCTGACACATTCGGCGGGTCCAAGGCAGGAGAGTACCAGGCTCCGGCCGGGGTTTGACGAGGAGCCATGACTGGCTAGGGCACAAAGGCGGAGTGGATCTGAAGGTCTTGGAAGTAGGGGGGTGAGGCGCAAGAAAGGGGATCTGAGCAGCAACTGGAGGAAGTAAAGGAGGAAAGGAAGATGCTGCTCTATTATCAACCCGCGCGGTTGCAGAGGCACCCACGTCCAATCATCCGCCACGCGGCACCCAAGGCCGCAGGCTGTTAGGGCCCACGACGCTTCGCACTTGCCCTTTCGCCTCTCCGCACGGCCAAGTCCGGGTGCGCCGTGGCCCCGGGGGCTATTGTCGGCGTTCTGTGAACGGGGGTCCCCAGACTTTCTTGCCTGCGGCCTGCGGCGTGGCTCAAAGGAGGCCCAGGACAGCCCATCTTCATCAACGCAAGCTCAAGACCCTCGCGAGGGGCCAAGCCTCATGAGGCGGGACGACCAAGAGATTCCTCGGGCGCAGCCTCGTCGAGGTAGCTCACGAGGAGGCGGAGAGTTCAAGGCAGGGTACCTCGCGAGGTGCCCATGGCGCATAAGCCATGACGACCAAGAGGCGCCCGATCGAGGCGCCAGCCGTCTGGCGTCCTCCTTTCCTATTTGGTGCAAAGGGAGAAAAGCGCGGGCGAGAGCATCAAGCAAAGGCATCCGTTTGATTGCAACAAGACCAAGACCAGCCCCAACGGCTGGAATGCGATCATCGTGGAGCCCAAGCAAAGGCGTCATCACACGAGCCTTTGGCGGCGAGGACCAACTTTAGTCAGGATAAGTGTACCCGCTGTTCCCCTTCAAAATGGCCAATTGTTGGCGCCCTTCCCGCTCAATATTTGGGAAGAGGCCCAGGGCCTTCATCTATATAAGTAGAGCTAGCCACCATAGGAAGGGAGACGAAGGATACGCCATTCGGAATCCAGAGAGAGAGATAGAGACCCGATCCTCAAGCTAGAGCGACGGAACACCACTTAGCAGTTCATCGCTTCCACCAAGAACAGACCCTCGCGAGGCTGTTCTTCCCTGTACTGTTCCTCAATAGCCCAAGAGGCAATCCACACACCACACCTTTGGGTAGGGTATTACACCCACGATGGTGGCCTGAACCAGATATAAATCTCGTGTCTCTTGTGCTGTTCTTGCGAGTAGTTTAGGTTCTTGCGATTCGGCGAGGTACGAGACGGTGGAGGGTTGGATCTCCGCGCGCACCCCAGAGTACGAACCTTAAGGGTCTGCTGGAACCAGAAATCCGACAAGATCGGCGGCGGCAACGATGAAGTGGCCATGAAACACCTGCCACTTATGTTGGAGGGATCGGCCAGAGCATGGCTGAATCAGTTAGCACCCAGCAGCATTTACACTTGGGAAGATCTTGCCCGAGTGTTTGTCAGGACATTTGAAGGAACTTGCAAGCGACCAGCAGGGTTGACAGAGTTGCAGTCGTGTGTGCAGAAGTCGAATGAAACTCTGAGGGATTACATCTAGAGATGGATCACTTTGCACCACACAGTAGAGAATGTATCTGAGCATCAGGCAGTTTGTGCCTTCAAAGAATGAGTCAAGAACAGAGAGTTGAGTCTGAAATTCGGTCGGACAGGAGACATGACCCTGAGTCGAATGATGGAGATTGCCACCAAGTACGCCAATGGTGAAGAAGAGGATCGGCTCCGGAGTGGCAAGTACAAGTCAGCCGCTAATGAAACCGGAGGAGGGAACTCGATCGGAAATGTAAGCGGAAAGCCGAGCCGGTCGCTCCTGGAGAAGCCTTGGCCGTGACTCCAGGAAAGTTCAAAGGGAAACCCAAGGGGCCTTGGAACCCCAAGAAAGTTAAAGACCAAGATGGAAATGATGTGTTGGACTTACCATGTCACATTCACACGAAGAAAGATGAAGAGGGTAAACTCATTTACCCAAAGCATAACACTCGACAGTGCCGGCTCTTGATTCAGCAGTTCCAGGGGAAGCAGCCCAAGGATAAAGAAAAGGAGTCGGACAAAGTTGAAGAGAAGGAAGATAGTGACGGTGGGTACCCTCAGGTCATTTCCACTCTGATGATTTTTGCTGACATTGAAAGCAAAAGTCGATTGAAAGTTATCAACCGCGAAGTGAATATGGTCGCTCCGGCGACACCCAGTTACCTGAAATGGTCGCAGACTACCATCACATTCGACCAGTCTGATCACCCAACGCACATAGCCACCCCTGGGAGGCAAGCGTTGGTGGTCGACCCGGTTGTCGAAGGCACTCGACTAAGGTTTTGATGGATGTGGCAGTGGCTTGAACATTTTGTATGCAGAGATGCTGAAAGGGATGGGCATTCCGATGTCCAGACTCAGCACCAGCAACATGAGCTTCCATGGAGTCATTCCTGGAAAGAAGGATGAGTCACTTGGCCAAATTGCTCTCGATGTGGTTTTTGGTGACTACAAGAATTTTCGTAAGGAAAAGTTGAGCTTTGAGGTCGTGGATTTTTAGAGCACTTATCACGCTATCCTGGGGAGGCCGGCATATGCGCGTTTCACGGCTCGACCATGTTATGTGTACCTCAAGCTGAAGATGCCAGGTCCCAAAGGTGTGATCACTATCACTGGCAATCGGAAAAAGGCAGAAGAGTGTTTCCAAAAAGGCTCTAAGATCGCTGATGCTCAGATGGCAGTGGTCGAACTGCAAGAGTACCAGAAAACTGCAGACCCGAGTGATTTGTTGCGAGCCAAGAAGCCCACCATGGAATCGGCATTTCAGTCGTCCGGGGAGACAAAACCGGTTCATATTCATCCGACTGATCCCAATGCTGCTCCGACTAACATCTCAACAACACTTGACTCCAAATAGGAAGAAGCGCTCATCCAGTTCCTCCGTGAGAACTGGGACAGCTTTGCATGGAAGCTTCTTGGCGACATGCCGGGTGTTCCCAGGGGACTGGCTGAGCATCGTCTGCGAGTCGACTCAAAAGTTAAACCTGTCAAAGAACATCTTCGACGGTCCTCCGTCCAGAAGAGAAAGGCCATTGGAGAGGAGGTGGCTCGGCTCTTAGCAGCAGAGTTTATCCGAGAGATTTACCACTCTGAGTGGCTCGCCAATGTTGTCATGGTCCCTAAGAAGGACAATTCACTGCGCATGTGCATCGACTTCAAACATATCAATCGGGCCTGCCCGAAAGATCATTTTCCTCTCCCCCGCATCGACCAAATAGTCGACTCGACTGCGGGATGTGATCGGTTGTCTGTTTTAGTCGCATATTCCGTGTACCATCAGATCCGTCTGTATGGACCCGATGAGATCAAAACAGCTTTCATCACTCCATTCGGGTGCTTCTGTTATGTTACCATTCCATTCAGCCTCAAGAATGCCGGAGCCACGTTCATGAGGATGATTCAGAAGTGTTTACTCACTCAAATCAGTAGGAATGTGGAAGCATACATGGATGACATTGTGGTCAAGTCACGGGAAGGTTCCGACCTGTTGACTTACCTTGCTGAAACATTTGCCAATCTCAGGAGGTATGATATCAAGCTTAATCCATAAAAATGCACATTCAGAGTTCCTGGCGGAAAGTTACTCGGTTTTCTCGTTTCTGAACGAGGAATCGATGCTAACCAAGAAAAAGTTGGCACTATACTCCGAATGAAAGCATACTGTGCGTGTGCACGATGTCGAAGCTTCTTTGGATTCTTGGCGCTTTAAGTCGATTCATCTCTCGACTCGGTGAAAAGGCATTGCCTCTTTACCGGTCGATGAAGAAGTCGAGACAAGTTCGAGTGGACTCCTGAAGCTGATGCATCGTTTGCGAGCTCAAAGCTCTGCTCTCCACCTAAGCCGGTGCTTGCTGCACCAATCAGCATGGAGCAGTTGCTTCTTTACATTGCAGCCACAGGACAAGTCGTCAGTACAGTACTTACGGTCGAGCGGGAAAAGGAAGGAAAGGCCTTCAAAGTTCAGCGCCCAGTATATTACCTTTCTGAAGTATTAACCCTGTCAAAGCAAAGATACCCTCATTATTACAAGCTTGTGTATGGGATTTATATGACCGCGAAGAAGGTTGATCATTACTTCTCTGATCATTCCATTACAGTCGTCAGCGACGCCCCATTATCAGAGATTTTGCACAATAGAGACGCAACTGGTCGAATGGCGAAATGGGCGATTGAACTTCTTCCCCTTGATATCAAGTTTGAGGCAAAGAAAGCCATCAAGTCCCAAGCAATAGCAGATTTCATCGCCGAGTGGATTGAACAACGATTACCGACTCAAGTTCACTCGAACCTTTGGACTATGTTCTTTGATGGTTCCAAGATGCTTTGAATGGTTCCGGTCTTTGGGGTAGTATTGGTTTCCCCTCGAGGAGATAATCTCAGATATGTGCTCCAGATTCACTTTGATTCTTCCAACAATGAAGCAGAATACGAAGCACTGTTGTATGGGTTGCGTATGGCCATTTCACTAGGTGTCCGTCGCCTCGTGGTCTATGGCGACTCAGACCAAGTGGTTAATCAGGTGATGAAGGAGTGGGACGTCAGAAGTCCAGCCATGACAGGGTACTGTAATGCAGTGAGGAAGCTAGAGAAGAAGTTTGAGGGGTTAGAGCTCCATCATATACCCCGGTGAAAAATCAAGTTCTTGATGATTTGGCGAAAATAGGGTCCAAGAGGGAAGCCATTCCCAGTTATGTGTTTTTGGACCACATCCGCACACCGTCGATTCAAGAGGATCCTTTCACTAAAGAAGCTCCACAGTCAAAAAGTGCCATTGATCCGACTGAAGTTGAGGTCCCAGCGGTGGTCGACCTGATCATGGAAGTCGTGGTCATCACTCCCGACTGGACAGTACCGTACATCGCGTATATCCTAAGGAAAGATCTCCCGGAGAACGAAGAAGAGGCTAGACAGATCGTCCGCCGATCCAAGGCCTTTACTGTGATCAAGGGATAGTTATTCAGAGAAAGCGTGGCCCGGAGCCAGCCGAAGTGCATAGCATAACGCCAGAAGAAGGTCAGATAATTCTTGATGATATCCACTCGGGGACCTGTGGTCACCATGCGTCCTCTCGGACCATAGTGGCTAAAGCATATCGAGCGGGATTTTACTGGCCGAAAGCAAATGAAATGGCAAAGGAAATAGTCGACAAGTGTGAAGGATGTCAGTTCTACTCCAATATGTCACACAAACCAGCCTCAGCATTGAAGACCATTCCACTCGTCTGGCCTTTCGCTGTTTGGGGGTTAGATATGGTTGGACCACTGAGAACTGGCAGGAGCTTGTGGCATTCGACAAGTTTACGAAGTGGATCGAAGCTAAACCTATCAAGAATCTTGATGCGTGCACTGCTATCAGTTTCATCAGAGAGTTGATATTCAGATATGGAGTTCCGCAGAGCATCATCACTAATAATGGGTCAAACTTCGATTCCGACAAGTTCAAAGCCTTTTGCGCCTCTCAGGGCACGCGAGTCGACTATGCTTCAGTTGCTCACCCCCAGTCGAATGGACAAGCAGAACGAGCAAATGGTCTAATTCTCAAAGGACTGAAACCTCGACTGATGCGTGATCTCAAGAATGCAGCAGGACCGTGGGTCGACGAACTTCCGTCGGTTCTTTGGGGATTAAGGACCACTCCTAATCGGTCAACAGGGGGAACTCCATTCTTCATGGTCTATGGAGCTGAAGCAGTTCTGCCGAGCGACCTGCTCCACAATGCGCCCCGAGTCGAACTCTACTCTGAAGCTGAAGCGGAGCAAGCCTGGCAAGATGCAGTCGACCTCCTTGAAGAGGAGAGAGAGATGGCCCTGATCCGCTCGACCATCTATGAGCAGGACTTGCATCCATTCCATGCTAGAAATGTGAAGAGCCGAGCCTTTCAAGAAGGGGACTTGGTCCTCCGAGTGGATCAGCGGAAACCACACAAGCTCGCTCCCACTTGGGAAAGTCCCTTCATCGTCACCAGAGTTGTCCACAATGGAGCTTATCATCTCTACAACGTCGAACGCCATATCGATGAGCCTCGAGCATGGAATGCGGAGCTGCTCCGCCCCTTTTACACTTAAGAACTCACTTGGGTGAGATGTAATAAAAATACCTCTGTAGTTTGTTTATCAAAGATAAGAATGTTATAATTTTCCCAGTGATTGTTATTACTTTTTCGTTTACATAAGAAATTTCCCCCAGTGGGTGGCTTAGCCACGAACCTGTTTCGCCTAAGTTTGTAAAAAAATATCCCTGCCGAGTGGAGAGCCAGCCTCCCACTCGGGGGCTTAGTTGCGAATCTGTTTCGCCTAAGTATCTAAAAAATCCTACCGAGTGACGAGCTAGCCTCCCACTCGGGGGCTTAGCTACAGTCTAAGTACTCGCCTAAGTATTTGAAAATCCTACCGAGTCAGGAGCCAGCCTCCCACTTGGGGGCTTAGCTGCAGTCCAAGTACTCACCTAAGTATTTAACACAATGTGCACTTTGCAAGGACCACGAGGTACAGGTCGACTGTTGCCTTCCCCTTCAAAGCTATGACACAAAAATCCTCCTTGGAGGCTTAGTTGCAGTCCGGTACTCGCCTAAGTTTGAAAAATCCTACCGAGTGGAGAGCAAACCTCCCACTCGGGGGCTTAGCTGTAGTCCAGTGCTCGCCTAAGTTTGAAAAATCCTACCGAGTGGAGAGCAAACCTCCCACTCGGGGGCTTAGCTGCAGTCCGATGCTACGCCTAAGTTTGAAAAATCCCTACCGAGTGGAGATCAAACCTCCCACTCGGGGCTTAGCTGCAGTCGATGCTAGCCTAAGTTTGAAAAATCCTACCGAGTGGAGAGCAAACCTCCCACTCGGGGGCTTAGCTGCAGTCCAGTGCTCGCCTAAGTTTGAAAAATCCTACCGAGTGGAGAGCAAACCTCCCACTCGGGGGCTTAGCTGCAGTCCAGTACTCGCCTAAGTTCGAAGTCCATCCTGATCCACAAGGACGACGAGGTGCAGGTCTACTGTTACCTTCTCCTTCGGAGCTGCGCCACAAGTACAACGTGTGCTTCATCCCGATCCGCAAGGACGATGAGGTGCAGGTCGACTATTGCCTTCTCCTTCGGAGCTACACCACAAGTACAACATGCGCTTCATCCCGATCCGCAAGGACGACGAGGTGCAGGTCGACTGCTGCCTTCTCCTTCGGAGCTGCGCCACAAGTACAACGTGCGCTCCATCCCGATCCGCAAGGACGACGAGGTACAGGTCGACTATTTCATTCTCCTGCGCCTGCAAGAGCAACAAAGTGTAGGTCCACTGGAACCACCTCAGAGCTGCATCTCAAGCATTGAAGCATAATCCGAGTGAAGAGCAAAGTTCACTCGAAGGCAAACAAAAGCATATTTCGATGATAAGTAAAGTTCGGATAGCATCCTAAGGATGCAGAAGTACCCAGGCCTCAAGCATGTTAAAGTTTATCGGTTACAGGATCACTCGGCATTCCGAGGCAAATTTAAGACGAATCATAGAAGTTTTTACTCCTCGGTAGCGCCATTTAACTGGTCAGTCAATCCCATCAGCGATTCGGTGGCAGCACCAATGAAGGTCTCCATGAAAGATCGAAGTCGTACTTCTTGGTATTGGCAACTTTGATGGACGCCAACCTTTCCTCTCGCGCCTCCTTGCAATGAACGCGGACCAGGGACAGAGCGACATCAGCACCGCATCTGGCAGAAGACTTCTTCCATTCCTGCACCCGACTTGGAATATCATTCAGTCCATTCTTTAAGGACTCGAGGTCATTTTGAAGTGTTTCGCCTAGCCAGAGTATTGAGTCGATCCGTGACACTGCAACCTTCAGACGAGCGAGGTTGTCCACCACAGCAGCAACGCCGAGATTCGGTCGAACACGTTCATAGCAACCGTCTTTCACGGGGAGTTAATGGGGTCGGACTTGTCTCCACTCAAGTAGTCTCCTCCTCGAAATTGGCGAGAATTCTGCAAATCTGACTCGAGTTCAAGCTAATGGTTCTATGATGAGTCGATGATGACAAGTCAGTCGGATAAGAGGAATTACCTTCAAGCATGAGGAATAGCTTCTTGGCGAGCCCTCCCAGATAAGCCTCTAGATCATTCCTCTTCCCTGCCAGCTCACCAGCCTTGTCGCTCAGAGCTATCTTGTCGTTCTTCAGTCGGCTAACCTCCTTGTTAGCCGCATCAAGAGCAGCTTTCAGATTGGTGTTCTCTTCTTCAAGTTTTCCGACTGAAGACAGCTTCTCTTCCGCGAGCTTGGTCTTGTTCAAAGCCATTTGTTGCGCCTCGGCAAGGTCATGATCCTTCTTCTTCAGAGCCTCCTCCATTTTTTCTGCAAAATAACAGTGAGGTCAGAATTAGGAAGGGACGGACAAACAAAAATAGTCGTCAAGATCTCACCAGCCATACCTTTTGCTTCGTCTCTCGCCTTCTGCAAGTTCTGCTGTGCAAGCTTCAAATCAAGGTTGAGATGGATCTGTTTGTTCTCCAATTCAGTGTATCGAGCCACAAGCTCGCAAGATTTCTGCAAAGAATTGGTTGACAGACGTCACAGATGGGTTACATCCGAGTGACCAAGAAAAATTACTGCGTTTCTAAGACTACAGCCGAATCAAAATATTCGAAGCCGAATCAAAATATTCGACAGTAGTCTCGGGGACTACACCCAGTGGGTGCACTTAGTGTGCCCCCACTGATCCTACCAACTCGGGTCGATCAGTCGACCAAAAAAAAGAGAAAGGAGTTCTTCAGACTATGGTCGACTGCCAACAGTCCACCATAGTCTCGGGGACTACACCCAGTGGGTGCACTCAGCGTGCCCCCACCGGTTTCAAGATTCCACTCGACATGGTCCGACCGGTGAGTGAAGAAGTTATCAAAGAGATACAAAGTACAAAGACTACGATTCGTGCCGGCCAGTCCACCATAGCCTCGGAGACTACACCCAGTGGGTGTACTCAGCGTGCCCCCACTAGTCCGGAAATTCACTCGACACACCCACTGGGTGTATAGATACGAAGGTCTTCTGAAAGAAAAGTTTTTTAGGTAGCATATCCTAACAGAACAAGTGGTGATCAACTAACCTGGACGTTGCTCTGAAGAGCTGAACTGGCATCATAGGCCGCTTGGCTGGCTACCCGGACCACCTTCATCTGCTCCATCATGAGTCCCGCTTGGCGTATAGACTCCTTAGAAGCACCCACTTGGTCCTCCGGGACATGGTCCGTGGCGAAAAGGGAAGGCGGATCAGCAGTTGACGTTGAAGGCCGGATACTCGTCAGCGGCACGGCGAAAGACACAGAAGTCTGAGTGGTGTTACCACCCTCATGAACCAGCGCCTCAGGCATCGATGCAACCTGAGCAATCCTGTCAGCAGGTGCCTTCTTAGTCCTCCTCCGCCTCAACGGCGCCTCATCATCATCATCAGGGAGATCAATGACATAAGGAGGGACTACAGGAAAGATTCAAAGTTAAAAACAGAAATCCAATAGACCAAAAGCAAAATTGCAGCGATCGTACCAAGGTTAGAGGTAGCAGCACCTTCCATCTCCTGGTCGTCGTTCCTAACTGAGGTCTCGGAGGTGGTAGCGCTGCAGATTTTAGAAATCAGTTGATCAGTCAACAAGTTGACCAAAAGTATGATTCGCGCTGAACAAAAAGCTCAAGTTCTGTTGTACCCGGAAATAGTGGGGATAACCATCTTCACCTTGGGCAAAACCTTTGTCGGCTTCGACGGCGTCGCTCGAGGTTGCTTCGGCGTTTTTTCAGTCGGCGTTGGAGAGGACGTCCTGGGACGTTTCGTCGACTGCCCGACAGGCGCGATAGACTTGCCGCGCTTGACCGCGGGATCATGGGTGGACTTGGACCGCCTTTCCGTGCGAGGAGGGTCGACTTATTCCTCCTCTTCCTCCCCCTCCTCTTCATCAGAACTGTCGTCATCTTCGTCTCCCCCACCGTCAGACTGCCATTCCTCCTGGCTTTCACCTCCGCTCCCTTCCTCCTCCTCAACTGGTTCCTGCGCCCCGTTGGGCATCGAGTACATCTCAGTGGTGATCTAGAAGAAGAAAAACAAGATGAAAGTCAGTCGACCAATTTAAGCAAACAATATGGAGTAAGCAGAGTCAGGGTCAAGGATACGGGATTGAACCTTGTCTGGCTCGTACAATTGGTCGAGTGGAGGGATCCTCCGGGCTTCTCGGGGGTTATCTTTGTTCCCAGTGATGGCGGCCATCCATCTCTCCAGGGTGGCATCCTCGACCTCCTCCGGGTGGACCCGAATGGTGTCTTCAGTACCAAAATACATCCACACCGGATGGTCTCGATATTGAAGTGGCTGGATGTGCCTTCGAAGAAAAACCTCTAGAAGATCCATACCAGTCACCCCGTCACGAATGAGCTGGACTACACGCTCGACCAAAACCTTGACCTGAGCCTTCTCCTCCGGGATCACCTTCAGAGAGGATGGCTTGCTCACTCGGTCCATGGAGAAAGGAGGGAGTCCGATCGCCTCAAGGCGTCGGCTGGTCTCGCAAAGAGAACCAGGTGTCGATCATGAGCCTCGAACCGACTCGGGAAGGATCATGGCTGGAAAAGAGCTCTTACCTCTCATTTGGACCCCAAGACCCCCACATCTGGATCACTTGGGTTCTCTCGTCACTCGGATTGGCCTTTTTCACCGTCTGGGAGCGACAGGTGAAGATGTGTTTGAAGAGGCCCCAATGCGGCCGACAACCCAGAAAATTCTCACACAAAGACACGAAAGTGACGAGATACACGATAGAGTTGGGTGTGAAGTGGTGGAGTTGTGCCCCAAAAAAGTTCAGAAATCCTCGAAAGAAAGGATGCGGCGGCAAAGAAAACCCCCGGTCGACGTGAGTGGCTAAGAGGACACACTCACCCTCCTGAGGCTGCGGCTGCCACTCCATCCCTGGAAGCCTCGCTGATCCATGAGGGATCAGTCCCTCATTGGCCAGGTCGTCAAGATCTTTTTGGTGGATGGTCGAGCGGATCCAGTCGCCCTGGATCCAGCCCTGCGGCAAACCAGCCCGCGACGAGGATCCGCCCCGACTGGTCGCCCGCCTCTTTGCCTTTGCCGTCGCCTTCTTCGCCCGTTCCAAAGCCGTCGTCTTTTCTTTCACCATTGTCGCCGGCGGAACGCGCGTGGAGCAGCTGTTCGGAGATGGAGGCAGGCGCGATGGATGAATCTGAGGAAGAAAGGAGGAAAGGGGAACGCACTGTTCAAAAAACCCCAGTCCTGGACCTTATATGGGGTTGCTTCCGAGTGACTGACTGGTAGGCCCAGGCAATCTTGTCAAATCCCTCAACAGTCGCCCGCGTGATACGTGGCGAAAAAGTTGGTGCATAGATCGAGGCACCCTTGCCTTATCCCGTCCGATTACTGCGGCTCTCTCTCTGTCCCGCTCGTTTCCCCAAGATTCAAATCCCGCCAAATCCGCGCGCCGCAGAGCAAATCGTCAGACAAAGATTTCCTCCGTCCTGTCATTCGGAAATCGCCAAGTACAGAAAACGCACTCGACGGATACAAAGAATGGATCAAAGCGATCGAAAAGAAGTTGATGCCATCACTTAAGTCCATTTGATCCAAGACAAGACACTATTGCAGCACAAGAATGAGTCGGGAGTATGTTCAACTCCTTCCCCACTCAAACCTCGATCCATTCGGGGGCTAATGATGAAGTCATGTACCTAGGGTAGGGTCATGGACCTGTCTAAGACACCCTCCCCAAGGACATCCCTAGAAGAATTACCTTTCAGTCGACCAGGAAGGGTTCCACTCGACCAACTGGAAGACACTCGGCCATGAAGCCAAATCACTCGACCGCCAGGAGATCTAAAGCTAGCCTGCACGCAAACGATCGGTCATTAAGTAGCTTTTATGGTCATCATAGCACTTTATGTGGGTGTTACCAGTAACCCCCTACCTTAACGTACCTTTAACCCTGCATAGCGAGGGCGGAGGGTGCAGCGAACTCTATATAAGCCACCCCTCTCCTCAGTGCCAAGGGTTTGCATCTTTGTAACTCATACACGCATAATCCAGTCGACCGCCTCCGGGCTCCGAGACGTAGGGCTATTACTTCCTCCGAGAAGGGCCTGAACTCGTAAAACTCGTGCGTATACAACTACTCCATAGCTAGGATCTTGCCTCTCCATACCTACCCCCATTCTACTGTCAGGCTTAGAACCACGACAGCCGGTAGTGGGGTGGCGGCCACGACGGCCACCTCCCGCCTTCGGGCCGTGGCGGCGGAGCGACAAAGTAAACCGGCTGCTGCATCATCATCTTCTTCTGCACCACTTCATTTGGTTGCATGGGCCATGTCCCGATGGCGTCAGGCTCTGCCGGGGGCCTTGCCTTGCCGGCACCAGGCCTTGCCGGGGGAATCTCTAACTTTCCATCCGCCGGTCCTGCCGTTGCCACTGCCTCTTCGTCGACCTCCCTCTACGCCACCAGCGCGGCGCTGACCACTTGATTCGTCACCGCCAGATACAGCAGCAATGACTCTTGTGGTTTAGGCGCCACCAGTACTGGTGTAGAAGAGTGGTATTTCTTCAGATCCTGCAGTGCTGCTTCGGGCTCTGGGGTCCACTCCATTGGGCCTGCCTTTTTCAAAATCTTGAAAAAGGGAAGGGCGCGCTCGGCAGACTTGGAGATGAATCGGCTCATGGCGGCAACGCAGCCAGTGAGCCGACGCACATCCTTGATCCGCTTGGGCGCCTCAATCTGCTCGATAGCCTTGATCTTATGCAGGTTTGCCTCGATCCCATGCTGCGACACAAAGAACCTGAGAAGTTTGCCGGACGGAACACCGAAGACACACTTCTCAGGGTTCAGCTTGAGGTTGATCTTGTGCAGGTTGGCAAACGTCTCTTCTAAGTCTTGTATAAGAGTTGCCTTGTCCTTGGTTTTGACCACTATGTCATCCATGTAAGCTTCCATATTCCTATGTAGCCGGGGCTCAAAACCATTTTGGACCGCCCTTGCGAACGTCGAGCCAGCACTCTTCAACCCGAAAGGCATCCGTAAAAAGCAAAACGTACCACATGGGGTGATGAATGTTGTCTTCTCTTCGTCTTCTCTTGTCATGAAGATCTGGTGGTAGCCCGAGTAGGCTTCGAGGAATGATAACAGATCACACCCGGCCGTGGAGTCAACAATCTGGTCGATGCGCGACAATGGGAAGGGGTCCTTAGGACAGGCCTTATTGATATCTTTGTAGTAAATACACAGCCTCCACTTCCCGTTTGCCTTGCGCACCACCAGCAGATTGGCCAACCACGTCGGATGGAGCACTCCCCTCACCAAGCCTGTTGCTTTCAACTTCCTGATCTCCTCTGTGATGAACTCCTACTAAGGGGCTCCTGGATTAGGGGGTATCCGGACAACCGGACTATATCCTTTGGCCGGACTGTTGGACTATGAATATACAAGATTGAAGACTTCGTCCCGTGTCCAGATGGGACTCTCCTTGGCGTGGAAGGCAAGTTTGGAAATACGGATATGTAGATCTCCTCCCTTGTAACTGACTCTGTGTAACCCTAGCCCCATCTGGTGTCTATATAAACCGGAGGGTTTAGTCTGTAGGACAAGAACAATCATACCATAGGCTAGCTTCTAGGGTTTAGCCTCTACGATCTCGTGGTAGATCAACTCTTGTAATACTCATATCATCAAGATCAATCAAGCAGGAAGTAGGGTATTACCTCCATCAAGAGGGCCCGAACTTGGGTAAACATCGTGTCCCCCGCCTCCTATTACCATCCACCTTAGACGCATAGTTCGGGACCCCCTACCCGAGATCCGCCGGTTTTGACACCAACATTGGTGCTTTCATTGAGAGTTCCACTGTGCCGTCACCGCAAGGAAGGATGCCTTGTCTCATTGACAAGGACAACGTCACCTCTGGGGGAGCCCTGGCTATCAGCCAAACTCTCCGGCTAGGCGGCTTCGTCATGACCGCCCGTTCGGCTGCTGCACCGACGATGACTTCTCGGGTCATCGAAAACAGCCTCCACGTCGGCTCGGAACTTGCCGAGCAAATGGATCCAACGGAGCTCTCTTCGCTAAACGAGCTCTTGGATCACATCGCCGCTTCGGGAGTCACTACGGACTATGATCGGATTGGGCTTAAACCCGACCAAAGGGAGATTAACTCTCCGCCGGTCACCCATCAGATAGCGGTGGTGGAGGAACAATGCGGCGATTCTTCCTCTATCTTGAGGACAAACTATGTGCGAATTCCCGAGCTCTCCGAGCCGGATACCCGTTTACGGAAGGACATCGCCCAAGCCCTGAACCTAGAATCAGGCAGCGGGCCAGATTTATTGGGCAACATCCCGGAGCCCGAACTTCCTAGATCGGAAACTCCTTTGCCCCTAGGTCTCAGATCGGATCAGGGTTCGGACTCAAATCCACCCACCCACCCAGATACAAACGATCTTTCCCACATCAGGCAAGAGCCCCAGGAAACAATACATCATTATTGGGCCAGATTCCTCCTTGTAATGAACAAGGTCAAGGACTATCGCAAGGAAGACGCAATCTCATTTTTCTACAATAATTGCACGGACAAGGGAATCCTTAACGCCATAAGTCGCCGTGACATAGCACGCTTCGCTGACTTGGCGGCCATAGTACGGAAGTACTGTGCGACGGAAAGTTCCTGGAAAACCGAAACAAAATTCTGGGATAATCCGGCTCTGACTAAACACCCAGTCCGAATTAAAAGGGTGCACTCTAATAAGACGCCCGACTCAATTACGAAGAAGCAAAAGCCCACTACAGGGCGTGGAACTGTATTGGAGGGATGGCTTAACGGGCCCTGCAAAATTCATAGTACAGCGGATACCATACCAACACACAGCCTTAGAGCATGTTGGGTACTCCAGCAGGTGGCCAAGAGCGGTGAGGACCTCCTCATTCCAAACACCGCAGAGCACCATCCCGGGGATAACAATACGGTATTGACAGTCTTCGAAACCTTCGCCTCAAATAATAGGCGCAAGCGAGCACTCCGTAGCCTTGCCGAAGTCTGCCACATGGCAGCAATAAATCCATGGAGCGACACGGCTATCACCTTCAATGCCAGTGACAAACCTAAATTCCGAACACCTCAAGAACCAGCTGCATTGGTCCTTAGTCCAATTGTGGACGGCTTTCGGCTTACTAAAGTGCTCATGGACGGCGGCAGCGGATTAAACCACATTTATGAGGAAACTCTTCAAAAAATGGAAATAGACAGGAACCGCATTGAGCAAAGCAAAGACGACCTTCAGAGGAATCATCCCTAGTCGGGAGGCACGTTGCGCTGGGAAAATCACACTAGATGTGGTATTCGGCACTCCGGAGAATTATAGGTCCGAAGAAATTACATTCCAAGTGGCCCCGTTCAGTAGCGGATACCACGCCCTTTTAGGGCGGGAGGCATTTACGATCTTCCAAGCCATACCCCATTACGGGTACATGAAGCTCATAATGCCCGGGCCCAATGGAATCATCACTCTAGCTAGTGATCCGGACATAGCGCTCTGCGCCGAA
The DNA here is from genome assembly GCA_021605145.1 of Aegilops bicornis. NCBI lineage: Eukaryota > Viridiplantae > Streptophyta > Magnoliopsida > Poales > Poaceae > Aegilops > Aegilops bicornis. Next base: position 74,321,082 of record CM038675.1, read on the forward strand.
AACAAAACAGCTGCACTGGCCCTCGAGGCATTATCCGAAGCCCTTGCGGCCGTGGAATTAACTGCGCTATGCTCCATAGTGGACAGGGACGACGTGATACTCGACAAAAGACCCAAATCCACTTCTTTTAAACCAGAGGATAAAATAGTCAAATTCCAAGTCCACCCAACGGACCCTACAAAAATAGCCTCCATCGGGGCACAGTTAAACCCAGCAGAGGCGCGCACTACGGGAGTTCCTGCGAGAATTGGGACATATTTGCAGCATCCTCAGATATGCCAGAATCCCTACACAAAGCTAGCCGAGCATAGCCTTAACATTCTAAAAGGATTCAAGCCGGTCAAGCAGACTCTTCGGCGTTTCTCGAAACCTAAGAGACAAGCCATGGGAGAGGAACTAGCCAAGTTATTGGAGGCCGGATTCATTAGAGAAATAAAACATCCGTACTGGCTAGCAAACCTGGTGATGGTACCAAAGAAGGACAAATCCTGGCACCTATGTGTCGATTTCAAGGACCTCAACAAGGCTGGCCCAAAGGATCCCTTCCCCCTCCCTCACATCGATCAAATTATCGACACTACCGTATGACACGACTCACTGTGCTTCCTCGACACATACTCCGGCTACCACCAAATTAAGATGGCGGTGTCCGACCAAGCCGCAACGGCATTTATCACGCCATACGACCCTTTCTATTTCAACACAATGCCCTTCGGGCTCAAAAACGCCGCCGCAACGTATCAACGCATGATTCAGTCATGTCTGGAAAAGCAGATCAGCAAAACAGTGGAGGCATACACAGATGATGTGGTCGTTAAAACCAGACATGTCGACTCTCTAATAGACGACTTGAGGCTCACGTTCGACAATCTCCGAACATACGACATCAAGCTCAATCCGGAAAAATGTGTTTTCGACGTACCCGCTGGAAAGCTCCTGAGCTTCATCTTCTCTAGTAGAGGAATTGAAGCAAATGCGGCTAAAATCCAAGCCCTGTCACAGTTGGCTATTCCAACGGACCTCAAACAAATCCAGAAATTAACTGGATGCATGGCGGCCTTAAGCCGCTTTATCTCCCGATTAGGAGAAAAGGCACTACCCCTTTATCGCCTTATTCGGCGCACCGAACACTTCGAGTGGACGGATGCTGCCACGGCCGGATTGGAAGAAATAAAAGCCATACTGGCCACCAATCCAATCCTGGCCGCGCCAAACATCGCCGAACCAATGCTGCTATATATAGCGGCAACTCATAAAGTTGTAAGCGCAGTACTCGTCGTCGAATGAGAAACGGACAGACATAAATTCCCCCTTCAAAAGCCGGTATATTATGTGTCCACTGTCCTCACTCCATGCAAATCACGGTACCCGCATTATCAAAAGATAGCATATGCAGTATTCATGGCATCCCGGAAACTACGACACTACTTTCAAGAGTGTTCAATCACAGTGGCTTCGGAAGTGCCACTCAACGATATAATAAACAACCGCGACACCATGGGCCGGATTGCCAGATGGGCCATTGAGCTCCTCCCGTTCGACATAACATATAAACCTCGGCGAACCATTAAGTCGCAAGTATTGGCCGATTTTGTCGCCGAATGGACAGAAGCCGAACTCCCTAAAGAGTACGGCGCATACTCCAATTGGATCATGCACTTCGACGGCTCTAAAATGCTGGCTGGTCTAGGGGCTGGCGTCGTCCTGACGCCCCCCACCGGAGATACAGTCCAATATGTACTCCAAATACTATACACAGACTCCAATAATGCAGCCGAATACGAGGCCCTGTTACATGGTCTTCGGATGGCAGTTCCCATGGGCATTCAACGCCTGGAGGTGCGTGGGGACTCGAACCTTGCAATATCCCAAATAAATGGAGACTTCGATGCCAAGGATCCGAAAATGGCGGCTTATCGCAACGCCGTCCTAAAGATGTCAGCTCGGTTTGAGGGGCTCGAATTCCACCATGTGGCTCGGGAAAACAATCAGGCGGCGGATATTCTCGCCCGTATCGGTGCTAAGCGCGACACGGTCCCACCTAACATCTTCTTGGAAAGGCTGTTCAAGCCATCCGTGGTATGGGAAGGGGACACCGGTAACAATAGTCCGGATCCGGCCACAACGCCAGATACCGGACATTCTGACATAATCGGAGGCTCTGCCACCGAAATAACACCTTCATCCCACGTAATAATGGCCGTCATCGCCCTGTGGACAGAACCATTCCTGGCCTACCTAACCAGGCAGGAACTTCCCGAGGACCAAAATGAGGCACGCTGCATAGTGCGGCGATCTAAAGCCTACAAGATCTACGAGGGAGAGTGAGGGAGTCCCGGATTAGGGGGTGTCCGGATTGCCGAACTATCACCGTTGGCCGGACTCCTGGACTATGAAGATACAAGATTGAAGACTTCGTCCCGTGTCCGGATGGGACTTTCCTTGGCGTGGAAGGCAAGCTTGGCGATAGGGATATGTATATCTCATACCTTTGTAACCGACTCTATGTAACCCTAACCTATCCGGTGTCTATATAAACCGGAGGGTTTTAGTCCGTAGGACAGAACAACAATCATACCATAGGCTAGCTTCTAGGGTTTAGCCTCTCTGATCTCGTGGTAGATCTACTCTTGTACTACCCATATCATCAATATTAATCAAGTAGGAGTAGGGTATTACCTCAATCGAGAGGGCCCGAACCTGGGTAAAAACATCGTGTCCTTGTATCCTGTTACCATCCGCCTAGACGCACAGTTCGGGACCCCCTACCCGAGATACGCCGGTTTTGACACCGACATTGGTGCTTTCACTGAGAGTTCCTCTGTGCCATCGCCGTCAAGAAGGATGCCTCATCCCGTCTTTAAAGACGATACTATCGCCAAAGGAGCCTTGGCCATCGCCGAACTCTCCGGCTAGGTGGTTTTCTTATGACCGCCCGGTTCAGCCACCGCTACCGATGACTTCTCGGTTCATCGAAACCAATCTTCACTTTAACTCGGAACTTGCCGAGCAGTTAGATCCGATCGAGCTCTCCTCCGTAAAAGAGCTCTTGGATCGCATCGCCGCCCTGGGAGTCGCCACAGACTACGACCGGATCGGGCCTAAAACCGATCTGAGAGACATTAACTCTCTCCAGGCTACCCATCATGTTGCTGTGATAGAGGAGCAATGCGGCGATTCTTCTTCTATCTTAAGGACTAGCTACGTCCGGATTCCCGATCCCTCCATGCCGGATTCCCGCAGACGGACGGATGTCGATCAAGCCCTGAACTTAATGTCAGGCGGCGGGTTGGATTCATTGGATAGCATTCAAAAATCCAAACTTCCGAGTTCGGAAACTTCTCAGCCCCTGAGTCTTAAATTGAACGGGGTTCCGAATCTAGTTCCACCCGCCCACCCAAACACTAGCGATCGATCCCGAATTCGTCAAGAGCCAGCTGAAATAGTACATCATTATTGGGCCAGATTCCTCCTGGTTATGGACAGGATAAAGGACTGCCGAGAGGAGGACGCAATCTCACTTTTCTGCAATAATTGCACGGACAAGGGAATCCTAAACGCCATAAGTCGTCGCGAAATTACACGCTTTGCTGACTTGGCAACCATAGTACAAAAGTACTGTGCGATGGAGAGTGCTTGGAAAGCCGAAAGTAAATTTTGGGATAATCCGGCCCCGAATACAGCCCTTGTCCGGAATAAAAGGGTGCATCATCACCAAGCACCTGGGTTATACACCAAAAAACAAGAACCCCCTAAAGGGTACGGAACCGTACTGGAGGGTTGGCTAAACGGACCCTACAAAATTCACAGCACAGAGGGCACCACTCCAACCCATAGCCTTCGAGCATGTCGGATACTACGGCAGGTGGCCAAAAGTGGAGAAGAGCTTCTAGCTTCAGAATCCCAGCCCAGCAATACCCGATGCAGTGTTAATAATCTTGAGACTTTCGCATCAAATAACATGCGGAAGCGAACACTCCATAACGTTGCGAAGTCTACCAACTAGCAACAATAAATCCATGGAGTGAAACGGCTATTACCTTTAATGCCGATGTGAACCCAAATTCCGAACAGCCCGAGCACCAGCCGCATTGGTCCTCAGTCCAATAGTGGACGGCTTTCGCCTTACTAAGGTACTCATGGATGGCAGCAACGGACTAAACGTCATCTACGAGGAAACCCTCCGAAAAATGGAGATAGACTGGAACCGCATTGAGCGAAGTAGCACAACCTTTAGAGGAATAATCCCTAGCCGGGAAGCATGCTGCACAGGAAAAATCACACCGGGCGTAGTGTGTTCGCTCACGGACAATTACAGGTCCTAAGAGGTCACAATTCAAGTGGCCCCGTTCAGCAGCGGATATCACGCTTTATTAGGGCGAGAGGCATTCACAATTTTTCAAGCTATACCCCACTATGGGTACATGAAGCTTAAAATGCCCGGACCTAACGGAATCATCACTCTCGCTAGTGATCCGAACATAGCACTCCGGCCGAAAACAAGATAGTCGCACTAGCCCTCGAGGCACTATCCGGCCCTAGCGGCCGAGGAACTCACTGCGATGCGCTCCACGGTGAACAGGGGACGATGTGATACTTGATAAAAGATCCAAGTCCACCTCTTTTAAACCAGCGGATGAAATAGTCAAATTCCAAGTCCACCCAACGAACCTGCAAAGACGGCCTCCATTGGGGCACAATTAAACCCTGATGTGGACGCCAGACTACGAGAATTTCTCTACGAGAAAACTGGGACATTTTTGCACGGCACCCTTCGGACATGCCAGAATCCCACGTCGGTGGCCGAGCACAGCCTAAATATCCTAAAAGGATTCAAGCTACCAAACAGGCTCTTCTGCGCTTTTCCGAACCCAAGAGACAAAGCCATGGGAGAGGAGCTAGCCAAACTTCTGGAAGCCGGATTCATCAGAGATATAAAACATCTGGACTGGCTAGCAAATCTGGTGATGGTACCAAAGAAGGATAAATCCTGGCGGCTATGTGTTGATTTCAAAGATCTTAATAAGGCTTGCCCAAAGGATCCCTTCCCCCTCCCTCGCATTGATCAAATTATCGACGCTACAGCAGGACACGACTCATTGTGCTTCCTCGACGCATACTCCAGCTACCACCAAATCAAGATGGCGGAGCCAGACCAAGATGCAACAGCATTCATCACTCCATACGGCCCATTCTGCTTCAACACAATGCCCTTTGGGCTCAAAAACGCCGGCGCAACATATCAGCGCATGATTCAGACATGTCTGGCAAACCAGATCGGCAAAACGGTGGAAGCATATGTAGATGACGTGGTCATCAAATCCAAGCATGTAGAAACTCTAGTAGGCGACTTGAGGCTCACATTCGACAATCTCGAAAGTATGACATTAAGCTCAATCCGGAAAAATCGTCTTGACGTTCGGCCGAAAAGCTCTGAGCTTCATTGTGTCCGTAGAGGAATTGAAGCAAACCCATCCAAGATCTGAGCTCTGTCACAATTAGATATTCCAAAAGACCTCAAACAAATACAAAAATTGACTGGATGCATAGCGGCTCTAAGCCGCTTTATTTCCCGTTTGGGGGAAAAGGCGTTACCCCTTTACCGCCTCCTCCGGCGCACCGAACACTTCGAGTGGATGGATGCCGCCATGGCCGGACTCGAAGAAATAAAAGCCATATTGGCAACAAATCCGGTCCTGGCCGTGCCCAACGTGGGCGAACCAATGCTATTATATATCGCCGCAACACATCAAGTTGTCAGCGCGGTGCTCGTCGTCGAACGAGAAGCAGACGGACACCGGTTCCCTCTTCAAAAACCCGTTTACTATGTGTCCACTGTCCTAACTCCATGCAAGTCCCGGTACCTACACTATCAAAAGATAGCATACGCGGTGTTCATGGCATCCCGGAAGCTGCAACACTACTTTCAAGAGTGTTCGATAACGGTAGCCTCCGAAGTACCTCTTAACAACATTATAAACAACCGCGACGCGATGGGCCGGATTGCTAAATGGGCCATAGAGCTCCTTCATGGCCGAATGGACCGAAGCCGAACTCCCTAAAGAGTACGGCGCATACTCCAATTGGATCGTGCACTTTGACGGCTCCAAAATGTTGGCCGGCCTGGGGGCTGGCGTCGTCCTGACGTCCCCAACCGGGGACACAGTCCAATATGTCCTTCAGATAATGTATACGGACTCCAACAACGCAGCCGAATACGAGGCCCTTCTGCACGGCCTCCGGATGGCAGTCTCTATGGGCATTAAATGCCTAGAGGTGCGCGGGGATTCAAACCTCGCGACATCTCAAATAAACGGAGACTTTGATGCCAAAGATCCGAAAATGGCAGCATGCCGCAATGCGGTCCAAAAAATGTCAGCACGGTTCGAAGGGCTCGAATTTCATCATATAGCCCGGGATAACAACCAGGCGGCGGACATATTGGCACGCATCGGCGCAAGAAACACGATGCCGTCCGCCCAACATCTTCCTGGAACGGCTGTTCAAGCCATCCGTACTATGGGAAGGGGAGTCCGGAAATAACAATCCGGACCCAACCGCACTGCCTGACGCTGAACACTCTGACACAATCGGAGGCTATGCCACCGAGATAACACCCTCCATACGAAATAATGGCAGTTATCGCCCGTGGGCGGAACCATTCCTAGCCTACCTAACTAGGAAGGAACTTCCCGAAGACGAAAATGAGGCTCGCTGCATAGTACGGCGATCTAAAGCCTATAAAGTCCATGAGGGAGAGCTTTATAAGAAAAGCACAACAGGAGTCCTTCAAAGGTGTATCTCCGAAGAGGAAGGGCGAAACCTCCTGGCTGAAATTCATGCCGGACTGGGTGGGCACCACGCCGCAGCCCGGGCCCTTGTAGGCAAGGCCTTCCGTACAAGATTTTATTGGCCGACGGCCTGGGCAGATGCGCAGGATTTAGTCCAACGATGCGTCGGTTGCCAGCTTTTTGCTAACCAAAGCCACATGCCACCCACCGCTCTCAAGACTATACTCATCACCTGGTCGTTCGCGGTCTGGGGGCTTGACATGGTTGGACCCCTTAAGGGGGGAACCCACAAGCAAAAATACCTATTGGTCATGGTGGATAAATTCACCAAATGGATAGAGGCCAAGCCTGTTAAAACGGCCGAATCTGGACCGGTGATAGACTTCATATCGTGGGTAGTTCACCGTTACGGTGTCCCCTACAGTATCATCACTGATGACGGCACCAACTTCACGGCCGATGAGGTCAAATTATGGTGCAAAAACATGGGCATCAAGCTCGATTACGCCTCAGTCTATCACCCTCAAACCAACGGCCAAGTCAAGCGAGCAAACGGTCTAATCATGAGCGGCATTAAACCCAGACTAGTGCGGTCCCTCAAGGAATCTAACACACACTAGGTTGAGGAGCTCGACTCTGTACTCTGGGGGCTGCGGACCACGCCGAATCGTACTACCGGATTCACACCATTTTTTATGGTGTACGGTGCAGAGGCAGTCCTGCCCTGCGACATAATTCATGACTCACCTCGCATGCGCATGTACGAAGAAAGAGATGCCAAGATCGATCAGCAGGACAGTTTGGACGCATTGGAGGAGGAGCGCGACGTGGCAAAAGCTCGTTCCGCACTTTATCAACAGCAGGCTCGAAGATATCAAAGCAGGGAAGTACGGGCCAAAGCTTACAACGTTGGCGAACTAGTTCTACGCCTGCCGGACAAGAAAAAGGACAAACTCAAGCCCAAATGGGAAGGTCCCTTCATCATCGACCAGGTCCTGACCGGCGAAGCATACCGTCTGCGAAACGCATCGGATAACCGACTCGAGCCGAACCCATGGAACGCAGCCCGCCTACGAAGATTCTACGCCTAAGCGCCGGACTCCAAGTTCGTCTCCTTCCTCCGTTCACATTTTCTATTTTTGCTGTCTTTTATTTCTCTCCTTCTTCCTCCTTCTTCTTGAAGCCTTTAGAGGCTCGTTTGCGCTTTATTCGCACATATTTGTCGGTGTTCTGGGAACGGGGGTCCCCAGACTTGCCTGCGTGCGGCCTGCGGCGTGGCTCAAAGGAGGCCCAGGACGACCCATCTTCATCAACGCAAGCTCAAGACCCTCGCGAGGGGCCAAGCCTCGCGGGGCGGATGACGAGGAGCTTCCTCAGGCACGGCCTCGTCAGGCCGGCTCGTGAGGAGGCAGAGAGTTCAAGGCAGGGTACCTCGCGAGGTGCCCATGACGCAAGCCATGACGACCAAGGGCGCCAGTCGGGCGCCAGCCCGCGCAGCGTCCTCCTTTCCTCTTTGGTGCAAAGGGAGCAAGCGCAGGCAAGAGCATCAAGCAAAGGCATCCGTTTCGGTGCAACAAGACCAAGACCAGCCCCCAACGGCTGGAAGGGAGTCATCGTGGAGCCCAAGCAGGCGTCATCACCAGAGCCTTTGGCAGGCGAGGACCAACTTTAGTCAGGATAAGTGTACCCGCTGTTCCCCTTCAAAATGACCAATTGTTGGCGCCCTTCCCGCTCAATATTTGGGAAGAGGCCCAGGGCCTTCGTCTATATAAGTAGAGCTAGCCACCATAGTAGAAAAGGAGGTCTGGCATTTGGAATCCAGAGAGAGATAGAGACCCGATCCTCAAGCTAGAGCGACGGGACACTACCTAGCAGTTCATCACACCCACCAAGAACAGACCCTCGCGAGGTTGTTCTTCCCTGTACTGTTCCTCATCAGCCCAAGAGGCAATCCACCAAGCCACTAACTAGAGTAGGGTATTACACCACAACGGTGGCCCGAACTAGTATAAATCTTGTGTCCCTTGTGCTCCGCGCGCACCCCAGTGTTCGAACCTCAAGGGTCTGCCGGAACCCGAAATCCGACATTTGGCACGCCAGGTAGGGGTGCACCGGAATCCGCCTTCTGCCACCTGGTGTCCCATTGCATCGTCATCACCATGTCCGGCGACCAAGCGGGCAACCCAGATCCTTGGGCGGTGTGGCCCGCCCATGAGCCGCTTCGCCTCAGGCGACCCGTACCCAGGCAGCTCGCGGTCCCGAAGCGCTGCGGGCCACGGGCGACGGGGACAGGCTTCGACTGCTCTCACGCCACGGCAGGCGCGGTCGGCAGCAAGGGCCTCCAATCACGCCGCAACCACGTCACCGTACACCCGCCGGGAGTAGGCGAACTCAAGGGCCGCGCTCACAGTGGCCCGAGAGCTGCTGCAGTGCAGGGTGCTGGAGAGCGGCCACGACATGCTCTTGGAGCGAGTGGCAGAGCTCCTGGGCTTCGCCGCCTCGGGGGCTCACCTCTTCTGCACCCAGCTTCCATCTCAGGCCCAGGGCGGCCCTTGCAGAGGCTCCACAGCGTGCCAGCGGGCTCGAAGCTACTCCAACACCGGCGAGGCTGTCGGCCACGGGCGGCGGCGGTTGCCCCGCCCCGGCCCAGCGGAGAAGAAGGACTCGGCGTAACTCCACGGCCTGGTGGGCCGCACCACCACCCCACGGCGGGCGCATCAAGCGCGAGCAGCATGGCACGCTCAGCACTACGACGTGGCCTTCGGGATGACGGCGCCAGAAGAATATGTTCCCCACATGATGGACCAAGGGCACCCGCATGAGGGAGAACAAGGCTCGCTCCTCAGCCCGAGCTGGGGGGATGAGGCGCCAGAAGCCGAGCTCTTCCAGGAGCCTCGAGACGGTCCCACTGGACACACCGGGGGCGACGATTATCGGGTACCGCTACTTCCTCAAGAGCAAACATACGCTAACCATAGGTCGCAGGAGGTACAGGTCACCACAACGAGCGGCTGCCCCGCTCCCGCAGTCTCCTACCCCTCGGGAGGGGGCGCAGGGGGCTGTCGGAGAGGGGCAGAGATCCGACATCACCACCGCGGCGTTCGGAGCAAGGCGTTCTCAGGAGGTAGGCCCTCTGCTGGGGAGGCGCCTCAGGGCCTGCCCCTGGCGGAGGACCCGTGGTCGTCGGGGGAACTGCTGGCGACCGCTCTACCCCATCGGCGGCGTCCTGGTTTCCGGTCGTTGATGGCACTAGAGTGTGGCACAAAGGCGGGCCCTCGTCTGGCGATATGAAGCAAGGCGGTACCTATGAAGAAGGCCCAAGTGCTGTGAAGCTCGCCGCCCGTGACACTCTCATGTAATAATGAGTGGGGCTGTACACGCCCGAGTCTCAGGGTGCCGGCCTCGAGCCTGGGATCCCTCCCACGCCAAGTGGCAGCACTTAGCTCCTGGTGAGAAGAAGACGTCCAAGACTAGACTAGGTGCAGGGGCCGGCTTTTCTTCTGCTTTCTTCGCCTTTCCATTTGGTTGTCGCTTTCCCCAATCGGATTTAAGTTGGATTCGAATTTGATATTTGCGTGTTCGGGAAGGGTGCTTAGTCTCGTTCGAGCAAATCTCCCGCTTTGATTTACCACTCCGCCTCGGCTGGCTCCTCGCGAGCCCCTCATGAGCCGGGCCAGGCCTAGCTTCTTGGCAGCAGCCCAACTGCCGCCACCGCGTCCTCTCCGCAGGGTTTTTACTGCAGATCCTACGGATTCAATCAGGAGGCACTCAGATCGCCGCAGCCTCCCACAGGCTATCTCAGGGCTCGTACGAAACCAAGGTAAACCAGCCAACCAGCACGTCGCTTAGCCAACCACTTGGCGCGGGCGTATGGGCGATGTAACACCTGCTAATATGATGAACACAAGTTTTACATGAGGGGCTCCCACTCCCGAAATGCTCTCACAGCCATCAGGCCAAAACCTGAGTTCTATTCATGCAGGGTAATGGAACAGGGACAATACATAATCAGTCAGATAAATCCCCCAATGCATCCTCAGGAGCACCTCCCGAGCCGTTGCTGGCGTCGCTGGCCTCGCTGTCACTGTCTGCGGGGTCATCGGCGGCGTCAGGGTCGTTGTCCGAAGCGAAGGCCCGGACAAGAGCATCCACATTGTCTTCCACCCGGTCGCCCAGTCGCCCGGACGGCTGAGGAAGCTGAGAAGGCGATAACGTCAAAGTCGAAGTGGGGGTCCATGTCCTGGAGATGGCTGAAGACACGAGAAAAGGCGCGCCCAAGCAGCGCGCGGCTCCTCTCCTCCACAAAACTATTGGCCCTGACCGACCGTGCCTCCAGCCGTGCCACCACGTCGGTGAAGAACTGAAGGTTGCCGGCGTAGTTAACCGCGGGCGGCTCGCCAACTGCCGCCTCGCAGATATTACCCAAGGCTGCGTTGGCTCTTTCCCGGAGCGTGGCGAGCATGGGGCCGTGCTCATGCTCCAGGATTCGGCGCTGACGCATCTCGTCCGCATTCTGGCGCACGACGGCCTCGGCCTCCTCCACCCGTTGGCGAAGGAGCGCCTCGGCCTGAGAGGTGGTGGACTCCCTCTGCGCCACCTCGAGGGCGGCCCGAAGAGCATCGGCCCGCCGCGTCGCCTCCTCCAGCTTGGCCCTCAAGGCAGTAGTCCTGCCCTCAGCCTCGGCCTTGATGAACCCCAGCCGCTCCTCAAACTTGCGCTCGAGGTTCGAGCGCGCCGCCGCCACTCGGCGTCCGACCTCCTCCAGGACGCGGGCTTCCCGTGCAGCGACCTCATCCTCCGCCCGCGTCTCAAAGCGCTCCCTCGTCTCCAAACACTCGTACTCGCGCGCGTGTTCGGCGGCTTCAAGCGTCAACGCCTCCTCACGCTTCTGGAGCTCCGCCGGGTCGCCGGAGGCCACCTTCATCGACGCGAGGGCTGCCTCGCGCAGCTCCACTTGCTCCTCCAATGAGTGACACTGGGCCAGGAGTTCCCGTGCCCGTTCCTCCGCCGCCTCTCGCCGCCTGTTAGCTGCCCGGGCCTCGTCGACGGCCCGAGAATAGGCCTCCCGAGAGGCTGCCAGCGACGCCTTGGCCTCTTCGTCATCAAGATCGCGCTGGTGGCGCGCAAGGGCGGCAGCACCCTCCATCTCACGCCTCTCTGCGGCCAGGCGCAGGCCCTCGGTCTCAAGGCGCGCGTCTTCGTCAGCGAGCTCTTCACCAAGAAGGCTCACCGCGTCGGCCGCCCTTCGAAGAAATCCTTGGCGAAGGGCGCGACGCTCCCGGGCGCGCTCGCGCACGTCCTCCACACCATCGACCGCCCCAGACGGGCGCCGGGAGCCGTGAATCAACACTCCCCCTCCGGGCAGGGGGCTGGGGGCTGGCACCATCGCGACGGCCGGGCACGCCACGCCAGAGGCCCGGCCTGGAGCCATCCCATCCCCAAACGAGGGGCGTAGGAAGCGCCTCAGCCAATCGCCGTCCACGACCAGGCGAGAAGCCCACGGCAGGCTAGCTATGCCACGGGAAGGCTCGCGAGGAAGGGTCGCGAGGCGCGCAGGGCCACGACACGCCTCGGGACGGTTCACCTCCCCGGTCGCCCTCACCACAAGGGCTCCACTTCTTGGAGCGCTCAATGACGGGGGAGGGGGCGAAGCCGGGGAGGACGGCTCCTCACCCGTCTCCGTGAACTTGGCAGGAAGGGGCCTGCAGGGCAAGGATCAGTACAAGCAGCAGAAGAATCAGGAGCTGGAGAAGGAGAAGGCTTACTAATCACTGGAGAAGTACTTCCTATGCTTCAGCAGGCGATAAGGGTAATCATCGCCCAGGGCCTCCCTTCTCTTCCGGAGGGCCTCGAAGTTCACGCGGAAACGACCCAAGATTTGAGTGCAGGGGTCAGCCTGCAGCGAGGGAGAAGCATCGAGGCGACCTGCGTCAGGGGCGTCTGCCTGACGCGCGCCGCCGGTCGCCTCACCAAGAGGAGCAGCAGGGGCCTCGGGGGCTTCATCCAGGCGCTGAGGCGGCTGCCGCCCTCGGCCAGCATGGCATGAGCCTCAGGAGTTGCCCCCTCATGAGCATCGCCCGGTGCTGCCACCCCGGCGGGGGTCCCTTCGGCCTCTGGCGGCTCGTGCCTCCCTGCTCCGCCACTTGAGGAGGAGCCGCCTTGGCCGACTGGAAGGGTTGTCACCATCACTGGATTCTCGCGAGGCCCCTGGAGACCAGGGCGCGCCCCCATTCATCGAAGATAGGCATCTGGTTCACAAAATCACCCCTGTTCTGGCAGAGGTACAACAAGGTCCCTCCATGCCGGATGCCACCAGGGTTGGGGTCGCCAGTCAGGACCAGGAGCACTTTCCTTAGCGCTTCAGGCGTCAGATCTTCTTCCTGAAGCCTCATACGATCACCAGGCCCGCTGAAGGCCCACATCCGGTGGGAATGGCGTTGGAGAGGAGCAATGCGACCTCAGGAACGCGAAGCGGCGCCAGACAAAGATGAGCCGAGGGCTTGAAAGCGTCTCCTGGCCCAGCCTGAATTGGGGACACCAGGCGAGGTTGGCTCCGATAGCAGGGGGCTGGGAACCCCCACATCCACGTACAACCACCTCTCGCGGAACTCAGCTGCGGGCGGAGGCAGGCTGAAGTCAATCCCTGAGGCCGCTGTCTCAGGCGCGGCGACGAAGCTCACGCACGCCGAGCATTGGGTGGGGTCGACAAGGCGCAGAGAGAAGAAGTGGCGCAGCAAGGCAACCGAAGGAAGGATGCCCATCATTGCCTCACAAACGAAGGCGAAGACCGAGAGGAGAGTGATGGACTCAGGACCCAGATGCATCATGTGGATCTGATAGTGGGAGAACACGGCATTGAAGAAATCAGAGAAGGGGGGAACCAGCCCCGCCCACAGGGCGTCGGCAAAATACCGGACCTCGGTGACTATCCTGTCGATGGAGAAGTGGGACGCGGGCCAGGCTGTCGTCCTCCCGCATTCGTTGAAGGAGGTGGCCAAAGCCGAACTAACCTTGCCCAAGCCCTCTAGATTGAGTATGATCGACGGGTCGACAGCGGAGGCCGGCGGCGGCAGCGAGCGAGGCGGAGGCACATGTTTCTTCCCTTTCCCCTTCTTCATCGGAGCCATGGCGATTGAAAGGGGGAGGGGGAGATTTGAGATTGGATTGAAAATGGAAGCTGGAGTTCGAGAGGGGGAAGGACAAGGGCGCACAAGCAGCAAAGAGGAGAACGGATGTGTACAGCAGCGTGTCCGCCTAGCAAGGCACGAAATAAGGAGGCATGGGGGAATAGTGCCGCCCACCTCCAATCAACCGCCACGCGTCGCCCAAGGCCGCAGGCTGTTAGGGCCCGCGACGCTTTGCACTTGCCCTTTCACTACTAGAAAAAGGGCTATAGATGGGATTGACACTAATGGCGCACCAGAGAGTGCGTGCGCCATTAGTATATACTAATGGCGCACCACCTGCTGAAACGCCATTAGAGTTGAAACTACTAATGGCGCACCAGGCCCAGAGTGCGCCATTAGTATCAAAAAAAAAATTTGAACTAGTGCGCCTGTCCAAACATACTAGTGGCGCATCTGGGCAAAGTGCGCCATTAATAGTTGTAACTACTAATGGCGCACCCGTCGGCAAGTGCGCCACTAATGTTGTTTTTTTTATTATATTTTTTATTCCTTTTTTTGCAATACTACTAATGGCGCACTGATCAACCGTGCGCCATTACTAGTTTAAACTAGTAATGGCGCCTTTGTGGATCAATCGCCATTAGTAATTTTTTTTTATTTTTTTGCAAAACTACTAATGGCGCACAGCCAGAAGGTGCGCCATTAGTAACCTGGATTACTAATGGCGCATTTAGTTCTGGTGCGCCATTAGTAAGTGGGCAGCAACAAGATATTTTGGACAGCCTCTCCTACCCACTTACTTTCTCCCCACTTCATTCTCTCCACCTCTCCTTGTCTCGGGTGCCTCCTCTTTTTCACCTCATTTCCACCATAGATTCATTCAAATTAAGTGGTTAAATTACCTTGTTTTAATAGGTAAGTAAGGGGGGAAGCTATATTTATGTTGTTCTCCCTACAACAATGTGCACATGCACTTTTTATGGCCTAGCTAGATCTATGTATGTTCGTGGTGTTGCATATGTTTGTGGTGTTGCATATGTGTTTGTGTTTAGAGGTGTACCGGTATTTGAAATGCGATAGTTGCCAATATTTTGCCGGAATGTTGATTCATTTCCGTTTAGGCGAGAATTTTGGCATTAAGCATTCTTTTGGTCCTATTTTTAGGGAAAGTCATGCCAAATTTTTTCTTGGTTCTAAAATATCGTTTTGCTCTACCTCAAGCAGCGATTGATGGTCCGCATCGATGACCGAAGGCATCGTGAATAGGTTTTTGAGGTCCGCGAAGGCTGAGATGCTTCAAAAGAACGAGACGGAGATAACATGTCCGTGTCGAAGATGCAAGTGAAGAGCCTTATTGCGGACCCGGATTCCGGCAGGTGCGGGACCACCTGCTCTTGCGTGGTTTCATGGATGGCTATCGGTGGCAAGGTGATGAAGATGACTACGAAGTCGTCCATGGGGGCGGGCAAGAAATGAGGAAGGGCAGCAAGACAACCACCGCGGCTCGGGCGGGCGAGAAGACGAAGAATCCCCAGGAGATGATCACGACGGTCATCATTTAGAAGATGCAGGACATGATGATGAGGAAGATGCCGGAGTAGACGACGGGCATGATCATGAAGATGATGATGCCGGCGGATCAGACGATGCTGGACCATCGATGGGCTGGGTGCAGACCATCATATTCAAGAGCTGCTTCTCAAGCAGACGGGTAACGCAAGAGCTGCCGCCCGAGAGAAAGCCAAGATGGATCAACTTGAGTTAGACGCGGTTACTCCATTGTATGAAGGATGCAGGCCCAAGGATACCCGCCTGAAAGTAACGCTCATGGCTCTGGAGATGAAGGTAAAACACAAAATGACCGACGCATGCTTCGACGAGAAGATGTCATTCTGGCACGAGCGTCTTCCCAAGGGGAACAAGTGCCCGACCAGTTTGGAGGAGGCGAAGAAAATCGTGTGTCCTCTCGATTTACCGCACATGAAATACCATGTGTGCATGAACAATTGCATCATTTATCGGTGCAGCACGCTGAGTCTACCATATGTCCGTGTGCGGCGTCACTCGATACAAGAAGAGGAAGAAAGCTCCTCGAAAAGTGGTGTGGTACTTTCCGATCACTCCTCGTCTGCAGTGGTATTTCACGGACCCTAAGGTAGCAAAGCTCCTGCGTTGGCACGCGGATAGGGAGGAGAAGAAGCGAGAAGATGACGCAAATGATCCGGAGATAGATAAAAAGACAAGATGCTGAGTCACCCTAAGGATGCGAGCCAGTGGCAAGCGTTGAACTTCAAGACTCGGAATTTGGGAGCGATCAAAGGAACATCGTGCTGGGCGCGAGCACCGATGGAGTCAATCCGTTTGGCGAACGGAGAAGCACACATAGCACCTGGCCTGTGTTTGTGTGGATGTACAACCTTCCCCCTGGTTGTGCATGAAGAGGAAGTACATTCACATGAGTATGCTAATTGAAGGGCCGAAACAACCAGGGAACGACATCAATCAGATCTGGGGCTGCTGAAAGAGGAGCTTGACACGCTGTGGAAAACGCCAGCCAATACGTGGGACGCCGCAGAAAGAATATTTCCCTATGAGAGCCGCCTTTGCTCCACGACGGTGCACGACTATCTCGATTCTGAGATATCTCATGCGGGCAGGTAGTCCACGGATTTTCTGGATGCGTAAGGTGCATGGATGACACAACGTATCGCCCTAGATAGAGATCCGGGTCTTCGAAAACCGTGTTCATGGGACATTGAAGGTGGCTTCGCGACGATGACCCGTGGAGGAAACGCAAGGATCTGTTCGATGGTGAAACCGAACTCCCAACGCCCGTGTAATGAGGAGCGGCGAGGAAATAGACAAGCTGTTGAAAATTGGAAAGACTTCCCACCGCCGAAAGAAGCAAAAGGCGCCGAGCCGGGAAAGAAGCGAAAGGCGCCAGAGCCGCTGCTGAAGGTATGGAAAGCGAGGTCTGTTTTCTGGGACTTGCCGTACTGGAAGATCCACCGTGTGCCTCACAGCCTTGATGTCATGCATATCACGAAGAACGTGTGCGAGAGTCTGCTTGGTACCCTGCTCAACATGCCAGAGAGGACCAAAGATGGGCCGAAAGCAAGGGCAGACTTGAAATCAATGGGCATCAAGCAGGAGCTTCACGCTAATGATGATGATGATGATGATGATGATGATGATGATGATGAGGCGAAGCAGGATACAGAAAGTCGTCGCAAAGGCAAAAAGGCCAAGAAGACCGGAAATGACTACCCTCCCGCGTGCTTCAATTTAAGTCAGGAGGAGATCGAGCAGTTTTTCACCTGCCTCCTAGGAGTAAAACTTCCTTCACGGTTACGCAGGAAGATAAGCGAGATACCTAGACCCAGCGAAGCGAAGTTCAGCGGGATGAAGTCTCACGACCGCCACGCGGTCGATGACACAGATACTTCCAGTTGCAATCCGTGGGATCATGGACGCGCACGTCTGCAGAAACGCTATTTGGCCTATGCAACTTTTTCGACGTCATCTCTTGGAAGTCGGTTGGCGTGAGGCAACTTAGAAGGCTACAGGAACAGATCATGGTGATACTATGTGAGCTTGAGATCTACTTCCCGCCCGCATTCTTCGATGTTATGGTGCATCTGCTGGTCCATATCATGGAGGATATCATCCAACTCGGGCCGACGTTCCTGCACAGCATGATGTCGTTCAAAAGGATGAATGGTGTCATCAAAGGATATGTTCGGAACATGTCACATCCAGAGGGAAGTATAGCCAGGGGCTTTCTGACCGAAGAGTGCATCTCCTACTACATGAATTATCTAGGCATCGAGAACCCCGTTGGTCTGCCTGGTCAACGAGCACCTCGGCGGGCTCGCTGGATGGGGTCACCGTGAGGGTCGCCGCGAAATGCATGTCGACTTCGAGGGTCGACTCGCCGACTTTGAAAGAGCAAACCTAGTCGCGCTACAACACATAGACGTGGTCGATCCTTGGGTGGTAGAGCACAAAAGCTTTATTGAGAAGACGTACAATGACCGAGGCCAACAGAGGACGGACGGAGATATACTCAAAGAGCACAACTCATGTTTCACGCGTTGGTTCAAGCAGAAGCTTCTGTCGTACCCTTTACATGAAGATTCTTCCGCGGAAGAACAACTCATATTCACCTTGTCACAGGGCGCCGAGCACAACCTGATGACCTATGAGGCGTCATTTATATCAACGGCTACACATTCTACACCGAGGACAAGGACATGAAGAGCGATGGTTATCGAACTCCGGGTAACGATGGAATCCTACACGGTAAGGACAAGGACAGATACTACGGAAGGATCGAGGAGATCTGGGAGCTGAGCTACGCTGGAGAGATGGTGCCGATGTTCCGTGTCAGATGGGCCAAGAGCGTCCTAAAAGAAGACCGATATTTCACCACCATGGTTATACCCGAAGCCAAATCCAAGACCGCGGGCGCAAACGTCACCACGAAAAATGAGCCATGGGTACTGGCTTCCCAAGTGGAACAATGCTTCTTCATTACCGACCCGCCAAAGCCCAGTCGTGTTGTCGTGAGGAGAGGCAAAAGGAAGATCATCGGAATGGATGGAGTAGCCAATGAGCGAGACTTCGACAAGTACGGCGACCCAAGGATCGAACATGACGACGATGATGAAGTAGCAGCATACACCACAAGAAGAAGCAGGACCACCCTACCTAAAGGACGTCCGTTCCACGTAAGAACTCCATTTGCGAAAAAGAAGGGCAAGAAGATTGTGAACAGATAGCTAGCTAAGATCGATTGTATTTAAATCGTAGCCTCATTTCTCGATTGTATTTCATGGGCACTTTTTGAACTATCATGAATATTTTTAAATTTCATGGACACTCGATCTCTGTCCCCCTCCATCTCGATCGCTATCCCACCTCGCCAGATCCGGTCCCCCTCGCCGCCAAGCACCCCCTGGTCCACCGGCCGCCGCCGACCCCCTGCACCCACGATTCCCCTACTCAACCGCCGCCGCTGACCCCCCGCACCTCCCTACTCAACGCCGTCGCCGACCCCGCACCCAGCGCACCTCCCCGCTCCACCGGCATTACTGTTTGATGATATTTAAAAAATTATTACTGTCTTATAAAAAATATTACTGTTATGATTTAAACAAGTTTGAACATATTTAAACACAAATAAGTATCAAAACAGCATTTTAAATGCATAAAAATTTGTGGAGCACAGGAATCGAACCCAGGACCTCTGGTGTGAGAACTGCTGCTGACGGTCGAGCTAGTAGAGAGAACTTGGTGTGGATAAGGTCAGGTGGGAGATAACCTGTTGGCTCGAGCAGAAATCAAAAAAAAATACTAATGGCGCACCAGGGTGAGGTGCGCCATTAGTGTGGATATACTTATGGTGCACCGAGGGGTGGTGCGCCATTAGTATTGTGCCCCCATCCATATTTTTCCTCCCCGGCCCTCGATCCCCTTCTCGCCCTCGCCCTCGATCCCCTTCCCCTCTCCTCTCCTCTCCCGACGTCGCTGCCCCGCCGCCTCGACGCCACCCCGTCGTCCTCGTCTCCGCCCGGCCCCTAACGCCCTTGAGGCGCATGGCGCCGCCCTCTCCTCTCCAGCCGCCGCCCGCCCGCCGCTTTCCCAGCGGAGAAGGAGGAGGAAGAGGCGCTTCGCCGTTGACCTCGCCCGGCCGACTCCGGTGGCCCGGCCGACTCGCCATCGCCCCGCCGTCCTCGTCGCCGGTGGCCCGGACGCCGCCCCGTCCACACCACCGTCGCCGGAGCACCACCACCCGGACCTCGTCGCCCCGTCCAAACCACTGCCCCCGTGAGCTCCCCCTCCTCCTCTCCCCCTCTCCCCCTCTCCCCCACACTCTACAAACATTGCAGCACTGCATTCATGATTTTTGTGTACATATATTGCTCATGGTATGAAGCCCCTGCATCAGCCCCCGTGAGCTTTCCAAAATGGTCGATGTTTTAATTTTCGTAACAAGCAATGGGTTGAAAAATGTTTAAAGCGAAGTTTTAATAGTGTCGATTAGATTCGTGAGAAATGGAAATGAGATAAGCCAAGCTTGGCAAATGTTTTGTTCAAAAAGAGGTCTGCTTGGTTTGATTCGGAGTTGGAACAGACCATTCTAAAACTGAAAGCAGAGGGCTCTAAGATCCCATCTAACGCTTTAAACTAAACTATTAGAGTTTTAACCCATGTTGTGTCATGTATAACCATGAGCAGGCCTTCCAGGTACATGATTGTTTTTCTCAAAATTCCTATCTGCAGACTAGTAAGAACCACAAAAAAGACATCCCCTAAACTCTTTTGAGAGGATGGCGTCCTTCTCCCAAATGAGGGATATAGCACATCTTAATCAAAGTTCAACTAGAGTCTTGAGTGGTTATAAATCCTGAGTATGTCATGTGTTTGAGGTGTATCGAGTTGGATATACAAATGATTGAGCTCTACCCCTTGCTTGGCCTTAGGTACAAAGGATGGTTCGTTTTGTAAAAAATCCTATTCCATCTCTCTTCTAACGCTTAAATAGGGGCACCATTGTACTATAATATCTCACACCATCATATGATGGATGCTCTTATGTAGTTCGATATTGCCATAAGAAGCACATGTGCATTCATGTATGGCCGTGAGCATCTCACCACCCCTCAATGAAGTAGATACATGGCAAAAAAATATTATATCAATTCAGGTCCATTGTTTTTACTTGTATTTTACTTTCCTACTTGACCCTGTTTTTCTCTCGCTGTGAACATAAGCAGCTAGTGTCTACAAACTATCCTAGAGCAGAGCAGTGATAACTTGGCATAATGCTAATGAATAAGGTCACTGTCAATGCCAAGTAGGCATTGACAATTCTCTTGGGAAAATAAAGTTCCACATATTCCAACAACAGGACAAGCACTACTCCATTTCGGAAAAACAAGGATAAATTGTAGTTACTAGCTTACGGTTTGATGTTTTTAAATAAATAGGGGATGGTAGAGCTGGAGCGGAACTTGGAAATAGGAACATCCTTCATTACCATAGAGCGCCAAATCGATCCTTCGGAGATGATCCCCTCCTTAAGACATCTATGTTCTTTCTTCGAATTAGTTCTATGTTGGAAGAGAAGAAGCAAACTTGTTGCTTGGAGAATGCTTCTGTTTTTTCCTTTGATTTTGTAATGTTGATTCCTGGTGGCAATTTTGATGTATACTTTATATGATGATGAAGTGCTACCGAGTTGTGTGCAAATTTCGTTAAATCAGTGATGTGTATGTGTCTTTGTCAGTTATGTGTATGTGCTTATTTTAATCCGGTGAAAAGAGTAGTCAACCAACAACGATAAATCAGAGAGCCCAAACCTCCATTAATTTGAACCAAGGTGACATATCAAGCAAAGTTCTTTATGAAAAATGATGATGATATACAAAAAATTGGAAGTTCTCATACTGTTACGCAAGTAGATTACTCTGTGTTTTGAACGATGTTAGGTAGAAAGTGTACTTACAGTGTCCAACCAAACTTCGTGAAACTATTACAAGTTCATCTTCTAATTTTATTATCTAGTTCATCTCTCCGAAACTGATGTTTTCAGTCTCATATATACAATGTAGTAACCCGTGAACTTGTCGAATGTCGGTGTTCCTTATAATCTCCATTTGCAAAACGTCATATATTTGAGGTTCCTATAATCTGTTCGGAAAACATGATAACATAATACTAGCTCTAGCCGATGGCTGCCAATTTGTTTCTTATGTTGTGCGATTGACTTGCTTCCACATTTGTGTTCTTGCTAGGGACTGTTTAAAATGCTGGGATCAGTTTTGGAGACTGACCGACAATTTAGTACTGCTAGTGCATTTCCTTTTAGTCTTAGATCATAAACTACTCTTTGAGAACATAAATAGATGATCTCAAATCACCATAGTACTGTGGAAATGGTTTAATGCTACTTCTGGCGTTCTTACTTCAGCATCTGTATGCCCATGCAATGATTTGCTTTGTTGTGATGGAGGCTTTTTTTGCCTTGTCCACCCGAGAGGCCCTTGAGTTTGCTGGAATGTCGATTAATTTCCGTTCCAGCAAATTGAATACTCCATATGTCCTATTTTCAGCAAAGGTCATGCTGAAATTTTCCGTGAATTTTAGCATGACTTTGCTAAAAATAGGACATATGGGGTACTTGTGACTAATGATGAAAGCTTAGGCTTTTAGGGTGCCTCGGCGTCGAAAAACCCTCAATGATAAAAGCTTAGCTTTTAGGATGCCTCGGTGTCGACAAACCCTAAATGATGAGACCATGATCTTGTTCCTTGACAATAACCAACTTTTGACCAAACTTTGTTCCTATTTAGAGAGAAACATGGCCAACAACGATGAGGCCGGGGTTGAGGCGGCAAGGCATTCTGGGAGCTGTCCCAGGAGATGGAGGAACAACCTCACTTGTATGAGCACGCCGCCTTCCCCACCGATCATGAGACCACTGATGGTACCGCCGAGTATGACCCCACTGATGCCACCACTAATGCCACCACTGATGGTGCCGCCGAGGATGCCACCACTGATGATGGCGGCGCCGCGCTGAGATGGCAGCCAATGTAAGAGGCAGCGGAAGGACCGGCGGGACCGTGCTCCGCACCCTCAAGGAGGAAGATTCTTGAAGTGGACTCCGACAGAATCCAACGGCGCCCGAATCGAATAGTCAAGGGTACTCGCTTCAGCTCGGGTGCATTCTCCGAGCACCGTCTCGATCAACACCGAGAACCCGAGGCATCCTGACCGAGGAATTTGCGCAACCTCCTCTTCACGAAGCTGCACGAACGATACAAGATCCCGCTGAATTTGAAAACACAAGCCTCAAAGGTAATAAAGTGAACAATGCTGCCCTCACGAAGATGAGCAAGGCCCTGTCTACTTGGAAAAGCAATGTGAAGAGAATGATCGAGAAAGGTGAGAGTTATGAGAAGATCAAGGAGAAAAATCCTTCGATCACCGAAGATGACTACAACGACTTCAAGATCAATTGCTCGAGCACCGCAAACTCCGAATCAAGTCGATTGGGGAAAGAAATGCGGAGCTGAACTTAGGGAACACACACTCGGTCCCGGCGGTTCTGAGTGGCGGAGCCTATATGGGACAAGGAGGACACGGAGGCGTGCCGAGCAAGGCCTACCGCCCCTCTTCGATAAATCTGGTGACAAGCGGACCAGGAACTTTGTCGGGGCCCGGTACAAGAAGGACCCGAAAACAAATGAGCTTACCACGGATCTGAAGACCGAGGCGCTTTGAGGTTGTTACGGTAAGGAATACCACCCCAGGGTAATTAGCTCCATATGTGTTGCATTCTAATTAATGAAGCCAAATTTCTAAATGGTTCACATTCCTTCCATGGCGATTGAAAGCAGTAGCGGCTGGGTCGACTAAGAGCAACCCTTGGGACACCACTCTAAATAGGGCGTTGAATGTAATGAAGAACAAGGATAAGCTCGGTAAGCCGGCGTCGGTGGTCGTGGTGGCGGCAAAGGCTTGTCCACAAAATGGGGTCATACTATACACTGGTGTGCGGAAGGAGAAAAGACCAGCTCGGAAAGCCGGTAGCGCGAGGTTCAAGAACTCAAGGCACAGGTGGCATGGATTACGGAGATTGTCCAAGAGCAAGTGCACCAACAACTTCGGAGCGGCGATCACCGCCATTGTGCCTACCTTGATCCAGGGGTTGAGTTAAGTGGATTGCGGGCGGCCAACAGGGCCGCCCGATTCCTAGCTTCACGGCCAGCAACTTCGCAGAATGCGATGGCGGGCCATTGGTGTCTCCGGCGGAGGCGGCATTGGTGTCTCCGGCGCCGGCATGGGAGCTTAATGCACCGGTGTACGCCGGACGGCACCTCTGTAACCAAGCGGCCCCTCCGCTAATCAGCTGCCCGCCGTTGGCGGTGCCTCGACATTAGCCGAGCTCGACGCCATCATCACGGTAACTAATTAAGCCTCTCTCGGTCGAGGACTTCATCTCCTTGCCTTTATTTGGGCATCCACGGCGCCCTACATGTTTTCACAGGCGCTGCCGATGTTCCGTGCACTCTCCACGCGCCGTGAACAACGAGTTGGTCGATGTCGCCAAGGGAAAAATCGTTCAACCGGGCAACCCCTTGTTCCACGGTACCCAGATGCCACCCAACTTGTTTAGGGTTGAACTAGTTCGGGTGCTGCCAGGCTGCGACGAGTTGTTACCTCCGATTCGACCCGTCGAGGCTGACGATGATGACGTGATGACCCTTAGCGCCTGCCTGAGCTGGCCCCTGCTTTGGCCGAAGATCCAGATTCGTTTGGGGGCGGGGGACACCACCCCAAAGACAACACCGCCAGTCGTGCCGTCGCCAAGTCGGCCCCATGGCAAGACCGCCGCCATAGCGGTGCGGACATCCACTGTGCCCAGATCCAAACATGCATATGGCACAGGATCAGAATGACGACGACGATACATTTGCCAACGTCGATCAGTACTTTGCCGATCATGGGTACGGTGGCGACTTCATGGGGCCTCCTTCTCAAGAACCCAACCCAAGAAAAGACGTGCGGGATCTAGCTGGTACCACGGAGAAGCCAAGTTGCAACAGGCGTCGTCTGCCGTTCAGCTCTCAGGAGACGCCTCCAACCGACTTCACCGAGCCTCGAGATAGGCGAGGTGCGAAATATTATCAGCCCCAACACACTCAAGAAGGCGGTGCAGTGAGCGAGAACTCGGTCCCATTACAGGAGAAGAAGAAGGCACGCATAAAGAAAGACTAACCAGGGTGCGGGCCAGCCGACACCGAGTATGATCCGTGCTCAGGACGGGCCACCTTCACCTGAGGATATCTTGAGGAGGGTGCATGTGGCGGGTAGGGTGATGCTACCGACAACTATGCTCAATGCTGCAACCGGTGCTATCACGGAGTCTGCATGACAGTGTTCTTTCTTTGGAGAAGCGGCGTCTCGTAGAGAAGGATGTGGCATACCGGTTTCGTGGCCAAGGTGCCGAGGGCAAGGGCTTTGTGGATAACTCCATCGGGCGTCACGATCGTCCTGCGGTTTGATGACATCCATGCTATGTTGAACCTTCATCCGCTGCACTACACCTTCGTTCGGCTATTTTCGCTGAGTATGGAGATGCGGATCATTCGCGACAAGACCCCGGACATCGTGATAGTCGACCCTTCTACATGCATGCCAAGATCTTGGGCAGCGCTGGGACCGCAAGTCGCGAAGTTCTTACCTCGAAGGCGTCATTCGGCAAACCAAGATAAGGATAACTTCCTCGTGCCTTACTTTCCCGAGTAAGTCCTCCCTCAACCGCCCGTAACATATGAATTCTTAGATTTGATCGTTTTCTTTTAACATTCCGTGTTTTCTGCAGTGACACACATTGCACGCTCATCCTCCTAAGCCCCAAATATTCCATGGCCACGTATTTCGACCGGACCGTCAATCGAGCGTAGACTACACAAATGTCAAGAAGGTTCTTGATGATGTTCTCCCTGCCACGCCTAACTGGAGGCACCTTCACCAGGCCTATTCGTAGCACGGCAAGCACGTGTTCTCCCACAATACGACGCTTTGCGTCAGCAACCGCTGGCAGTCGGAAAGGGTGCCTACTACCCCATCCATCACATGCGGCGATCGTGCGGGACCATCATCAACTTCTGCTACCGAGTAAACTCAAAGATTGGGCCGCGGCGTGTCGGCAATCCAGACGCGGACATCAGACAAGAATTCTTTCGCATCCAGTCGGAGTTTGCGGAAATCATCCATCAAGATGTCCTTCGTACCTCGGGGAAGTTCTACCTCAGAAATCAACCGTCCAACAGTGACATCGACACAATGCTACAAATGCAGGCTGACAACGCCCATTCTTTCATGACTCCCACGATAGACGGCGGCTTCATCCATGCTCCGGTCCCTTGAGTCGAGTCGAAAGCAGTGATGCTGTCTCTAGTTCTGAAACATCAATTGGCTCATGTTGTAATTAAACTTTAATGAACTTGTAGTATGTATCTTTAGTTTCGAGAGTTGTTCAACTTAGATGTAATTGATGCTATTAATGTCTTGCTTTTCTCTTTCGATCGTTCTATTGCGTACTTATATATTGCTTATGTATTGTCTGTGAATTGGTACTAACGTTTCGTTTGGCTAGTGCATAGCGATGCCGACGTATGTCATGTACAAGGGTAAGGTTCCCGGAGTCTACGACGACTGGGAGGAGTGTCGGAGACAGGTTCACCGATTCAGCGATAATGATTACAAAGGGTACACCACTAGGGCCGAGGCCGAATCTAGATACGCCCGCTATCTAGCGGGAGAGGGGAGAGAGTGTTGGAGGAACCGGATGAAGACGAGTTTCATCATGATGATGCTCATCGTGATGACCGCAGCTCTCTTCTATGTGATGGTAGTTTAGATGATCGATATCGACTTGTAATGTGCAGACAAACTTGCTACTCGCGGTCTCGAGACTTGTAATATAATGTCCTATCTTTGTTCGGTCTTTTCAATTCGGAGACTAATATGATGAATTGTATTCAGAGACTAATATGATGAATTGTATTCAGAGACTAATCTTCTATTGTATTCGATGAATCTGTTGTTGATGTGTGCTGTCTATATTTTGTCCAATTATACATTTTGTAACCTGTGCAAAAAACAGAAAATAAAAAAGTAAAAAAACCCTAATATTCATACTAATGGCGCATCACATCATAGTGTGCAATTAGTATGCCAAAGGATACTAATGGCGCATCATTAAACAGTGCGCCATTAGTATGCCGAAGTTACTAATGGCGCATCATGCCATTGTGCGCCATTAGTATGCCAAAGCACCTGGGTATACATGGCCCACAGGAGGCATACTAATGGCGCCTTGTTGAATATACTAATGGCGCATCCGGTGGTGCGCCATTAGTATATCGAATACTAATAAGCGCTTTGGTGCGCCATTAGTAAAATATACTAATGGCGCACCACTAATGGCGCACCACTAATGCGCCATTAGTGGCCAAATTAGGTGCGCCATTAGTAGGACTTTTCCTAGTAGTGTTTCGCCTCTACCTTTCGGCCAAGTTGGGCGCCCGTGGGCCGAGGCTCTTGTCGGCGTTACGGGAGCAGGGGTTCCAGACTTGCACTGCCTACTGCGGCACAGCTCAAAGGAGGCCCAGGACGGCCCATCTTCATCAACGCAAGCTCAAGACCCTCACGAGGGGCCAAGCCTCACGAGGCGGACGACGAGGAGCTTCCTCAGGCACGGCCTCGTCAGGCTGGCTCATGAGGAGGCAGAGAGTTCAAGGCAGGGTACCTCGCGAGGTGCTCATGACGCAAGCCATGACGACCAAGG
Organism: Aegilops bicornis; assembly: GCA_021605145.1. Classification (NCBI taxonomy): domain Eukaryota; kingdom Viridiplantae; phylum Streptophyta; class Magnoliopsida; order Poales; family Poaceae; genus Aegilops; species Aegilops bicornis. Next base: position 74,348,366 of record CM038675.1, read on the forward strand.
GCGCCAGTCGGGCGCCAGCTCACGCAGCGTCCTCCTTTCCTCTTTGATGCAAAGGGAGCAAGCGCAGGCCAGAGCATCAAGAAAAGGCATCTGTTTCGGTGCAACAAGACCAAGACCAGCCCCCAACGGCTGGAAGGGAGTCATCATGGAGCCCAAGCAGGCGTCATCACCAGATCCTTTGGCAGGCGAGGACCAACTTTAGTCAGGATAAGTGTACCCGTTGTTCCCCTTCAAAATGGCCAATTGTCGGCGCCCTTCCCGCTCAATATTTGGGAAGAGGCCCAGGGCCTTCGTCTATATAAGTAGAGCTAGCCACCATAGTAGAAAAAGAGATCTGGCATTTGGAATCCAGAGAGAGAGATAGAGACCCGATCCTCAAGCTAGAGCAAAGGGACACCACCTAGCAGTTCATCACCCCCACCAAGAACAGACCCTCGCGAGGTTGTTCTTCCCTGTACTGTTCCTCATTAGCCCAAGAGGCAATCCACCACGTCACAAACTAGAGTAGGGTATTACACCACAACGGTGGCCCGAACTAGTATAAATCTTGTGTCTCTGGTGGTGTTCTGTTTAGTAGTTTAGGTCCCTGCGATTCGGCGAGGTACGAGACAGTGGAGGGTTGGATCTCCGCGCGCACCCCAGTGTTCGAACCTCAAGGGTCTGCCGGAACCCTAAATCCGACAATATTTGACGCGCTGTCCGCGCTCATTATACCTGGGGGCTTCTTTAATAGAAGCTTATTTATACGGGCTTCATGCCCAACACATGTGTCAAACTTCCGCATGTACCTTTTACTCACCATTATATGCATCGATATGACTTAAGTTTTTGCCAAGCTGGGTTGCACGGCTCTGTGCTTACCCCTACGTTCCCGATTGTTCGGCTAGGTGGTAAAGGGAGCACCTCTGCGATTGTTACTGCCGGGTCAGCCGGATGTGTACCTCGGTAGGTGAAGCCGAAAGCTAAGCGTTCTTAAGGGAATATTCGGTCGGTGAACTGAAAGATGATTTTTAACTATTTATCCATCTGCCCCTAGATGATTTTCTGCTCTCTTAGCAGTTTGGACATGCACTTTAGGGCATGCCTCCCAGCGAAAGGAACCCTTAACGGATCTATTCTCACTGGAAGATGTTTCTTACTATCCATGTAATATAACATAACTAGTTGGGCACTAGTATGATACAGCTATAATGACCCCTACGCCTTGTCTCCATGCATGCCCCGGTTCTTACATAACCGCGAGGGTATTCGGACACACTCCGGACTATTGGGTCCCGAGGTCGAAGCGAAAAGGTCCGCTATGACAAACGATCTACAATCCGACTAGAAGACATTTTTCATGTCATATTAAATTACATAGTCAACTCGACTCATTGTATTCCTCCTCAATGCCATCTAATAGGCTATCTAATTTACAATCTTGTCGGGAATACTTGGCGGCCAATTCTACTTGGCCGTACACTAAGCTTACAGGGATCTCCTTCCCATCAGGCCCCACATGTCCGATCTCGGCCATGTGGTTTGGGTCAGCCTTCGTGTACCGTGTCTTTACCATTGCCCAGGCCTCCCTGGCGCCTTGATGGCAGGCCGATATCTTCCACAGTCGGAAGCGCCGCCGTGCTCCTTGAAGCCGCTCTGCCAGCTCCCCAATGCCTTCGGGCAGGGAGATAGATGGACACAAGGCCTGGCCGACGCCTTTCATCACCTGCTGAACTCATTCGTGCAGCTGACGCAGTTCGGGAAGAAGATCACCCAAAGAACTGGGCATCTCCTCTTCAGGACGACCTGTGAGCAAATCTAAATACATGTTTATGTTAGTCGCCTTCCTCGCCGAACTCTTTCAAAGTTCGTTCAAGCACTTACTGAAAATGCCGCGATGAAGCCGTCGATTCTCCTTTACGGAGTCAGACAACTGGGCACGAACATCCTTTAGTTCCTCACCCAGTTGGGTGTTGGCATCTTGGAGATTTTTTTTCTCCTGCCGCACCCTCGTAAGCACGCTCTCGCCAGCCTTTAGTTGGCGCAGGAGCTGTTGCTTGTTCGGATGTAGTCCGGCGCCATCTGCAATATTATTGTCAGATTTACACACCCGCCGCACTTCATAATCTATTTATCTTTTGAAGCATATATTACCAGAGGGGGTCTCTGTGGCTCGCCCTGTAGCGGCTAGTGCGGCCTCAAGTTGGGCCTTGCATTCTTCAAGCTCCTAGGACGGTCGGGTATTCTTTTTTGTAAGATCCTGCATAACAAATGATCCTTAAATCAGTTATTCTAACTATTTTAAGTCTCGGGGCTCTTGGCATATATAAGCATCAAATTTCCTCACCCGTATGTCCTTTACATACTGCTCCGTGGATCTGGCTAGACCATCTTGAGCGGCACGGAGGTGCGCATCTCCCGAATTGAAGGCATTCAAGGCCTCTTGGGAGAAACATGCGTCACGAAGAACTGTCCGGCAGCGCCTGTGATTCATGCGCTCTCCACCTCGGAGTTAGTGGCGGACAATCCGTTGGCATCCTCTGTCGGAGGAGCATCCGACGCACGCCTCGTGCTCGCATCCGCTTCTGGACCCGGCTTTGGAGCCTGGCTGGCGGAGGTTCGATTGGCAACCTCTCCGGACTCAGTCCGGCGAGCGCTCTTTTTCCTGAAAAGAGCACTAGCGTTAATCGCCTTCCGGACTCAATCACAGGAATATGGTGACACGCCATACCGTTGCAGCGGAGTTTCAATCCGGACCGCACTTCTTTTTAACTGCGGGGCCGTACTACCCCCTGTTGGCTGGCCGCTGAGCTCGGCCTCCTGCCTCAAGGCACCCCTGCGAAACACCATCAAATACGTGGTGATTAGAAGTAAAGCACGGGTGGGGTCATGGTATCCGGACTTGATCCGCGGTTACAGGGAGGCCGGAAATAATTCAGGGTAGTCGGCCGTAATGGCAACCAAAGCATTGTCGATGCTAAGTTGGTGGAACACCCCGTCGATCAACTCCACCTTTATATCCGGATCCTCTTCGGAGGCCGGATCGAGGGACCATTCCGGATCCTCGGGTTGTGGGGGCGGGCTGTGTATCTTCTCCACGGCCCGGCGCAGTTCCTACGCAGAAACCATGAAATGAGATGTTTAACCACGGGAACATGGATTGGACAGGCCACAAAGATATTCGCTTACCCAACTTCGAGGATTATGCTAAGAAAACCCGCTCAGTGGATTGACGCGGAGAAAATCCTCCTCTTCCCCTTTGTACATTGCGGACAAGGTCTTCACCAGTTCGGTGACCGATCCCAGCCCTTTGTGGCCATGGCGGGTGGCATCGTCCTCCCCGTTGAAATCCCACATGGGGTGGCCCCTATATTGGAGCGGCTGCACTCCCCTCATAATGCAGATTTCCATGACTCCAATCGTGGTCAATCCGGCATGAGCCAGTAATCTTATTCGGCTCATCAAGTAAAGGACGTCCCTGTCATTTTCCCTCTGGGGGCTCCGCGGGCGCCATCTTAGGCGCTTCTTCAGAGGAGCATTGCGAAACACCGGAAGGCCGATCCGAACAGGATCCAGCAGCGGGACGTCCTCCATGTAAAACCATTCCGAAGGCCCGGTCTTTGGGCGCCTTCTTGGGTTCCGGATAGATATCCGGTCCCAGCGATGCGCCATAGTTCGGCTCCGCCCACTTGATATATTGACCCCTCATGAGAACGGAGTACTAGGCAGAATAATCTCTTCCACAGCGCAAAATGAGCCTCAATGCCCAAGAACAGTTTGCAAAGGGCCACGAAGACCGCGATGTGCAAAATGGAGGCAGGCGTAAGGTGGTGCAACTGGAGGCCGTAGAACTTCAAGAGCCCCCGGAGAAACGGATGGATTGGAAATCTGAGCCCTCTTACTAGATAAGAGACGAAGCATACCCGCTCTCCTTTAGAGGGATCGGGGACACTCTCCGCTTGCTTTCCGCCCTTGTAGGTGGGAAGTCCGGCTCGAACCGGAACCATGAAGGCCGGGGGAAGAAATCCCTTGGTTTGGAGTATAACTAGCTCGCTATGCGGGACTGAGCATCTCTCCCAATTTCCAGGCTGAGGGCTGGGAGCGCGAGAGGAGGAGCCGCGTCGACTGTCCATGATGGAATGGGCTTTTGTCAGAGGCGCTCCGATGAAAGCTCGCAGAGGGGGGATGGTGTGACTCAGATCTAGATCCTCGCCCCTTTTATAGGTGGCTCATTTGCGCAGCTAGGGGCGTAAGTGTAAAAATACCTTGGCTTTTCGCATTCATTGAAACACGTGGAAGATGGCCGTTATTGGGCGTAGAAGCCAAGGAGCGCAACATTTATCAGAAGCCGGACACTATTCGACAAGTATATGGAATTTGGAGAAGAACCCGCCTCGCAATGCCGAAGACAAACTACGCGCCGGACTCATCGTCATTGAAGCCTGGTTCGGGGGCTACTGAGGGAGTCCCGGATTAGGGGGTGTCCGGATAGCCGAACTATCACCGTTGGCCGGACTCCTGGACTATGAAGATACAAGATTGAAGACTTCGCCCGTGTCCGGATGGGACTTTCCTTGGCGTGGTAGGCAAGCTTGGTGATACAGATATGTAGATCTCCTACCATTGTAACCGACTCTATGTAACCCAAACCTATCCGGTGTCTATATAAACCGGAGGGTTTTAGTCCGTAGGACGAACAACAATCATACCATAGGCTAGCTTCTAGGGTTTAGCCTCTACGATCTTGTGGTAGATCTACTCTTGTACTACCCATATCATCAATATTAATCAAGCAGGAGTAGGGTATTACCTCCATCGAGAGGGCCCGAACACAGGTAAAAACATCGTGTCCCTTGTCTCCTGTTACCATCCGCCTAGACGCACAGTTCGGGACCCCCTACCCGAGATCCGCCGGTTTTGACACCGACAGAGAGCTTTATAAGAAAAGCACTGCCGGAGTCCTTCAAAGGTGCATCTCCGAAGAGGAAGGGCGGAAGCTTCTGGCAGAAATCCATGCTGGACTCGGCGGCCACCACGCCGCAGCCCGGGCCCATGTAAGCAAGGCCTTCCGTACAGGTTTCTATTGGCCGACGGCCCGGGAAGATGCATAGGACTTAGGCCAACGCTGTGTCGGTTGCCAGATTTTTGCAAACCAAAGCCATATGCCGCCCACCGCCCTCCACACAATCCCCATTACCTAGCCCTCTGCGGTCTGGGGGCTTGATATGGTTGGACCCCTTAAAGGGGGAACCCATAAGAAAAAAATACTTACGGGTCATGGTGGATAAATTCACCAAATGGATAGAAGCCAAACCCGTTAAAAGGCCGAATCCGGACCGGTGATAGACTTCATATCTGGGGTTGTACACCATTATGGCGTCCCCCACAGCATCATCACTGACAACGGCACGAACTTTTCAGCCGACGAGGTAAAACTTTGGTGCAGCAACATGGGCATCAAGCTCGATTATGCTTCTGTCTATCACCCGCAAACTAACGGTCAAGTCGAGTGAGAAAATGGTCTTATCATGAGCGGCATCAAACCCAGATTAGTGCGGTCCTTAAAGGAGTCTAACACGCACTGGGTAGAGGAGCTCGACTCCGTCTTATGGGGGCTGCGGACCATGCCGAATCGCACTACCGGATACACACCGTTCTTTATGGTGTACGGCGCAGAGGCGGTTCTACCCTGTGACATAATTCATGACTCACCTCGAGTGCGCATGTATGAAGAAAAAGAGGCCGGGCTTCATCGACAGGACAATTTGGATGCCCTGGAGGAGGACTGCGACGAGGCAAAAGCCTGTTCCACATTCTATCAGCAACAGGCCCGAAGATACCAAAGAATAGAAGTACGGGCCAAAACTTATAACGTTGGCGAACTAGTTCTACGCCTGCCGGAGAAGAAAAAGAACAAGCTTAAGCCCAAATGGGAAGGTCCCTTCATTATTGACCAAGTTCTGACCGGCGGAGCGTACTGTCTGCGGGATGCATCGGACAATCGACTTGAGCCAACCCCATGGAACGCAGCCAGACTCCGAAGATTCTATGCCTAGTGCCGGACTCTATGTTTGTCTCCTTACCCCTGTCCATTTTTCGCATATACATTATCTGTCTTTTCTCTCTTTCTTTCTTCTTTTTCCTTCTCCTCAAGGCCTTCAAAGGCCAACTTGTGTCTTGCTTACACACTATTAATGCGCTAGCCGCGCTCATTATACCTGGGGGCTTCTTACACATAAGCTTAATTATTTTTCTAGGCTTCATGCCCCGCACATGTGTTATTCTTCCGCATGTACCTCTTTCGCCATTATATGCATCGATATGACTTAAGTTTTGGCCAAGCTGGGTTGCCTGGCTCTTGTATTTATGCCCTACGTTCCCTTTAATTCGGCTAGGGCATAAGGGGAGCACCTCTGCGATTGTTACTGTCGGGTCAGCCGGATATGTACCTTATACTGGGTGAAGCCGAAAGCTAGCATTCTTAAGGGAATATTCGGTCGGTGAACAAAAGATGACTTTTATTTATTTTGATACATGCCCCCAGATGTTTTTTGCCTGCGTCTCTTCTCGCAGTCCACACATGCACATTAGGGCATGCGTACCCAGGGAAAGGAACCCTTAACGGAACTATTCTCCCTGGAAGATGTTTCTTACTATCCATGTAATATAACATAACTAGTTGGGTACTTGTCGGTTCAAGCACTTATGACCCCTACACCTGGTTTCCACGCATACCCCGGTTTTTACATAACTGAGCGGGTATTCAGATACACTCAGGACTATTGGGTCCCGAGATCGAAGCAAAAAGGTCCGCCATGACAAATGATTTACAATCTGGCTAGGGACATTATACATGTCACTTAAATTACACAGTCACTTAGACTGACTAAATTCTTCTTCTATCCCATCCAACAGGCTGTCTAGCCTACAATCCTGTTGGGAATACTTTGCGGCTAATTCTACTTGGTCATACACCAAACTGACAGGGATCTCTTTCCCATCGGGCCCCACAGGTCCGACCTCGGCCATGTGGTTTGGGTCAGTCTTGGTATACCGCGTCTTCACCATGGCCCAGGCTTCCCTGGTACCTTGACGGCATGCCGATATCTTCCATAATCGGAAGCGCCGCCGCGCTCCCTGGAGCTTCTTTGCAAGCTCCCCAATGCCTCCTGGCAGGGAGACGGATCGCCACAAGGCCTGGGCAATACCCTGCATCACCTGCCGAACTTGTTCGTGCAGTTGTGAGAGCTCTGGTAGAAGATCACCCGCTGACCCGGGCATCTCCTTCGCGGGACGACCGGTCAGCATACCTGCAGACATAACTCTGTTAGCCGGCTTCCTCGCTGAACTCTTTCAAAAGTTCGTTCAAGCACTTACTAAAAATGCCGCGTCGAAGCCGCTTATTATCCTTCACATTGTCCGCAAGCTGGGCTCGAACATCCTTCAGTTCCACGCTCAGATGGGTTTTGGCATCTTGGAGATTGGTTTTCTCCTGCCTAATTTTCGCAAGCACGCGCTCGCCAGCCTTTAGCTGCCGTATGGCATGTTGCTCATCCGGATTCACCCCGGAGCCATCTGCAATATTCATTGTCAGATTTGCAGGCATGCCACACTCTATATGGTACCTATCATTCTTTGAAACAAATGTTACCAGAGGGGGCCTTCTCGGACTCCTTCAATGCGGCAACTGGGGCCCGTAGCTGGGCCTTGCACTCTTCCAGCTCTTGAGACAATTGGGTATTCTTCTCTGTAAGAACCTGCACAAATAATGATCCTTAAATCAGTTGTGCCAACTGTTTCAAGTCTCAGAGGCTACTGATATATATAATCATCAAATTTTCTTACCCGTATATCCTTTACATACTGGTCCGTGGCTCTGGCAAGACCATTTTGAGGACCACGGATGTACGCATCTCCTGAGTTGAAGGCATCAAACGCCTCTTGGGAGAAACAAGTGTCACAGGGTACGGCTCGACGACGCATGTGATTCATGGCGCTCTCCACATCAGAATTTGTAGCGGATATTTTATCTGCATCCTCTATAGGAGGAGTATCCGGCGCGTGCCCCGTGTTAGCTTCCGCCTCTGTGTCCGGCCTGGAGCCCGACTGGTGGAGGCGTGATCGGCAACCTCTCCGGATATAGTCCGGCAAGCGTTTTTCCTTCTAGGAAACATGGGTGTTATTATGTTTTAAAAGACGATAACCACGGAGTGAGGTCTTGTATCATACCTTTGCGCTGGCTTCTCCATCCGGACCGCCTTCCTTTTTAGCCTGACGGCTTCGGCGCCCCTTGTTGGTGAGTCACCGCGGGTTCTGCATGGCGTCCCGAGGACCTTCCCTGTAAAACACCATACATGTACGGTAGGAGAAGTGCATAAAAGGGGATCCTTATCGGAGTCAGGACTCTGGTTTTACTTACATGCGAGGCAGGGAGTAGCCCGGGATAGTAAGCTATAATGGCCACCATGGCATCATCATAGCTTAATTGATAGAATATCATGTCGATTAGCTCCACAAATATGTCCGGATCCTCTTCGAGGCCGGGGTCGAGGGCCCGGTCAGGGTCCTCCGGTTGTGGAGGTGGGCTGTTGACCTCCCTTACGGCCTTTCGCAGTTCCTGCTATGAAATGGCAAGGTAAATACTTATTACAAAAATTAGGGAAGTATGGGCGTAAAAAGTGGCAGCTCACCCAGCTTGGAGGGTTGTACATGGATAATCCATCCCGTGGCTTGATGCGTAGGAACTCCTCTTCCTCTCCCTTATACAAATTGGACAGAATTTTTGCTAGAGCAGCAATTGAGTCCGGTCCCTTACGGCCGCAGCGAGTGGCATCATCTTACCTGTTGAAGTGCCACATGGGGTGGCCTCAATATTGAAGTGGCTGCACTCCCCGCATAATTCATATTGACATAACCTCGGTTATTGTCAGCCTGATTGAGCCAGCACCTTAATCCGGCCCATCAAGTAAAGGTGGTCTCTGTTATCTTCCTCCTGAGGGCTCCATGGGCGCCAGCTTCGATGTTTCTTCGAAGGGGCATTGTCGAACTCGGGAAGACCAATCCGAATAGGATCCGGAAGGGGGAAGCCCTCCATATAAAACCACTCCGAAGGCCAGTCTTCATACATCTTTTTCGGGGTACCGAACAGGTATCCGGTCCCAGCGATGCGCCATATTTCGGCTCCGCCCACTTGATATATTGACCCCCTCTGTGTACGGGGGACAAGGCAGAATAGCTTCTTTCACAGCGTGAAATGAGCTTCGCAGCCATGAAACAGCTCGCAAAGGGCTACATACCAGCGATGTGTAATATGGAAGCAGGGGTGAAGTTATGCAACTGGAGGCTGTAAAACTCCAGGAGCCCTCGGAGGAACGGATGGATTGGAAATCTAAGTCCCCTTAGTAAATAAGGGACAAGGCATACCCGCTCCCCCTTGGAGGGGTTGGGAAAGCTCTCCGTTTGCTCCTCGCCATTATAGGTGGCGAGCCCGGAGGGAGAAATCCCTGGGTCTGTAACTCCACTAATTGACTGTGCGGGACGGAACACTTCTTCCAATCTCCGGGCTTAGGGCTACGGGAGCGCGAGGAGGAGCTGCGGTGGTCGGCCATGTTGGGATGGATTTTTTCGGGCGCGCTCCGATGAATGCTCGATGGGGGAGGATGGTGTGATTTGGATCTGAGAATCCCCGTCTCTTTAATAGACCGTTTATTCACACAGCTAGGGTGGCGAATGTAAAAATGCCCTGGCTTCTCGCATTTTCTCGACACGTGGAAGATAGCCATTATTGGATGTGGAAGCCAAGAAGCGCAACATTTATGAGAAGCCGGACACTATTCAACAGGTATTCAGGATTTGGAGAAGAACCCGCCTTGCAATGCCGAAAACAATCTGCGCGCCGGACTCATCGTCATTGAAGCCTGGTTCGGGGGCTACTGAGGGAGTCCTGGATTAGGGGGTATCCGGACAGCTGGACTATATCCTTTGGCCGGACTGTTGGACTATGAAGATACAGGATTGAAGACTTCGTCCCGTGTCCGGATGGGACTCTCCTTGGCGTGGAAGGCAAGTTTGGCAATATGGATATGTAGATCTCCTCCCTTGTAACCGACTCTGTGTAACCCTAGCCCCCTCCGGTGTCTATATAAACCGGAGGGTTTAGTCCGTAGGACAAGAACAATCTTACCATAGGCGAGCTTCTAGGGTTTAGCCTCTACGATCTCGTGGTAGATCAACTCTTGTAATACTCATATCATCAAGATCAACCAAGCAGGAAGTAGGGTATTACCTCCATCGAGAGGGGCCGAACCTGGGTAAACATCGTGTCCCCCGCCTCCTGTTACCATCCGCCTTAGACGCACAGTTCGGGACCCCCTACCCGAGGTCCGCCGGTTTTAACACCGACACCTACCGTTCCAAATCTTGCTTCCTGACCTTCTGCTTGACGGGTCGCTCATGGGGGCAGACAGCAAGATGGTGCTCAATCACTTCCCTAGGAACGCCGGGGATGTCAGATGCTTGCCATGCAAACACATCAACATTCGCTCGCAGGAAAGTAACAAGCGTGCTTTCCTATTTGCTATCGAGGGTGGAGCTTATGGTGAAAGCCCCTCCCGTGCCATCCTCCTTGACGGACACCTTCTTGGTCTCTTGTGGTGCAGCTCTGGATTTCTTGCTCTTGCCGGTGGAGCTCTCTGGCACGTCCTCGACCACAAATAAGGCTTGTCCTAAGGACCCCTTCCCTTTTTGTTGGTTTGGAGCCCCATCTACATAGAAATATGAAAAACATAAGCAAGTGGATTACACGTTTTAAATCTAACGAGTGCCCGAAGGCTTACAAACTAAAAGAAGATAAGATGCCCGTAATCCCTTTCTTGTCCCTCTCCTCAGGAGATGGAACAAGGTAGCAGGAGGGAGAAAGGAACGCCTAGGCGAGGTGCGAGAAGCAGAAGGCACCAAGAGAGCATCCCGGTGCCGGAGCTGGAAGATGAGGCAGCGGCCCGACAATATGCGACGAAGTCGTCGGTGCCCGTGTACTCTGACTTGACGGGCGAAACCCGCCTTCTTCGCCTTCTCCGTACCTCCTACGCCAGTCGCCCAAGGAGGCGATGGGGAACGCGCCGATGGGGAGCTTGACGAGGAAGGCCCTCGGCAGGGCGCGTGACCGAGGGAGGGACGACGCGGTCAGTCGTAGTCGGGGTCAGTGTCCCGCCGCTCGACTCCCTCATCGTCCCTATCGTTGTCCTCCTCGTCACTCCCGCTCGAGAAGGAATCTTCATCGTCGAAGGAGCTCTCCACACAAAACTTCAGGTGAGTTCCAAGATCTCCGAAGACCTTGACGGAGAGCATGCCATCCTCCATTAACATGAAGTAGAGGACGAGCCCCGCCGTTAGGCTATGGATGCGAGCGAACGTCTTCCATCCACGACAGAGGTACATGACGTGAGGAGCGGGGAAGTCGACTTCGACCCGCGTGCCGCTGTTCTCGCAGCCCCTCATGTGCAACCTGAGGGTCTGGGGTGGATCGAGCTCCCTCTCCCGAGCAAATGGGGTAGGGAGACGGAGGCGGCGACGCGGTGGCCGGTGCAGCCTGATGAAGAACTCGCGGGGCTGGTCCCCGACGTGGCCCACAATCGAGGGAGGCACCGCTGGCGGAGGCAAGGCCGGTGCGCCGCCCCGTCCCCCTCTTCCCCAAGCACCACGGCGACCTCGGCCTCGCCCCTCCCCCTTCCTCTCGGGGCCGGCTTCGCCGCCGCAAGCTCTTGGGAGGGAGGGACGCGCTGTCGAGCAGAAACCCTAGCCGCCATTGTTGAAGGGCCGACGCCTCCACTCGCCATGGCAGATGGAAATGAGCCGAAGTGAATGAAGACGGATGATGAAAGGATGTGGGATGCCATCCCCTCCCCCTTCTTATAAAGGGGCGGGGTTGGGGCTCGGCCGCCCCACTCGGCCAATCCGGCCATCGGGGGCGTAGGGAATCAAGACCGACCCGCTGCCCCAATCAGCGATGACCCGGTTTCCCGCCTCCACCGCCTGCCACCTGCATGGGGGACATGTGGCGAGCAAGAAGAATTGAGGGGACGGGTGAGGCGACCGTTCTCCACCCCATCATCGTGGGGCACGGATGCCTTGAAGACCATGACCCGAGTCCGCCCAAGTAAATGAGGCGCGCCTCTGCGCCTCCCTCTTTTTACGGGGAAGGTGCAAGCTGCCTCTTTACCATGATGTGACGCATGCATGCGGGAACCGCCCCACGCATGACCCCCACGTCACGCACGACCCTCCACGTCGCGCGTTCAACACGGGTCGTGGGGAAGCGCAGCGGATAAAAAGTTACTGCGGTAGAATCCGCCCCACCTGCCCGCGCACCGTTCTGGGCCTGGCCCGACAACGCGTCGCATTTATGTGTGGCCTAGACCCGGGGGCTCCTGTCTGTGTACAAAAGTAGGGGTTCTCCTTTTGACCCCTTTACTTGTGCACGGGAAGTCAGAGTCGCGCGCCGCGGCCACACATAGCAGGGCAGAGGAGGGAAGCCGGAGGGAAACCAAAGCACAACACAAACAAGGCAACGCCAAGACCAGAAGCATAAAAGAGCAAAGGGGCGAGGTGTACTCCCCCGGCAAGACCCTTGCCGGGGCGGCCTCCGCAGCCCCGGCAAGAGCCTTGTCAGGGCAACTTGCCAAACGCCAGCAAAACAAGCCACCATTGAGCCCAAGGGTTCCAAACGCCGTCAACAACTGCATTGGACCCAGGGCTCGGGAGGCACCTCTATGGTGGCATGCAGATCTTGGTCAAGATCATAGATACATGAGATCAGATGAGGACCAAAAGACGACGACCCTCGGCGGGATTCTAGCCGAGGAAATCCACAAGCCCCCCGGCAAGCGCCTTGCCTGGGATGACCGTAGCGCCACGGCAAGACCCTTGCCGGGCCCCCCGGCAAGACCCTTGTCGAGGTCATTAGTAGGGCCACAGCCAGGCCCGCGCCTGCCAAGATTCCACCGCCGTCCCCAAGCAGCTATTAGCTCAACCAGCTGGGCAGGCACCTGCGTGGCGACGGGCAGCCTCTACACCGACCCAGCAAGCACCTGCGTGGTGGCATGCAGATCTTCGTGAAGGCTCCACCACCGCGCCACCTCAGCAGTCTCCCTGTCTACATGGCGTTGCACACATCGCTGGCCTGGGCACGTGTCGAAGCGAGGCAGAGCGGTGACGGACGGGACAGGCCTCTTTCCCGTCCCCGATAAATATAATGGACACCTAACTAGCGCATTTAATGCGCTTTGTCCCATAATGCCGGGCGATAAGCTCGCGCACTATACACCTTTCCACCTCCTGTGTGCCACTGTGGCAACCCCTTTTTCCTATAAAAGGAGGCCCGAGGCGACCAGGAGAAGGATTCGGCTCTTTGGAACTATGCAGCCACTGATAGGGATGAAAGACTTATCTGAATCCGCAGCCCCGGGCAACCTTGGCTTGCCATGGTTGGATCCTTGTGTCTTCAGCCCCCGGCAGTCTTGGCTTGCCGGGGCTGGAGCATCGGTTCATTCCCTTTCTTCCAAGTGGCACAGCAGAAATGTCCACGTGCCCTGCGAAACAAAGAGGACAAAAAGACGCACACTCGACCTCTAGGCTAGGGGTTAGTCGCCGCTAAGCACTATCAACCCTAACCGAGGGAGAGACTTAACCTAGCAAGCATGCTATAACTTAGGGCGCCAGCGCTTCATTTATTTATGCTCAGGGTCTTCGCCTGGCTTTGTACAGAGGGTTACATGCCTTGCCGGCAAAGCTTGTACAAAAGGTGGCTTGCCGGGAAGCCCGACAACTGCGCCATTATGGGTAAAACTTGCGAAGGTGTTTGATGTTCCAGGAGTTGCTCACTGGGACAGCATCTTCGGTCTCCACGTAGACCGCGCCGGGCCTGGTGACTCGTATTACCCGATAAGGGCCTTCCCAGTTCAGTGTCAACTTGTTGGAATTCTTGGCTGATTGAACGCGCCGAAGAACAAGGTCGCCTTCCTCAAAACTTCAGGCATGAACCCTGCGGCTATGATAGCGGCGCAAGGCTTGCTGGTAGCGTGCTGCTCTCATAGCCGCCCGAAGACGATCTTCCTCAAGGAGCGTTGCGTCATCTTGCCGCAGTTGCTCTTGCTCAATCTAATCGTAAGCGAGCACTCGAGGTGACCCATATATGAGTTCCGTGGGGAGAACTGCTTCTGCCCCATATACCAGGGCAAAGGGTGTCTGGCCGGTGGCAAGATTTGGCGTCGTCCTGATTGACCAAAGAACTGCCGGCAACTCATCAATCCAGCGCCTTCTGCTCTTGTGCAGCCTGTCAAAAGTCTTTGTCCTCAGGCCTCGCAACACCTCAGCATTTGCCCTCTCCGTCTGGCCATTGCTCCGTGGGTGTGCCAGGGAAGCGAAACAGACCTTGCTGCCGAGGTCTTGGATGTATTCCATGAAGGTGTGGCTTGTGAACTGCATGTCGTTGTCGGTGATGACTCTGTTTGGCACACTAAAACGGCACACTAGCCCCTTGAAGAACTTGATGGCTGACTGTCATGTCACCTTCCTCACTACTTCCACCTCCGGCCACTTTGTGAACTTGTCGATCGCAATGTACAAGTACTCAAAGCCCTTGACAGTGCGGGGGAAAGGGCCCAGGATGTCGAGCCCTCAGACAGAGAATGGCCAGGAAAGAGGAATTGTTTGAAGGGCTTGAGCTTGTTGATGAAGCTTCTTTGAATGGAACTGACATGCTTCACACTTGGTTACTAGTGCCGTTGCATCCTCGAGGGCAGTGGGCCAGAAGAGACCCTGCCGGAATGGCTTGCCGGCAAGGGCCCTCGACCCTATGTGGCAGCCACATATGCCTCTGTGTATCTCTGCCAACAGCTCCAGTCCTTCCTCCCGGGGGATGCTCTTCAATTTCACATCGTTCGGTCTCTTCCTGTACAGGACGTCATCGACGAACTGATACATAGCAGACTGACGGGCTACTTTCCTTGCTTCTTCCTGCTCCTCAGGAAGCTCCCCTGTTTGGAGGAATCGGACGGTATGCTGTGCCCATGCCAGAGCCTGGGGCTCGATGGCAAGGACCAAAGGCATTTCTTCTGCCATGGGAGCGGCCGTCTCTACGGCCAGGGCTTGACGGCCTGCTGGAGTCAGTCGCTCCTTGCAGGCTCAGAATCCACGGCAACACCCTTGTCGGTGGCCCCTGGGGGCTCAGTGGGAAAGTACTTGCCGGGGCCTGATTTCCTCTGTTTGTTCTGCTCCGTTGATGGTTCGACGGACGGTTGAGTTAACCAAAGAAAAAAAGTACCTGGTTCCACAGGTAGCTTGAATGCAGCGTGCTTTGACAGGTAATCGACGATGTTGTTTTCCGCTCAGGGAACGTGCTCCGCTTGTATACCGTCAAAGAGCTCCTCCAGCTTCCTCACCTCATCTATGTAGGCCTCCATCAACAGGCTCTGATAATCTTTGTTGACTTGTCTGACGACAAGCTGCGAATCACCCCTGACGATGAGCTTCTTAACCCCGAGGTTCTGCCCGCGATCCACGAGGCCCGGCAAGCAGTACTCAGCAGTGTTGTTGGTGGACATCTCCCTGGGAAAGTGCATCTGGATTACATACTTGAGGTTCTCTCCGGTGGGTGCGACGAGCAGCACACCAGCACCGGCGCCTTGCAGCAAGAAAGCCCCGTCAAAGTACATGATCCAGTCGTGCCCTTCTTCCTTGCCGGGGAGAGTGGTCTCCCGAATTTCCTCGTCAGGCGTTGAGGTCCATTCTGCAATGAACTCCGCCAAGACTCTGCTCTGGATTGTCGAAGTACTTTCAAACTTCAAACCAAAGCTTGATAACTCCAAGGCCCACTCCACAATCCTTCCGGTTGCGTCTGGGTTGTGCAGTATCCGTTGCAACGGGAGGCGGGTGACGACGGTGATTTCGTGTGCTTGGAAGTAGCGACGCAGCTTCCTCGACGCCATAAGGAGGCCGAAGAGCAATTTCTGCACACCAGAGTACCTTGACCTAGCCCCCTGTAGGAGGGAGCTGACAAAGTAAACCGGGTGCTGCATCATCTTCTTCTTCTGCACCACTTCATTTGGTTGCATGGGCCCTGTCCCGACGGCGTCAGGCTCTGCCGGGGGCCTTGCCTTGACGGCACCAGGCCTTGCCAGGGGAATCTCTGACTTTCCATCTTCCGGTCCTGCCGTTGCCACTGCCTCTTCGTCGACCTCCCTCTGCGCCACCAGCGCGCGCTAACCACTTGATTCGTCGCCACCAGATACAGCAGCAATGGCTCTTGTGGTTTAGGCGCCACCATGACTGCTGTAGAAGAGAGGTATTTCTTCAGATCCTGCAGTGCTGCTTCGGCCTCCGGGGGCCACTCCATTGGGCCTGCCTTTTCCAAAATCTTGAAAAAGCGAAGGGCACGCTCGGCAGACTTGGAGATGAATCGACTCATGGCAGAAACGCAGCCAGTGAGCCGACGCACATCCTTGATCCGCTTGAGCGCATCGATCTGCTCGATAGCCTTGATCTTGTCTGGGTTTGCCTCGATCCCACGCTGCGACACAAAGAACCCGAGAAGTTTGCCGGACGGAACGTCGAAGACACACTTCTCAGGGCTCAGCTTGAGGTTGATCTTGCGCAGGTTGGCAAACGTCTCTTTTAAGTCTTGTACAAGAGTTGCCTCGTCCTTGGTTTTGACCACTATGTCATCCATGTAAGCTTCCATATTTCTATGTAGCTAGGGCTCAAAACCAATTTGGACCGCCCTTGTGAACGTCGAGCCAGCACTCTTCAACCCGAAAGGCGTCCGTAAAAAGCAATACGTACCACATGTGGTGATGAATGATGTCTTCTCTTGTCATGAAGATCTGGTGGTAGCCCGAGTAGGTGTCGAGGAATGATAAGATAACACACCCGACCGTGGAGTCAAAAATCTGGTCGATGCGCGGCAATGGGAAGGGGTCCTTAGGACAAGCCTTATTGATATCTGTGTAGTCAATACACAGCCTCCACTTCCTGTTTGCCTTGCGCACCACCACCGGATTGGCCAACCACATCGGATGGAGCACTCCCCTCACCAAGCCTGCTGCTTCCAACTTCCTGATCTCCTCTATGATGAACTCCTGCCGTTCCATAGCTTGCTTCCTGCCCTTCTGCTTGACGGGTCACACATGGGGGCAGACAACAAGATGGTGCTCAATCACTTCCCTGGGAACGCCGGGGATGTCAGATGCTTGCCATGCAAACACATCGACATTCGCCCGCAGGAAAGTGACGAGCGCGCTCTCCTATTTGCTGTCGAGGGTGGAGCTTATGGTGAAAGCCCCTCCCGTGCCATCCTCCTTGACGGACACCTTCTTTGTCTCTGGTGGCGCAGCTCTGGATTTCTTGCTCTTGCCGGTGGAGCTCTCTGGCACGTCCTCGATGGTAGCACAACACTCCGAAGAGGTGCGCTTGCCGGAGTGGGTGCGAGAGGTCTTGCCGGTCTTCTTCTTCCCTCCAGGGGCTTCAGTGGCAGGAGCAAGTGCCTTGGCGGCAGCTGCTGCAACTGCTTCCTAGTAGAGTAGGTTAGCGTAGATCAGCGCGTCCTTCTTGTCGCAGGGGACAGTGATGATGGTCATTGGCCCATGCATCTTCAGCGTGTTGTAGGTGTATTGTGACGCCGCCATGAACTTGGCTAGTGTCGGGCGGCCGAGGAGCCCATTGTAGGGCAAAGGGATCTAGGCTACATCGAAGACAGTCCTCTCCGTCCTGTAGTTCAACTCGCCTCCAAACGTCACAGGCAACGTGACCTTCCCCTTCGGCTGGCTCCTTCCCGGGTTGACCCCTTGAAACGTGCCCGTCTCCACGAGGTCTCTGTCAGGAATTTGCAGCCTTTTGATCACAACAGGTGAGATCAAGTACAGACCGGCCCCACCGTCAACCAGCATCTTGTTCACCTTCAGGTTGTGTATCGTTGGTGAAACCAACAACGGCAAACACCTAACCACAGTTATGCGATCAGGGTGATCCTCGGCGTCAAAAATGATGGGCGTGCTGGACCACCTCAGCGGCTTCTAAGTGTCGAACGATGGCTCCGCTGCTGTGATCTCACGCGCCCACTGCTTGAGCTGGCGGTGAGAAGTGTGCAGCGAGGCACCACCATCGACGCACATGGCCTCCGTAGCCTTCTGAAACTCTTGCTCGCCGGACTCGCCGTCGTCGTCATGATCGTCGTCTTCCTGCTTCTTGCCACGGCCCTGAGCGGGCCTCTCTTGTTGGTTATCCTTGCCGCGACGACCTCCTTGGCCGCCACGCTTCTTGCTGGATCCTTTGGCACCAGCCTGACCCTTCTCCTTGTCCCACCTCTCATACTCTTCCTATTGCTTCTCAGCAAGCAGCTCGACTTGTCGGCAGTTCTGGAGGTCATGGCCCTTGGTGTGGTGGATCTTGCAGTATTGCTTGTCGGAGCCTCCTGGCTTGTCGGCAGCGGCCAAGGCCCGGCAAGCGGTGCACCCGACAATCTCCTTGCCGGGGTCGTCTGCCTTGGCCTTCTTAGCAGCGTCGGTGTCGTCGGAACCCTCGATGGCAAGCACGACCTTGCCCTTGCGTTTCCTGTTGCGACGCCGACCCTTCTTCGTCGGGGCGGTGGTGTCTTCGTCGGTAGAGTCAGCTTCCGCGCCAGCGTCCTCCCCGAGGTACGTCCTTGACCTTGTTCATTGCCAGCATCTATCAGCCAAAACATAGAGTTCGGCCACATCCTTGACCTTGTTCATTGCCAGCTCTTCACGCATCTTGCGGTTGCGCACATTCTGATGAAACACGCTGATCACGGCGGCAGGATGAACATCTGGGATGTTGTATTGCACCCGGCTGAACCTCTGTATGTACTTGCGCAGGTTCTCACCTTCCTTCTGGGGAATGATATGCAAATCACTCACCTGACCATGATCTTGGTGGCCTCCAGTGAAGGCACCAACGAACTCATGACACAGGTCTGACCAAGAAGAAATGGAATCTGCAAACAAGTGCATCAACCAAGACCTGACATTGGGTTTCAGGGCCAACGGGAAGTAATTGGCAAGAACCTTGTCGTCACGAGCTCCAGCGGCTTGCATCGCGATGGTGTAGATGCTAAGGAACTTTGACGGATGGGTCTTGCTGTTGTACTTCTCGCCGACATCGGGCTTGAACATGCGGTGGGACGACCACTAGAACTGCCGCAGCTCACGAGTAAAGGCTGGGCAACCCACCTTGTAAGGTAGGCCGCCGAAGCCTCCCGGTGCTGGGTGGTCCATAGCGGGCCCCGCACGCTTATCTGACTGGTGGCGTGTATCACGCCGGCGCTCGATGGTGGTTCGAGCGCCTTTTCATGGGCTCGCTCCCGAAGAACTTGGCGCTGGTCGCGGTGGGTCCGTGGGTCGGACGATGCTATGGAAATGTTACCAGAAGCGTCATCATGACGGATCGACACCCGCAGTGGCTGGCGTGGAGGAGGAGAGTGCACCATGGCCGCAGCACCTCCGGCCCCTCCACTGCTGGCATGCGGTGGTTCGACGGAGCTCCGGCCTAAGGGCCCGGCTAGCCGTGGCTCATCTTGATTGGCGACGCCGACAAGGATACGGATGGTGGCCCTCCACTCATCGAGCTTTTCCGCAGCAGGAGGGAAGTCGAGGAGTAGCTGCGCGCGCGCCAAAGCTTCTGTTGGCGTGGGTGGCGGCGAGAGCTGCATGGACCGTGGCACGCTTCGACTTCTAACCACGTTAGAAGGAGCTCTATCACGGCCCAGTTGCTGCGTGCCATTTTCGCCAGTACTTCGGCGGGCATGCTGGCCTCCTTCGTCCCGCAGATGATGCACATGACCATTCCCACGGCGGCGTCCGGGGTCTCCAGCGTGGTGGCGCTGCTCGTCGCGCCCATCCTGGGAAGAGCGTGCTGTGGGCGCCGGCGTAGGCATCTTGGAGGTTGCTGTGCCGCCCGTAGGTGGCACAACGACACCCCTGGAGGGCCCCGCGCCACCTGCGGGGGGCCCAGACCCGTCTTTGGATTTGGCGGTGTGCGGCCCGTCGTCAGCACCTGAGCGATACCGCTTCGCCGAGCTCGACTGCCAAAGCGATGCTGGTGCTCGCGGGCCGCAGCTCGGGTTCTGTCCGCGACCGGCCCGCTACTCGCCCGCACTGGCACAGGCCGTTCGGCTCCTGACGAGCCGATCACCGTGATCGTCTTCTTCTTGGGAGCCATGGCAATGAACAACTGCTAGGCTAACTGCTAGACCGGATTCTCACCACTGCGTTGCCTACCTGGCGCGCCAAAGATGTCGGGGAAACGACACCTATGGGATCACTGGAATCCCTTCTATGGTTAGCGGCCGCGGGGTTGTGTGAAGAGCAGGTTTAGGAGCTAGCACAAAGATCGTTTACCCAGGTTCGGGCCGCGAGGATGCGTAATACGCTAGTCCTGCTTTGGTGTGTATTTCAGAGTGTTCTTGAGCTCTCGAACTAGCTATGGTGGCTGTGTAGTTCCAAAGAGCCGAATCCTTCTCCTGGTCGCCTCGGGCCTCCTTTTATAGGAAAAAGGGGTTGCCACAGTGGCACATAGGATGTGAAAAGGTGTACAGTGCGCGAGTTTATTGCCCGGCATTACGGGACAAAGCGCATTAAATGCGCTACTTAGGTGTCCATTAGCTTTATCGGGGACGGGAAAGAGGCCCGTCCCGTCCATCGCCGCTCTGCCTCACTTCGACACACGCCCAGGCCAGCAACGTGTGCAGTGCCATGTAGGCAGGTAGGCTGCTGAGGTGGCGCGGTGGTGGAGCCTTCACGAAGATCTGCATACCACTACGCAGGTGCTTGCTGGGTCGGTGTAGAGGCCGCCCGTCGCCACGCAGGTGCCTGCCCAGCTGGTTGAGCTAACAGCTGCTTGGGGATGGTGGTGGAATCTTGGCAGGCGCAGGCCTGGCTGTGGCCCTGCTGATGCCCTCGACAAGGGTCTTGCCGGGGGGCCCGGCAAGGGTCTTGACGTGGCGCCATGATCCCCCCAAAGAAGGCGCTTCTTTGGGGTCTTGTGGATTTCCTCGGCTAGAATCCCGCCGAGGGTCGTCGTCTTCTGGTCCTCATCTGATCCCATGTATTTATGATCTTGACAAAGATCTGCATGCCACCACAGAGGTGCCTCCCGAGCCATGGGTCCAATGTAGTTGTTGATGGCGTTTGGAACCCCCGGGATCAAGGGTGGCTCGCTCTGTTGGCGTTGGGCAAGTTGCCCCGGCAAGGCTCTTGCCGGGGCCACGGAGGCTGCCCCGACAACGGTCTTGCCGGGAGAGTTCACCTCTCCCCTTTGTTCTTTTATGCTTCTGGTCTTGGTGTAGCCTTGTTTTTCTTGTGCTTCGCTTTCCCTCCGGCTTCCCTCCTCTGTCCTGCTATGTGTGGCCGTGGCGCGTGGCTCTGACTGCCCGTGCACAAGTAAAGGGGTCATCATTGCAAGGCGGGTAACAATGTCATTCACTGCGGGAAACTGTCGGTGACTCAATGCGTCGGCCGTAACTTCAAATTTGGCACGGTGTTGAGTGAATTCGCTCACGACTATATGAGTAAGCCGCCTGCTGTGCCACGGCCGTCTGAAGAAGCTCTACAGCGTTCCCGGTCTCTATCACAGCCGGAGACTCGTCCTCGATTGGAATAGCTGCCAATCCTGAGGCTGCAGCAATCATATTATCCAACGGATTGGAGTAATGACCAGAAGGTGTTAGTACCCGTTGAGGCGGGGTCAGATCCATATGAGGCGGGTCTGGCATATGAGGCTGAGCCGCCACTCCGGTCACAGGCGCCTTAGTAGCCCGAGTCACACCGGGTGGGTTAATCGTTCCTGCTCCAGGTGTATTAAAAGATTCCGCCCCTCAAACTGTGAAGGTAGGCGGCTATGGTGCCTCCTTCGAAGAACAATGTTTGATGCATTCTGATCCAGATTTAAACGAAAACCTTCTTCCATTATCCGTTGTGTCTCGGCCTCCAACGCGGCTCACTCCGTGGCCGTCCTCACATTCTTTGCATCAAGATCCTCTCGGGCATTGTCCAGCTCGTCCTACAGCCTTGCAACCTATGTATTTGTGTTGTGCTTGATTTGCCGGGGTTACCTCTGCAGCTAGCAGAGTCGCCAGGGCATCCAAGACCTCAGACAAGACTTGAGCCGGCGGCCGCGCAGAGCTGCTCACCACGACTGTCACATCGGCAGTTGAGTCGGATGTCATGATCGTAGTAGTTGAGGAGTTCAAAATTGGTTGTGTGCTAGCCATAAAAATAGCAGCCCTGCTCGGGGGCTCATAGGAGTCCAGAATACGGTCACCATCGGAATAGCCCCCAAGCCCGCCATCCTGAAGCTGATAGATTGACTCGGTTTCTCCAGTTGAGGACTCATCACCTGAATAGATGGCCGTCTCTCCACCAGACACAGATCCTTCATCAAGATCCGCCCCATGAACAAAGCCAACAAAGGCGTGCTTCCGGCCGGGTTGAACCCTAGTGGGTCGTGCGCGCCGAGCCATCTCGATGATGTCGGTGCAGGTTTCCGGCTCGGGCTCTGACTCGCTGATCTTGCCGATGAAGACATGAATTCCGCCAAAGGGGACCCGGTACCCGTACTCGATTGAGTTGGCCTCAGGACCCCAGCCATCGTCGTCGATGTAGATCTTGCAGCGGCGACTCTTGGTCATCCGGCCCATGGCGTATCTTTCGATCCCTATGACGTTGCCCTTCAAGAACTTGAAACCACCATGCTCTGGCCCCACAATGGGCGCCAACTGTCATGGTTTTGTCACGGCAGATGTCCTTGTGAGAGGACTTAGGTGTGGAGCCATCGCAACATAGGTTAGCTCGAAGGGGTGGAACGGGACAAAGGACACAAAGGATTTACCCAGGTTCGGCCCCTCACAACGAGGTAATAGCCCACGTCCTGCTTCTAGTTGTATTGCTTGAGTTTCAATTACAAGGGAGCGAATACGCTTGACCTAGCTATCGATCAATTGTTTCTTGAGTTAACCTGTCGCTGGGTCTCACCTTTATATACACAGGTCAAGATCCGATAGCTTACAAGAGTCCGGGTCGGGATACACAACGTAACCGACCCTGGTTCTAATTCCCTTGCCTTACAGAGCAAGTCGCCATCGGGCGGCTCACTCCTTCGGGCCTTGCGTCACCTCCGGGTCTTAGGCCCTCAACAAGCCTGCTTATGAGCTGACGTATTTAGGACATGTCTTCTTGGGCCTCTTGGGCCTTTTTAATATTAAGTCGCCAACGGTGTAACCCGGCCCCTCCTGGGCGGGTCACACTCCGGGGTTATATCCCCAATAGATATAATAAAAACTTTCATGAAGATCATTGGAGAAACTAAACTTGATTTTTCGTAATAGTTTAGTGATATGTTGATAGTGATATGTGAATCATGTTGGTGAGTGATACGTCTCCGTCGTATCTATAATTTTTGATTGTTTCATGCCAATATTATAAAACTTTCACATACTTTTGGCAACATTTTATATGATTTGTTGGACTAACCTATTGGTCCAGTGCCAGTTCCTGTTTGTTGCATGTTTTTTGTTTCACAGAATATCCATAACAAACGAAGTCTAAACGCGATAAAAATTTACGAAGAATTATTTTTGAATATTTATTATTTTTGGGAGGTGGAATCAACGCTAATGGAGGCCCACGGCCTCCACAACCCACAAAGGCACGCCGGCACCCCCTGGCGCGCACAGGTGTCTTGTGCCCTCCCCGGAAGTTGGTTGGGGACCTTCTTCGGGTGCAAGAAAGATAGTTTATGGAAAACAATTGTGTAAAAATTTCAGCTCCATCGGAGTTACGGATCTCCGGGAATTTAAGAAAAGGTGAAGGGCCAGAAAACGGGAACGCGAAACAGAAGAGAACAGAGAGGGAGATCCAATCTCAGGGAGGCTCCCGCCCCTCCGCCGCCATGGAGGCCATGGACCAGAGGGGGAACTCTCCTCCCATCTAGGGGGAGGCCAAGGAATAAGAAGAAGGAGGGGGCTCTCCCCCCTCTCTCCCGGAGGCGCGGGAGTGCCGCCGGGGCAAGGATCGTGACAACGATCTACATCAACAATCTTGCTACTGTCAAGACCAACTATCTCCCTCTCTATGCAGCAGCATAACCTCCCTTCTCCCCACTATAATCTCTACTTAAACATAGTGCTCAACTCCATATATTATTTCCCAATGATATTTGGCTATCCTATGATGTTTGAGTAGATCCTTTTTGTCATGTGGGTTAATCGTGGTCTTGGTTGGTATGAGTGTATATTTTATTTATGGTGTTGTCCTACGGTGCCCTCCATGTCATGCAAACGGAGGGATCTCCGATGTAGGGTGTTGCAATATGTTCATGATTCGCTTATTGTCGGTTGCGGGAGTGACAGAAACCTAAACACGGATAAGTGGGTTGTTGCGTATGGGAATAAAGAGGACTTGATACTTAATGCTATTTTTGGGTTTCACGACCTTAATGATCTTTAGTAGTTGTGGATGCTTGCTAGAGTTCCAATCATAAGTGCATATGATCCAAGTAGAGAAAGTATGTTAGCTCATGCCTCTCCCTCATATAAAATTGCAACAATGATCATCAGTTTAGTTATCAATCACCTAGGGACAAATGACTTTCTTATTGACAAAAGTTATCTACTTTTATTGTCTTGCATTATACTCATAGTTTTATTTTCGCAAAGTACTCAAAGTTTTATTCTTGAAAAATAGTTTCATACTTGTTTTAGGTAAAGCAAACATTAAGTGTGCGTAGAGTTGTATCCGTGGTCGATAGAATTTGAGGGAATATTTTTTCTACCTTTAGCTCCTCGTTGGGTTCGACACTCTTATTTATCGAAGAAGGCTACAAACAATCCCCTACATTTGTGGTTTATCAGTGAGTAATTTGCTTTAGTAAATATTGGTGTTAAGGTTTGTGATTCCCTATGCAAGCACGAAAGTCAATAGTTTTGCAATGAAATTACATCCTACTTGTGGTGCACTATTTGGTGTTAGTTATGCTTAATGCTTGCTTATGTGCTCGTTTCTTGGTTGGATGCTTCTCAATCCATTTGCTAGCCTTCATTTGTACTAAGTAGAAATACTACTTGTGCATCCAAAGTTTTAAACCTAGTTTTGACATATGAGTCCAACATACCTACCTATATGCGGTATTCCCGTGTCGTTCAAAGCAAATTTGTATATGACATCTCTAATTTTCAAAATAAATTTACTTTTTGTGTGCTCGTACCGCTCATGAAGCGGCAGGGCATGGACAATATTTTCCATGCTAGATTTATTATTCTCAAGATGAGTGTTTATTCACTTGTCATTGCATGAGAGTACGGCGGTAATAGGGATGCCCAGTCCTGAAATGAAAAAGAAATATACTTTATGTTGTCAAATAATAAATTCCTCAGAAAGTGTCGGTATGGACGGTACCCATGGATACGGCTAGGCATGGAATGTGAAAGAATGGTGGAAAAAGAATAAACTTTATTTTCTGTTTGGGAACCGCCGATGTCGGTGTACTAAAGTAGGGGTACCTTAGTACCCCGAACTTGTGCACGGGCAGTCGCAGCGTCCCCGTGGCAAGCCTCGCCGGGCGTCCGCCAAGACCCTCCATGACCTTTCAGAAGACAAGACCCGGCAAGAGGAGCTTGCGGGAAGGCCTCTAGGCACGAAGAAGGCCCGGCAAGAGGAGCTTGCCGGGAAGGCTACTTGAGGCACGAAGGAAGCAAGGCCCCGGCAAGAGGAGCTTGCCGGGAAGGCTTGGTGAAGCGACAAGCTCCCAAGCACGACAAGGATTCGGCC
Organism: Aegilops bicornis; assembly: GCA_021605145.1. NCBI lineage: Eukaryota > Viridiplantae > Streptophyta > Magnoliopsida > Poales > Poaceae > Aegilops > Aegilops bicornis. Next base: position 74,374,177 of record CM038675.1, read on the forward strand.
GCGGCAAGGCGCTTGCCGCGGCATGCAACTTCTCTCCGTCTCCGCTCCAGCTCACCCAACGACGTGTCGCCATGGGACCGTTCCATGCGCGCGTGTCGAGCGGGTTGTGCAGCCAGCGGAGAGCAGCGATAAGCGGCAGCAGCAGGCTCGCCATCGTGGCGGCGGAGGCGCACTGACGGTCTGTTACACTGTTTGGGCGACAACGACGGGCATTTATTGCTTTTGTCCCTTGCCGTCCGAGTTAGGTATTTTGCACTGTACACTGTTCAAGTAGGTGTACCAACTCATGTTTTTACATTTGTACCCTCGTCTATGTTGCCACCTGTTGGAGACCCCTTGAGCATATAAAAGGAGGCCCGAGTGCAATGTAGAGGGGGGTTCGCGGGGGGAAAGGTTCGGCTGGTTCGGCTCATTCGACCGACCAGAGACTAGATACACTCACGTTAGGTTTTGTAGCTCTCATTGCTCCCTAGCAAGAACACAATAGATCAAACAAGCAGCAGTAGGAGTTTTATCTCTCCGGAGAGCTCCAAAGCTGGGTAAACTGCTCGTGTGCATCGCCTCGATCCGCTCTTCGTGCGATCTCCGCCCCCCTCCGAACCACAAGGGGCCTGGTCCGCCGGCCCCATAGGTGTCCGTGGGTACGATTAGCCTTCCACGACATCTTTGGCGCGCGCCGTAGAAGGCGTCGAGGCCGTGTGAATCTGATCCGGCGTTCACACGAGCAGCGTCATCAACATCTTCCTCGACATGCCACCGAAGAAGAAGGCTTGGCGGCAGCGAAGCCGTCGCGTCGTACCCACCCTCACCACAGCGAGCGGGTGGTGGGGCGACGCCGGGCGGAGGAACGGGCGCCGATGAAGGTGTTCGCGGCGTTGCCAAGGACAAGGCACCGCAAACCTCGGCGTCCGCGCATCCCCGCGCCCGTCTCAGAGACGCGGGACCAACAACGCCATGGCGTTCTGGCGCCATACGTTCGTTGGATCGAGACCCTCAAGACCAGCATGCGCGCCAACATGCCGCACGAGTGAGATCTGATGCGCCGGACGGGTGCTGCTCCTTCTAACTTAGTTAGAAGTCCAAGCGTGTCCCGCTCCTCGCACCGTTCTCCAATGCCACCCACTACTCCAGCAGAAGCTCTGGCGAGAGCTCAGCTGCTCCTCGACTACCATCCAACGGCCGACAAGGTCGATGAGTGGAGGGCCACTATCCAGAGCCTCATCGGCTTTGCCAACGGCGACGCTCTGCGGCAACCAACGCCATCATTGCCGCGGTGAGACGACAAGGCACGAGCCGGTGGCGACGAGACTGTCGGAGGTGCAACCACCGTCCACTCTCCGCCAAGAAGGCCAAGATCACCGACTCATCGGATCCACCTCGGCAATGACTCCGCTGCGTCGTCGGATCCATGAAGCTCGCCGCGATCAGCGCCAAGTTCTTCATGGCGACAACAAGAGGGCGCCGAACTCGCATCGGCGCCGAAGAGAAGCGTGGCGTCGATCCGACAAAGCGCTGGGCCTTACGGTGACATGCACGCCCGGAGGGGCGAGGCGACTTGCCGTCAGACGGTAGGTTGCCCTGCGTTCACTCGTGAGCTGCGGCAAGTCCAGTGGCCCAGCCGGAAAAACTTCAAACCAGGCGTGCGGAGAAGTATGATGGTAGGACACACCGTCGGAGTTCCTCAAGATCTACACCATCGCGGTGCAGGCTGCGGGGCGGGGACGACAAGATCCTCGCCAACTACTTCCCGCTCGTGCTCAAGCCCAACGTCGAGATCTTGGCTCATGCACTTGCCGGACAGCTCCATATCCTCTTGGGCAGAATCTGTGCCATCGGTTTGTTGGCGCCTTCACGGTGGCCACAAACCTCATGGTCAAGAGAGTGACCTTCACTTGCTCGCCGGAAGGAAGGAGAGTCCTGCGCCAAGTTCATTCAGAGGTTCGACCGCGTGCACTACAACATCCCGGACATCCACCTGCCGCGGTGATCGGCGCATTTCATCGTAATGTGCGGAACCGCAGGATGAGGAGGAGATGGCGATGTGCAAAGTCAAGGACGTCGATGAGCTATGCCTGGCCGACAAGTGTGCATCGCTACCGAGGAAGGGAGGAGACTCCACGGAGAGAATGCAGGCGAGTGCAGCGGTGATGACACCGCCCCGGCAAAGAAGGGCCGGCGGCGAGGCAACAGGAAGAAGAAAAGCAGAGAAGTGCTAGCTGTCGAGCAGTCCGGCAGCGGAGGCGGCGACAAGAACGCCAAGGCTGGTGGCTCCGGCAAGGAGGTTGCCATTGACGCCAACCACCAGTCGGTGGCGGCCGCCGACAAGCAGGACGGCTCCGGCAAGCAGTACTGCAAGATCCACCGCACCAAGGGCCACGATCTCCAGAGCTGCAAGAAGGTCGAGCAGCTCATCGAACAGCAGAGAGCTGAGTACGAGCGGCGCGACAAGGAGAAGGCCCAGGAAGGTGCTGGGGGAGCAAGCAAGAAACGTCCCGGCCGGGGAGGACGCCGCGGCAAGGCCAAGCAGCGGCAAGGAGATAGACCTCCCCGCGGCCGCGACAAGGATGAAGATGATGACGAAGACGAAGACATGGAAGACGATGACGCTGATGAACAGGAGTTTCAGAAAGCCACAGAGGTCCTTTGCGTTGACGGAGGTGCTTCCCTGCATACCTCCTACCGCCAACTCAAGCAATGGATGCGGGAGGTCAATGCAGCGGAACCATCCGTAGAGTCACGCAAGCCTCACGAAGTGGTCCGGCACGCCTATCATTTTTGATCTTGAGGACCACCCCGATCGCATAATCTGCGGTCGGGTGCTTGCCGATGTTGGTCTCACCAACCATCCGCAACCTCAAGGTCACAAAAATGTTAGTTGACGGTGGGGCCGGCTGGAATCTGATCTCTTCCGCGGTGCTCCAGAAGCTTCAAATCCCTGACAGCGAGCTCGAAGAGACCGGTACCTTCCAAGGAATCAATCCGGGAAGGAGCGAGCCGAAGGGGAAGATTACGTTGCCGGTCACATTTGGCGGCGAGCTGAACTTCAGGACTGAGAGGGTTACATTCGACGTTGCCGATTTCCCATTGCCTTACAATGGGATACTTGGCCGTCCAGCACTCGCCAAGTTCACGGCAGCCTCTCACTACGCTTACAACCTACTCAAGATGCCAGGCCGATAAGCGTCATCTCTGTCCATGGCGACAAGAAGGATGCCCTTATCTGTGCCGACAAGATCTACCGGATGCAGCAGCCGCGACAGACTGCCCAACACTTGCCGGCCCGAAGCCCCGAGGGGAAGAAGACCAAGTCCAAGTCCGGCAAGGGCTCGATGCTCACTCCGGCAAGCGCACCTCTTCGGTGCTGCGCTACCGTCGAGGACGCACCATTGAGCTCCACCGCAAGTGCAAGAAGATGGTGGCTCCGCCGAAGATCAAGAAGGTGCCGCCAAGGAGGGCGGCACCTTGGTGGTACCTTCACCATCAGTGCCTCTCTCGACCCTAAATAGGAAGGCGCGCTCGTTGCTTTCCTGCGGGCGAATGTCGACGTGTTTGCATGGCAACCGTCTGATATCCCGGTGTTCCCAGGAAAGTGATTGAGCACCGCCTGGCCGTTTGTCCTCATGCGCGGCCCGTCAAGCAAAAAGTCAGGAAGCAAGCAGTGGAGTGCCAAGAATTCATAGCAGAAGAGATCAAGAAACTGGAAGCAGCAGGCCTTGTCAGAGGAGTGCTCCATCCAACGTGGTTGGCCAATCCTGTAGTCGTCGCCAAAGCAAATGGGAAATGGAGACTTTGTATTGACTTCACGGATGTTAATAAAGCTTGTCCCAAAGATCCATTTCCTTGCCGCACATCGACCAGATTGTTGACTCCACGGCTGGATGTGATTTGCTTTCGTTTCCTGATGCATACTCAGGATACCATCAGATCTTCATGGCTGAAGAAGATGAAGAAAAGACCGCATTCATCACACCATGTGGCACATACTGTTTCATACGGATGCCTTTCGGTTTGAAGAATGCTGGTTCAACATTTGCAAGGGTAGTCCATGGCGGCTTTTGAGCCGCAAATGCATGTAAATGTAGAAGCCTACATGGATGACATAGTGGTCAAGAGCAAGGACAAAGTAACTTTGGTTCAAGATTTGGACGAGACCTTTGCAAATCTGCGCAAGAGCAACCTCAAGCTCAACCCCGAGAAGTGCGTGTTTGGAGTCCCTTCAGGCAAGCTTCTCGGGTTCTTCGTGTCTCAGCGGGGGATTGAAGCTAATCCCGACAAGATCAAGGCCATTGAGCAGATTGAAGCACCAAAGCGCGTCAAGGATGTACGAAGACTTGCCGGTTGCGTGGCTGCTCTCAGCAGGTTTATTTCTAGGTCTGCTGAGCGTGCCCTGCCATTTTTCAAGATTTTGAAAAAGGTAGGTCCAATGAAATGGACTCCCGAAGCGGAGGCTGCTCTGCAGGACTTGAAGAGATACCTGTCCTCCACTCCAACACTTGTCGCACCTAGGCCACAAGAGAAGTTGCTGCTATATATAGCGGCAACCAATCAAGTGGTTAGTGCTGCGTTAGTGGCGGAGAGGGAGGCGGATGATGAGCCAAAGAACCACGGCAAACACATCCAGCGACAAGCGGGGGCTTCGCCGACAAGCTCTGGTCCCGACAAGGATGAGTCCGCGGAACCGTGAACAGATGCGAGAAAAGGATGGTGCAGCGCCCAGTCTACTTTGTCGATTCCCTTCTGCAGGGGCTAGGTCAAGGTACTGTGTGCAAAAATTGCTTTTCGGCCTCCTCATGGCCTCGTAAAGCTGCGCCATTACTTCCAAGCACATGAGATCCACGATTGTCACTCGCTTTCCGCTGAAGAGGATACTGCGAGAATCCGTGAAGCGGCAGGCGGGATTGTCGAGTGGGCACTTTGGAGCCGCTCAAGCTTTGGTCTCAAGTTTGAAAGCACATCAACTATCCAAAGCGAGCCTTGGCAGAATTCATAGCAGAATGGGCGCCAACGCCGGATGAAGAGGTTACGGAGACGAGCATTCCTGTCAAAGAAGCAAGCAAAGAGTGGCTGATGTACTTTGATGGTGCCTTCTCGCTGCAAAGGCGCCGGTGCTTGGCGTGCTGCTTATCGCACCCACCGGAGAGCACCTCAAATCGTCGTCCGGATGCACTTTCCCTAGGAGCAAGCGACAAACAATACCGCAGAGTATGAAGGTTTGCATGCCGGTCTCGTGGATCGCCGTGGACCTTGGGATCAAGAAGCTTATTGTCGGGGTGACTCGCAACTCGTCATCCACCAAGTCAACAAAGATTACCAGAGTCCATTGATGGAAGCCTCGTTGATGAAGTGAGGAAGCTAGAAGAGCACTTTGACGGCTGCAAATGGAACATGTTCCAAGAGCTCGAGAATGATATTCTTGACGGCTTTGTCAAAGTGCGCTGCGCTTAAGATACCTGTGGAACCAGGGATTTTCGTGCTCAAGCTGACTCAGCCAACCGTAACACCGTCGACTAGATAGAGCAAGAAGAGGAAGTTGGCCTCTGGTGACTACTTTCCGACAGAGCTTCCCGAAGCCGTCGTTGCAAAGGTCCCCAAGATCAACACCAACAAGTCTTTGAGGAGCGATGCTCCGGCTGCACCCGAGGTTTGTTCCGTTGAAGCGAGCGCTCCCGACAAGTCTTGTTACGGCAAGCAGCCGGGGAGCATCTAACTCCGGCAGAACGCGAGCTCTTGCCGTGGAAGCTGATGTTCCCGCAGCAGCAGATGTGCCTTTAGTCCTTGTTGTCGAGCCGCAAGCTCCAAAGATGGGCGCAGCAGATTGTCCATTTCCTTGAGACAGAGAACTTCCCAAGAGCAGGAAGAAGCGGAAAGAGTAGCCCGGCGGTCAAGTATGTACCAGTTTGTCGACAGCATACTGCATGTAAGAAGACTCAACGGTGTGAAATTGAAGTGTATTCCTGGGGAAGATGGATGTAAGCTGTTGGCGAAGATACATGGAGGCATATGTGGTCACCACATTGGCGCAAGAGCACTTGCCGGCAAAGCTTTCCGGCAAGGTTTCTTCGGCCGACAGCCCTCCGAGGATGCAACTGCACAAGTAACCAAGTGTGAAGCGTGCAGTTCCATTCCAAGCAGATACACCAGCCAGCTCAAGCTCTCCGGGCGATACCTTTATCCTGGCCATTTTCGGTCTGGGGCTCGACATCCTCGGCCCCTTCCCCGAGCTGTCGGGGCTTTGAGTACTTATGCGTCGCCATCGACAAGTTCACAAAGTGGCGGAAGTGGAAGCGATGAGGAAGGTGACAGCACAGTCAGCGATCAAGTTCTTCAGTCGATTGTTTGCCGTTTGGAATCCCTAACAGATCATCACCGACAACGACACACAATTCTGAGTCGCACCTTCATGCAAGACGCGTCCAAGACCTTGGCGCCAAGGTCTGCTTTGCTTCTATTGCTCACCCGAGAAGCAACGGTCAAGCAGAGAGGGCAAATGCTGAAGTGCTGCGCGGGCTCAAGACCAGAACTTTCGACAGGCTGCACAAGTGCGGAAGAAACTGGATCGAGGAGCTGCCGGTGGTTCTTTGGTCGATCGAGCGACCCCAAATCGAGCCATGGCGGACACCCTTTGCTCTAGTCTATGGAGCAGAGGCAGTTCTCCCCCAGAACTCAGATATAGATCGCCTCGAGTACTCGCTTATGATGAGCTTGAGCAAGAGCAGCTGCGACAAGATGACGCGATGCTCCTCGAGGAGGATCGTCTTCGAACTGTCTGTAGCCGCCGCTACCTGACAAGCTCTGCGTCGCTACCATAGCCGCAGGGTTAGTGCCGAAGTCTCGAGGAAGGCGACCTTGTTCTTCGCTGCGTTCAGTCCGCCAAGATTTCAAACAAGTTGGCGCCGAAGTGGGAAGGCCCTTATCGGGTGAAAGCGAGTCACTAGGCCTCGCATCGTCTGGCCTTGAGACCGAAGATGGCATTCCGGTGAGCAACTCCTCGAACATTGAGCATCTTCGTAAGTTTTACCCATAGGGCGCGGTTGTCGGAACCCGTTCCGGCAACCACCTTTTGTACAAGTCTTGCCGCTGTTGCATGTAATCCTTTGTACAAAGCCGGTATGAGACCCGTGCATCGATAAAAGCTCATGTGTTGCGCACAACTTGTTAAGTTCATGCTTTCATCAATTTATTGCATGCTTTGGCTAACACTTTGTGCAGCAACCACACCCGGTAAGCAGAATCGAGCCGCTAGGCTCCATAACGTTTTTTCCTCTTCTTTTTCTTTTCTCAAAGAAAGGGAAGCTCCCTCGCGCACAAGTTAACCAGGGGGGGAGGAGGAGATAATACTATGGACCAGACACCGCTCGAGGAAGATTCACCTCATCAGGAAGCAAGAGACCGAAAAGCTAAGTTGCCAAAGTTTGAGCAATCAATTTTTAAATTTTTAAGTTATCTTCCTCGAACGATAGTACTTTGTATGGAGAACCTGTGCGCAGAGGAACCAAATCGTGACTGGTCGCGCCCTTACTTTGTTTCGAGTCCGCTCAACAACTTAAGTGAGCTGCGGCTAGTCCGTGACAAGGTTGCTTGTCAGTAGCGACCCCACCAGCAGGCTGCTGAAGTTCCGCACTCGGCCTTTCATGACAAGGGTGCCTACACCGCAAGTTTCCACTGAAAAGTGTAGGGCAATAACATACAAAGCCAAGAGTCGAGTAAAGGAAGTAACGTAGCGAATGTTGCCCAGAATAAAGTTATATTATAAAAATAACTTATTGCGGCACTGGCTAAATCATTCTCAGAACTGAAATAACAGCGAAGAGGAGAAGAAGGGCGCGCCGGCACCCAAGCCCCGGCAAGCCAGAGTTGCCGGGGCCGCGGCAAGCCGAGTTGTCGGGGCTGCGGCAAGCCGAGTTGCTTGGGCCGCGGCAAGCCAGAGTTGCCGGGGGCTGCGATATCAGATAAGCCCTTCGTCCCTTTTCAAGCATCCCTTTTTCATTAAAAACATTCTACTCGGATACAATCCATGGGGAATGAAAAACATGAAAGAGAAGATTACAAGTTTTAAATGCGGATAAGGCCCGAAGGCTTACAAATTAAAAATATAAGATGCCCGTAATCCTTTTCCTGTCCCTCTTTTCAGGAGGTAGGTCAAGGAGGCGAGAAGGGCAAAAGAAACGCCTAGGCGAGCTACGGGTGCCAGAAGGCACCAAGAGAACATCCCGGGAGCTCCCGAGGGCTTGACGGAGATGGCAGCGCCGAAGCGGGGCTCAAGAGGCAGGCGGCAGGACGTCGGCCTGCTGTTGAGGGCACTACGCCTCGTACTCCGACTTGACGGCCTTGTCGCCATCCCTCTTCCCTTCCGCAGCCTCCCTCGCCACGCCCAAGGAGACGACCCGGGGAGTTCAAGGAGCTGGCGACGCGGATGATGGGGTCGCCCGGTGATGCAAGCGGCGCCCGACAACTAATCGGGCCCGCTACCCTCGTCGTCATTGTCGCTCTCCTCCTCGTCACTCTCGCCGAGGGGAATCTTCGCTGTCGGAGGAGCTATCCACGCAGCACTTCGCCCGAAAGTACCGAGATCCCGAAGACCTTGACAGAGGAGATCACCCTCCATTAACTTAAAATGGAGGGTAAACCCCGCCTCAGTACTGTGGATGCGAGTGAACGTCTTCCACCCACGATCAAGATACATCACATTAGGGGCTGGGAATACAACACGGACTCGCATGCCGCTGATTCCACAGCCCCTCATGTGCAGTCTCGCATGTCTCGGCGGATCCGACTCCATCGCCAGCCATGACGGAGCCTGAAGCCGGCGGCGACGACGAGGCGCCCGGCGCAGCTGACGAAGAACTTCGCAAGGGTCATCCCCTGTATGGACCGCCGCAGGAGGGGAACCGCCGGCGGAAGCGGAGACGCGCCGCCCGTCCACCTCTTCCCGGCGCCTCGACCTGCGTCCACGACCTCGCCCCTCCCTCTTCCTCTTGTGGCTGGCTCTGCCACCCCGGGCGTGGGGTTGGGAGGAGCGCTGTCTAGCGGCGACCACAGCCGCCACCGATGAAGAACCAAGGTTCCTTTTCTCCATGACGAATGAGAGAAAGGGAGCAGAAACCGAGGAAAGGAGGAGATAGGAGAGTGCGGGCTCTGCGCTCCCTTCCGCTCTTTTAAGGAAGCAAGGTGGGGGCTCGACCGCCCGCTCGGCAAATCGGGGCATAGGAAGAGTAGGGAATCGGGGCCGACCCTGCTGCCTCTGCTAAATGACGGCCCAGTTTTTCACTTCCACCGTCCATGACCCGAGAGCATGGGAACCACGTGGTGGGGATGCAGAATCGAGGCGACGGATGAAGCGACCCGACGCCGCCCACTTCCCCACGACGCCGCAATTGACGCTGCGTGCTGCACGGGGAACGCGCGGATCTGAGTGGGTTTGGTTTGGACCCAGCCGCGTGCCGTGCCCTGTTTTGGGCCTGGCCCAACAGCGCTTCGGCACCGTGTATGGCCTAGACCCGGGGCTCTGTCGGTGTACTAAAGTAGGGGTACCTTAGTACCCGAACTTGTCTGCAGGCGATCGCGGCGTCCCCATGGCAAGCCTCGCCGGGCGTCGCCAAGACCCTCCACAGCCTTTCGAAGACAAGACCCGGCAAGAGGAGCTTGCCGGGAAGGCCTCTCTAGGCACGAAGAAGGCCCGGCAAGAGGAGCTTGCCGGGAAGGCTACTGAGGCACGAAGGAAGCAAGGCCCGGCAAGAGGAGCTTGCCGGAAGGATTGGTGAAGCGACAAGCTCCCAAGCGCGACAAGGATTCGCCGCGGCAAAGGCGCTTGCCGCGGCATGCAACTTCTCTCGTCTCCGCTCCAGCTCACCCAGCGACGTGTCGCCATGGGACCGTTCCATGGGCGGCGTGTCGGCGGCTGTGCAGCCAGCGGAGAGCAGCGATAAGCGGCGCTGACAGGCTCGCCATCGTGGCGAGCGGAGGCGCACCTGACGGTCTCTGTTACACTGTTTGGGCGACAACGACGGGCATTTATTGCTTTTGTCCCTTGCCGTCCGAGTTAGGTATTTTGCACTGTACACTGTTCAAGTAGGTGTACCAACTCCTGTTTTTACATTTGTACCCTCGTCTATGTTGCCACCTGTCGGAGACCCCTTGAGCATATAAAAGGAGGCCCGAGTGCAACGTAGAGGGGTGTTCATGAGGAAAGGTTAATTTGGTTCGGCTCATTCGACCGACCAGAGACTAGATACACTCACGTTAGGTTTTGTAGCTCTCATTGCTCCCTAGCAAGAACACAATAGATCAAACAAGCAGCAGTAGGAGTTTTATCTCTCCGGAGAGCTCCAAAGCTGGGTAAACTGCTCGTGTGCATCGCCTCGATCCGCTGGTGCGATCTCCGCCCCCCTCCGAACCACAAGGGGCCTGGTCCGCCGGCCCCATAGGTGTCCGTGGGTACGATTAGCCTTCCCCGACAGCCGATGATATATCTATCATGGAAAGTGTTGGGAATTACTCGGTCGTTATCGTTGATGGGAAAAGTATGCCTCTCAAAAAATTTATTTCTCAATTTAAGCTTTGAGTCTGGCACCTCTACAAATCCCTACTTCCCTCTCGGAAGGTCCTCTCTATTCACTTTATGTAATTTTTATTTTTATTTGAGTCTCCATCTTCTCTTATAAAGCACCAACTAAGGGGCACTATGATCGTACTTGAGCATTGGGTATAGCTAATATGCAAGTGTGTTTCATGAATGGATCAATGATTGAGCTTGATGGGCTAGGGATAACTTGCTTTAGTGTTGATATTTTGAAAGACATGGTTGCTTGTTGATATGCTTGAGTATTTAAGTCTTCATGTCAAAACTAGACTATTGCTTTGAATCCTACGAAAGTCCAAATGTCGATGCTACAAAAGAAAAGAATATGTGATGAACATGTTAGGCAGCATTCCACATCAAAAAAATTGTTTTTATCATTTACCTACTTGAGGACGAGTAGGAGTTAAGCTTGGGGATGCTAATACGTCTCCAACGTATCTATAATTTTTACTTGTTCCATGTTGTTATATTATCATTCTTGGATGTCTTACAATCATTTTATAGCAACTTTATATCATTTTTTGGGACAAGCCTATTGACATAGTGCCCAGAACCAATTGCTATTTTTTGCTTGTTTTTTACTTCATAGAAAATCAATACATAACGGAGTCCAAATGGAGCAAAACTTTTTGGAGAATTTTTATGGATCAGAAGACACAAGATGGGCCAAAGAAGTACCAGAGGGGTGCTCCCAGGGGAGCACAACCCACCAGGGCACGCCTGGGGGGCCAGGCGCGCCCAGGTGGGTTGTGCCCACCTCGGTGGCCTCCCGCACCGCCCTTGCGTCCTATAAATCCCCAAATATTCCAAAAACCCTATGAGAGTCGACGAAACACAGTTCCAGCCGCCACAAGTTCCAGAACCACAAGATCCAATATAAACACCATCATGGAGGGGTTCATCATCCTCATCGGTGCCTCTTTGATGATGCGTGAGTAGTTCATCATAGACCTACCGGTCCGTAGGCAGTAGCTAGGGCTTCCTCTCTCTCTTTTGATTCTCAATACAATGGTCTCTTGGAGATCTATCAGAATTAACTCTTTTTTTTTGCGGTGTGTTTGTTGGGATCCGATGAACTTTTAGTTTATGATCAGATCTATATATCCATGAAAGTTATTTGAGTTCTTGATCTCTTATATGCATGATTATTTATAGACTCATATTTCTTCTTTAAATCTTTGGTTTAGTTAGGCCAAGTAGATCAATTTTTCTTGCCATGGGAAGAGGTGCTTTGTGATGGGTTCGATCGTGTGGTGTTCTTTCCCAGTGACAGAAGGGGCAGCAAAAACGTATGTATCATTGATATTAAGGATAACAAGATGGGCCTATTCCTACATGAATATATCTCGTCTACATCATGTCATCGTTCTTATTGCATTACTCCATTTCTCCATGAACTTACGATCGATTTGTGGAGTAATAGTAGTAGATGCAGGCAGGAGTCAGTCTACTAATCTTGGACGTGATGCCTATATAATGATCATTGCCTGGATATCGTCATAATTATTTGAGGTTTTATCAATTTCCCAACAGTAATTTGTTTACCCATAGTGTGCTAATTCTTGAGAGAAGCCACTAGTGAAATCTACGGCCCCCGGGTCTATTCTTTATCATATTTGCTTTTTGATCTATTATTTGCCACTTTTATTTTAAGATCTATTATTCCAAAAACCCAAAAATACCTTGCTGCACTTTTTTATTACTTATTTTATTTCGTGTTTTATTGAGATCTATTTATCCAATCTACCACAAATAAATTTATCTTTTTACCGTGGAGGGATTGACAACCCCTCTTACGTGTCGGGTTGCAAGTATTTGTTCTTTGTGTGCAGGTACCGTTTACATAGTATTGCTTGGTTCTACTGGATTGATACCTTGGTTTCATAACTAGGGGAAATACCTGATGTCTACTATGCAACTTTATTCTTGTAGACTCTTGTTGGGCCTCCAAGCGCAGAGTTTTGTAGGACAGTAGCAATTTTCCCTCGAGTGGATGACCTAAGGTTTATCAATCCGTGGGAGGCATGGGATGAAGATGGTCTCTCTCAAACAACCGTGCAACCAAACAACAAAGAGTCTCTTGTGTCCCCAACACACCAAATACAATGGTAATTTGTATAGGTGCACTAGTTCGGCGAAGAGATGGTGATACAAGTGTAGTAATGATAGTAGATATTTATTTGTGTAATAGGAACAATAAAAACAGCAAGGTAGCAACTGATAAAGCAGAGCACAAACGGTATTTCAATTCTTGAAATGAGGCCTAGGGTCCGTACTTTCGCTAGTGCAATCTCTCAACAATGCTAATCTAATTGGATCATGTAACCATCTCTCAACGTGTGAAGAAGAATCACTCCAAAGTTCCTATCTAGCAGAAAACATAAGAAGAAATTGTTTGTAGGGTACGAAACCACCTCAAAGCTATTCTTTCTGATCAATCTATCCTAGAGTTCATACAAAAACAACACCAAGCTATTCTTTCCGATCGATCTAACCAAGAGTTCGTACTAAAATAACACCATATGATACACCACAACCAAATCTAATGTCACCTAGATACTCCAATGTCACCGCGAGTATCCATGAGTTGATTATATGATATGCATCAAGCAATTTTAGATTCATAATAATCAATCCAAAACAAAGAACCTCAAAGAGTGACCCAATAATTTTACCGAAGGATCAAAGACAAGAACATGCATCAACCCCTATGTATAGATTACCCCAATGTCACCTCGGGGATCCGCGAGTTGAGTGCCAAAACACATATCAAGTGAATCAATATGATACCCCATTGTCACCATGGGTACTCATAGCAAGACAAAAATCAAGTGCTCTCAAATCCATAAAAGTATTCAATCCGATAAAACGAAATCTCAAAGGGAAAACTCAATTCACAACAAGATAGAGAGGGGAAAACACCATATGATCCAACTATATTAACAAAGCCCGTGATACATCAAGATCATGACATCTCAAGAACACGAGAGAGAGAGAGAGAGAGAGAGAGAGAGAGAGAGAGAGATTAAAAACATAGCTACTGGTACAAACCCTCATCCCCGAGGGTGGACTACTACCTCCTCATCATGGTGGCCGTCGAGATGATGAAGATGGCCACCGGTGATGATTTCCCCCTCTAGCGGAGTGCCGGAACGGGGTCTAAATTGGTTTTTGTGGCTACAGAGGCTTGCGGCGGCGGAACTTATGATCTAGGGTTATTTTTGATTGTTTCTTTATTTATAGGATTTTTGGCGTTGGTTTCACGCTAAGATGGGCCTCGAGGTGAGCACAACCCACTGTGGCAAGCCGGGCCCCTCAGGCGCGCCCTGGTGGGTTGTGCCCTCCTCGTGGCTCTTATGGACCTCCCATGAAGCTTTGGGGTCTCTTTTGTTCCAACAAAATCGTCAAAAAGTTTCAGCTCATTTGGAGAACTTTCATTTCTGAACAAAAAACAACACCACTGTAGTTCTGCTGAAAACAGCATTAGTCCGGGTTAGTTCCATGCAAATCTGATGGCTCGTGTCTGCGTCAGTATTTTCCCCGAAGAGGAAGGGATGATGCAGCACAGCTACAGTAGGTATTTCCCTCAGTGATGAGACCAAGGTTATCGAACCATTAGGAGAACCAAGCAACACTATGTAAACGGTACTTGCACACAAAGAACAAATACTTGCAACCCGACGGGTAAGAGGGGTTGTTAATCCCTCCCGGGTAAAATATAGATTTGTTTGTAGTAGATTGGATAAATAGATCTCGGGAAACACGAAATAAAATAAATAACAAAAAATGCAGCAAGGTATTTTTGGGTTTTTGTAATAATAGATCTAAAAATAAAAGTGGCAAATAAAAGATCGTAAAGCAGATATGATAAAGAATAGACCCGGGGCCCGTAGATTTCACTAGTGGCTTCTCTCGAGAAAAATAGCATACGACGGGTAAACAAATTACTATTGGGCAATTGATAGAACTTCAAATAATTATGACGATATCCAGGCAATAATCAATATATAGGCATCACTTCCAAGATTAGTAGACCGACTCCTGCGTGCATCTACTACTATTACTCCACACATCGACCGCTATCCAGCATGCATCTAGTGTATTAAGTTCATGGAAAAACATAGTAATGCAATAAGAACTATGACATGATGTAGATAAGATCTATTCATGTAGGAATAGACCCCATCTTGTTATGCTTAATAGCAATGATACATACGTGTCATGTCCACTTCCGTCACTAGGATTGAGCACCGCAAGATCGAACCCATCACAAAGCACCTCTTCCCATGGCAAGAAAAATTGATCTATTCGGCCTAACTAAACCAAAGATTCAAAGAAGAAATACGAGGCTATAAGTAATCATGCATATAAGAGATCGAAACTCAAATAACTTCCATGGCTAAAATAGATCTGATCATAAACTCAAAGTTCATCGGATCCCAACACTACAAAAAAAAGACACATCCGTGACATTTTGGGCCGAACGAAAAAAATTATGTCATGCTTATGACACTTCTATGACGATAATTGTGACAACACCCGGTATCATCATAGATGTGGTGGGCTCCTACTTCTATGACAAAAAATCATGACAGAAAATGGGCTTTTCGTCCTGGGTGGGCCGGAGATGCAGTTGCATGACATTCTTTGGGCCGTCCAGGACGGAAAAAATCATGGCAGAAGCGAGGGCGAGGAAAATATTGGGGGAGTTCCCGGTTACGCTGGGTGGTCGGAGGCTGAGCAATGCACGTTTCTCTCGTACGTACGCGCGTGTGTGCGAGGCGTTGCGCTCTAACTAAACCCTAGCGATGCGTTGGGGTCTAACTAAACCCGAGCAATCGATCCCTTGTTGTTAACTGAACCCGGGTGATTCCTTCGGTACTGCTGCTAACTGAAGTCGATCGATGCTGCCTCTGGATGAACAGTGGAGCGTTGTTGGGGAGGTTTGGATGAACAGTTCCTGGTGGGGGGTTGGATGAACAGGACCCCGTGGTAGTAGAGGTCGTTGCCGCTGGATGAACAGGACCCCGATCGAGCCGGTTGGGGGTGGATGAATAGGACCCCGTGGAGGGCTGGATGAACAGGACGACCCCGTAGAGGGCTGGTTGACCAGTTGCCGCTAGAGGGCTAGACGAACAGTAGCCCGTGGAGGGGTGGTTGAACAGGACCCCGCGGAGAGGGCTGGTTGAACAGTAGCCGGTGGAGGAGCGTGCGGTGGAGGTTGGATGAACAGGAGCCCGTGGATGAACAGTCGCAGGTGGAGGCTGGAGGAGGTCGACGGTGGATGAACAGTAACCCATGGAGGCTGGAGGAGGTCGATAGTGGAGATGAACAGTATCCTCTGGAGTCCCATTTTGCGGTACGCCACACCCCTCCCAATGAAAAGAACCCCCATTTCGACCGTAGCGCTCCAACATAAGTCCGTTTCCTCCGTTTTGCGGTACGCCACACCCCTCCCGATCAACAGGACCCCGTTTCGACCGTAGGAGGTCCAAGAGAAGTCTGTTTTCTCTATTTTGCGGTATGCCAGACCCCTCACGATCAACAGGATCCCATTTCGTCCGTGGCCGATCAAACACAAGGCTGTTTCCTCCGTTCTGCGATACGCCATGCCTCGTTTCCATCGGTTGTTCCGTCCAAGCTGGTTGTCTCCGGATGAACACGAGGACACATTCCGTTCCGACCCAGCCGGTGGGCTCCCCATGAACATGACGATGATGCAGTTTCTTCGTTCCGACCTAGCCATGTACACGAGCCCTGGCCATATGTATGCACAAGTAGGCGTTCCAGACCCGCCCGTATGCACGTACGTGGCCGTATTTACTTTCTTACACTCTGGCTGCTGTACGTACATGTACATGCTACGTGCGCGCCTTGCTACCTCTTGAGCACTGCGTTGGATTTCCCCGAAGAGGAGAGGATGATGCAGCAAAGTAGTGTAAGTATTTCCCTCAGTTTTTGAGAGCCAAGGTATCAATCCAGTAGGAGGCCACGCACAAGTCCCTCGTGCACTGCACAAAACGATAGCTCCTCGCAACCAACGCGATTAGGGGTTGTCAATCCCTTCACGGTCACTTACGAGAGTGAGATCTGATAGAGATGATAAATAATATTTTTGGTATTTTCGGTATAGAGATGCAAAGCAAAAAGTAAAAGGAAAAGTAAAAACAAAGCAAGTATTAAAGTGATGGAGATTGATATGATGAGAATAGACCCGGGGGCCATAGGTTTCACTAGTGGCTTCTCTCAAGAGCATAAGTATTCTACGGTGGGTGAACAAATTACTGTTGAGCAATTGACAGAATTGAGCATAGTTATGAGTATATCTAGGTATGATCATGTATATAGGCATCACGTCCAAGACAAGTAGACCGAAACGATTCTGCATCTACTACTATTACTCCACTCATCGACCGCTATCCAGCATGCATCTAGAGTATTAAGTTAAAAAACAGAGTAACGCCTTAAGCAAGATGACATGATGTAGAGGGATAAATTCATGCAATATGATAAAAAAACCCATCTTGTTATCCTCGATGGCAACAATACAATACGTGCCTTGCTGCCCTTATACATCCTTTGGGAAAGAACACCGCAAGATAGAACCCAAAGCTAAGCACTTCTCCCATTGCAGGAACTACCAATCTAGTTGGCCAAACCAAACGGATAATTCGAAGAGACTTGCAAAGATAACCAATCATACATAAAAGAATTCAGAGAAGATTCAAATATTATTCATAGATAAGCTGGATCATAAACCAACAATTCATCGATCTCAACAAACACACCGCAAAAAGAAGATTACATCGAATAGATCTCCACGAGAGAGGGGGAGAACATTGTATTGAGATCCAAAAAGAGAGAAGAAGCCATCTAGCTACTAGCTATGGACCCGAAGGTCTGAAGTAGACTACTCACACTTCATCGGAGGGGCTATGGTGATAATGTAGAAGCCCTCCGTGGTGGATGCCCCCTCCGTGAGCTCCTAACAGGCCCCAAGATGGGATCTCGTGGATACGGGAAGTTCTTGGCGGTGGAATTAGGTTTTGGCTCCTGTTACGATCGTTTGAAGTGCGTGAGGTATATATAGGAGGAAGGAGTACGTCGGTGGAGCAACAGGGGACCCACGAGGCAGGGGGGCGCCCTAGGAGGGGGGCGCTCCCCCCACCCTCGTGACCACCTCCGTTGTTCCTTGGCGTAGGGTCCAAGTCTCCTGGATCACGTTCAGTGAGAAAATCACGTTTCCGAAGGTTTCATTCCGTTTGGACTCCGTTTGATATTATGTTTCTTCGAAACACTGAAATAGGCAAAAAACAGCAATTCTGGGCTGGGCCTCCGGTTAATAGGTTAGTCCCAGAAATAATATAAAAGTGGAAAATAAAGCCCAATATAGTCCAAAACAGTAGACGAAGTAGCATGGAGCAATCAAAAATTATAGATAAGTTAGAGACGTATCAGGCATCCCCAAGCTTAATTCGTGCTCGTCCTCGAGTAGGTAAATGATAAAAAGAGAATTTTTGATGCAGAGTGATACTTTGGCATAATTTCAATGTAAATCTTCTTAATTGTGGTATGCATATTCAGATCCGAAAGATTCAAGACAAAAAGTTCATATTGACATAAAAATAATAATACTTCAAGCATACTAATCAAAGTAATCATGTCTTCTCAAAATATCATTGCAAAAGAAAGTTCATCCCTACAAAATCATATAGTTAGGCTATGTTTCATTTTCGTCACACAAAGATGTTCCCAACTTCTATACCCTCGATGACAAGCCAAGCAATTGTTTCATACTTAAATAATCTCAAACTTTTTCATACTTCACGCAATACATGAGCGTGAGCCATGGATATAGCACTATGGGTGGAATAGAATATGATGATGGGGATTGTGTGGAGAAGACAAAAAAGGAGAAAGTCTCACATTGACGAGGATAATCAACGGGCTATGGAGATGCCCATCAATTGATGTCAACATGAGGAGTAGGTATTTCCATGCAACGGATGCACTAGAGCTATGAATGCTCAACAAAAAGAAAACTAGTGGGTGTGCATCCAACTTGCTTGCTCATGAAGACCTAGGGCATTTTGAGGAAGCCCATCGTAGGAATATACAGGCCAAGTTCTATAATGAAAAATTCCCACTAGTGTAAAAGGACAACTTATGAGACTCACTATATGGTGCCACTTTGAAGCACAATATATGAGACTCACTACATGAAGAACAAGGTGCTACTTTGAAGCACAATATATGAGACTCACTACATGAAGAACAAGGTGCTACTTTGAAGCACAATATATGAGACTCACTACATGAAGAACAAGGTGCTACTTTGAAGCACAATATATGAGACTCACTACATGAAGAACAAGGTGCTACTTTGAAGCACAATATATGAGACTCACTACATGAAGAACAAGGTGCTACTTTGAAGCACAAGTGTGGAAAAAGAGATAGTAGCATTGCCCTTTTTTTTTGGCCTTTCTCTCTTTTTTTGATTCGGCAATGCCCTAATAATGATGATCATCACACATCTATTGATTACAACATAAGGATTACAACTCGAAACTTAGAACAAGATATGACTCTATATGAATGCCTCCGGCGGTGTACCGGGATGGTGCAATGAATCAAGAGTGACATGTATGAAAAATAATGCATGGTGGCTTTTCCACAAATACGATGTCAACTACATGATCATGCAATGGTAGTATGACAAAAGTAAAGTATGTCATGATGATGATGAACATAACGGTGGAAAGTTGCATGGCAATATATCTCGGAATGGCTATGGAAATGCCATAATAGGTAGGTATGGTGGCTGTTTTGAGGAATATATAAGGAGGTTTATGTGTGATAGAGCGTATCATATCACGGGGTTTGGATGCACCGCTAAGTTTGCACCAACTCTCAAGGTGAGAATGGGCAATGCACGGTACCGAAGAGGCTAGCAAAGGTGGAAAGGTAAAAGCGCGTATAATCCATGGACTCAACATTAGTCAAAAGAACTCATATACTTATTGCAAAAATTTAGAAGTCATAAAAAATTCAAGTACTACGCGCATGCTCCTAGGGGGATAGATTGGTAGGAAAAGACCATCGATCGTCCCCGACCGCCACTCATAAGGATGCACAAGCCAGGTACACTTCATGTTTCAAAATTGTTACACAACTTTAACCATACGTGCATGCTACGGGACTTGCAAATTTCAACACAAGCATTTCTCAAATTAACAACTACTCAACTAGCACGACTTTGATATTATCACTTCCATATCTCAAAACAATTATCAAGCATCAAACTTTTCTTAGTATTGAACGCACTCAAAAGAAAGTTTCACATATCTTGAATACCAAGTATATTAATATTAAGCAAATTACCATGCTATAACGACTCTCAAAATAATCTAAGTGAAGCATGAGAGATCAATAGTTTCTTTAAAACAAATCCACCACCGTGCTCTAAAAGGTCTAAGTGAAGCACTAGAGCAAAAATTATCACGCTCAAAAGATATAAGTGAAGCACTATGAGCAAAACTATCAAGCTCAAAAGATATAAGTGAAGCACATAGAGTATTCTAGCAAATTCCATTTTATGTATGGCTCTCTCAAAAGGTGTGTACAACAAGGATGATTGTGGTAGACTTACAAGCAAAGACGTAAATAATACAAGAAGCTCCAAGTAAAACACATATCATGTGGTGAATAAAAATATAGCTCCAAGTAAATTACCGATGGAAGTAGACGAAAGAGGGGATGCCTTCCGGCATCCCCAAGCTTTGACTTTTGGTGTCCTTGGATTATCTTGGGGTGCCATGGGCATCCCCAAGCTTAGGCTCTTGCCACTCCTTGTTCCATAATCCATCAAAAGAATTTACCCAAAAACTTGAAAACTTCACAACACAAAACTCAATAGAAATCTCGTGAGCTCCGTTAGAGAAAGAAAACAAAAGACTACTTTAAGGTACTGTAATGAACTCATTCTTTATTTATATTGGTGTTAAACCTACTGTATTCCAAATTCTCTATGGATTATAAAATATTTTACTAGCCATAGATCCATCAAAATAAGCAAACAACACACGATAAACAGAATCTGTCAAAAACAGAACAGTCTGTAGTAATCTGTAACTAACGCAAACTTCTGGAAATCCAAAAAGTATACAAAACTTAGACGACCTAGACAATTTGTTTATTTATTAGCATCAATTGGAATCAGTATTTTATCACGTTCTGGTGATTTTTAATAATTCAGGCACTAAGCGCAAAGTTACTAGAAATTACAGCAAGATCAAATAACTATCATCCAAGAAGATCCAATAGGTCTAGCTTGGCACAAACACTAATTAAAAAATAAAACCACATCTAAACAGAGGCTAGATGGATTATTTATTCCTAAACATAATCAAAAACAAAAAACTAAAAATAAAATTGGGTTGCCTCCCAACAAGCGCTATCGTTTAACGCCCTAGCTAGGCATAAAAGCAAGGATAGATCTAGGTATTGCAATCTTTGGTAGGCAATCCATAAGTGGCTCTCATGATAGATTCATATGGTAATTTTATTTTCTTTCTAGGAAAGTGTTTCATGCCCTTCTTTAGTGGAAATTGGAATCTAATGTTCCCTTCCTTCATATCAATAATTGCACCAATCGTTCTAAGGAAAGGTCTACCAAGAATAATAGGACATGAAGGAATGCAATCTATATCAAGAACGATAAAATCTACGGGCACATAATTCCTATTTGCAACAATAAGAACATCATTAATTCTTCCCATAGGCTTTTTAATAGTGGAACTCCAAGATCAAGTTTAGAGAGCAATCATCAAAGTCACAGAAATCTAGCAAATCACACAAAGTTTTGGGGATAGTAGAGACACTAGCACCCAAATCACACAAGGCATGAAACTCATAATCTTTAATTTTAATTTTAATAGTAGGTTCCCACTCATCATAGAGCTTTCTAGAAATACAGACTTTCAACTCAAGTTTTTCTTCATAAGATTGCATCAAGGCATCAACAATGTGTTCGGTAAAGGCCTTATTTTGACTATAAATTAAAGAGAACTTTTCATAATTAAAAGATCCAATAGAGTGGGTTTAGCAACATCTAGGTTTTTATTTCTTTCAATCCCACTTTTATCAATTTCATCGTCAAGATCTAAAAACTCCGAATTCTTAGAACGCCTTCTAGGTATAGGAAGATCATATTCAGTTTCATCAAGATTCATATTGCAAAAAAAAGATTTAATAGGGGACACATAAATAACTTTTAGATCTTCATCTTGATTTTCATAAGAATTCGGTTTAGCGGCCATCTTATTGACTAAGGTAGCTTGCATATTCGAAATTTCAGCGGTCATCTTTTCAAGACGAGCAATTTGAGCTCGTACACCATCAAATTCTTTAGACATATCATCGAGTTCATTATTCATATAACTCATAAAACTTTTTTGTTCCTTAAGCTCCTTTCTAAATAAATTATTATGCTCAAATTGCAAAACCATAAACTTTCTGACATTGTTTTTGATCTCCTCTAGCCTTTTAAGGTGAAGATCACCAAATATAGGTAGAGCCATCGCGACAAACAAGCAATCCAATAGACGAGCAAACAAGCGGACGAGGAAAAGGCAACGGGAAAAAGAGGAGGAGATTGGGAAAGAGAGGGTGAATAAAACGGCAAGGGTGAAGTGGGGGAGAGGAAAACGAGAGGCAAATGGCAAATAATGTAATGCGAGAGATAGGGATTGTGATGGGTACTTGGTATGGTTGACTTCTGCGTAGACTCCCCGGCAACGGCGCCAGAAATTCTTCTTGCTACCTCTTGAGCACTGCGTTGGATTTCCCCGAAGAGGAGGGGATGATGCAAAAAAGTAGCGTAAGTATTTCCCTCAGTTTTTGAGAACCAAGGTATCAATCCAGTAGGAGGCCACGCACAAGTCCCTCGTACCTGCACAATTCGATAGCTCCTCGCAACGAACGCGATTAGGGGTTGTCAATCCCTTCACGGTCACTTACAAGAGTGAGATCTGATAGAGATGATAAATAATATTTTTGGTATTTTTGGTATAGAGATGCAAAGCAAAAAGTAAAAGGCAAAGTAAAAACAAAGCAAGTATTAAAGTGATGGAGATTGATATGATGAGAATAGACCCAGGGGGCATAGGTTTCACTAGTGGCTTCTCTCAAGAGCATAAGTATTCTATGGTGGGTGAACAAATTACTGTTGAGCAATTGACAGAATTGAGCATAGTTATGAGTATATCTAGGTATGATCATGTACATAGGCATCACGTCCAAGACAAGTAGACCGAAACGATTCTGCATCTACTACTATTACTCCACTCACCGACCGCTATCCAGCATGCATCTAGAGTATTAAGTTAAAAACAGAGTAACGCCTTAAGCAAGATGACATGATGTAGAGGGATAAATTCATGCAATATGATAAAAACCCCAACTTGTTATCCTCGATGGAACCAATACAATACATGCCTTGCTGCCCCTTCTGTCACTGGGAAAGGACACCGCAAGATTGATCCCAACGCTAAGCACTTCTCCCATTGCAAGAACTACCAATCTAGTTGGCCAAACCAAACGGATAATTCGAAGAGACTTGCAAAGATAACCAATCATACATAAAAGAATTCAGAGAAGATTCAAATATTATTCATAGATAAGCTGGATCATAAACCCACAATTCATCGATCTCAACAAACACACCGCAAAAAGAATATTACATCGAATAGATCTCCACGAGAGAGGGGGAGAACATTGTATCGAGATCCAAAAAGAGAGAAGAAGCCATCTAGCTACTAGCTATGGACCCGAAGGTCTGAAGTAAACTACTCACACTTCATCGGAGGTGCTATGGTCATGATGTAGAAGCCCTCCGTGGTGGATGCCCCCCCTCCGTGAACTCGAACAGGCCCCAAGATGGGATCTCGTGGACACAGGAAGTTGCGGTGGTGGAATTAGGTTTTTGGCTCCTGTTCTGATCGTTTGGGGGGTGCGTAGGTATATATAGGAGGAATGAGTACGTCGATGGAGCAACAGGGGGCCCACGAGGCAGGGGACACGCCCTAGGGGGGGCGTCCCCCACCCTCATGACCGCCTCCGTTGTTCCTTGGCGTAGGGTCCAAGTCTCCTGGATCACATTTGGTGAGAAAATCACGTTTTCAAAGGTTTCATTCCGTTTGGACTCCGTTTGATATTCTGTTTCTTCGAAACACTGAAATAGGCAGAAAAAATAGCAATTCTAGGCTGGGCCTCCGGTTAATAGGTTAGTCCCAAAAATATTATAGAAGTGGAAAATAAAGCCCAATATAGTCCAAAATAGTAGATAAAGTAGCATGGAGCAATTAAAAATTGTAGATACATTGGAGACGTATCACGCCTCTACTACGACACGTGCGCGCCTCTACTATGACACGTTCGCGCCTCTACATCGACCAGTATGTACGTGCACGTTCGCAACCAGAATGACGACGCTACGTACGCTTCGACCAGGTCGGTCCCAACTGTCAGACACTTCCTTGCGTGCGAAGATGTAGCTGGTGGGTCCCAGCAGTCAGGGGGCGAATCTTTTTTTTGCCTGTAATATGGACGCACTTCCTTACGTGCGAAGATGTAGCTGGTGGGTCCCAGCAGTCAGGGGGGAAACGTTTTTTTCACGAAATACGATGGCCTGTCCGGTGGGTCCCTGCTGTTAGGTGGAGGAATCATTATTTTCTGTGTAATAAGGAGGCACTTCCTTGTCGCGGCCGTGGACCTAGCTGTCATCCTCTCCACGTACATTCCACGTTCGATGGATGTTGTTCATTGACCATGTTGACCACGCGGCACCGAGAGCACCAGGGAGATGGACGACGGTGAGGCCTAGGAAGGGGACGACACGGAGCCGGGGAAGACGCGACAGTGGAAGCCCACGCGGAGAGGAGTACGAGGGTTCACTGGTTCGGCTTTGGTGTGAGGCTGCCGTCACCGTAGGGCCTCGCCAGCGGTGGGAGTAGTAGGGGCGGCGAGGCCTCCGCGGCATCATAGCCGGCCAAGGGAGGCAGGAGCACGCGGCACGACCGGCGCTGCTTTGGGCGGCTGGAGCAAGAATACCAGAGGTTGAACAAGCACTACGGCCGTTGGATGGACATCGTACGGTCACTGGAGGTAGAATCGTTCATATTGACTAAGTTGACAAAGCCCTCCGTCCGCGTCAACTTAGTAGGCCCACAAGTCAGCCTCCCATATGGTGGGTCCTAGCTAGTAGGGGGAGTATTCATTTTTTTGTGCGTAATAAGGAAGCACTTCCTTGCGTGCGAAGATATAGCTGGTGGGTCCGAGCTGTCAGCGGAGGGAATGTTTTTTCGTGAAATACAGAGGCCCTTCCGGTGGGTCCTAGATGTCAGGTGAGGAATCATTATTTTGCGCATAATAAGGAGGCATTTCGTTGTGTGCGGCCATGGACCCAGCTGTTTGCCTCTCCACGTACAGTCCACTTCCGATGGATGTCGTTTGTTGACCACGTTGACCATGCTGCGCCGAGCGCTTCCAAGGTGGTGGACGACGGCGAGGCCTCGGACAATAACGAGCCAGAGATGGGAAGACGTGGGAGTGGAGTCGCAGACAGAGAGGTGTATGAGGGTTAACTGGTTCTGGTGTGGTGTGGTTCGGTAGACGGTGGAGAAGAACATGTGGTGTGGGGGTGGGGGATGGCCTGGCTGGCGGTGGGGTAGCGCTTCACAGTGAAGCGTGCTAAGCAGAGCTGCTAGCAGCAAGAGGCGGGAGCAGGTGGTCTCGGCGGTGCTGGAGGAAGAAGACGAAAGATTGAAGATGGATGCCGGTCGTTGGATGTAAATCCTATGGCTAACGATGTCAGAATCATTTGTTGACTAAGTTGACAATGACTTGCCTTGGCTTCGACGTATTGGCCCACATTTCGGCTTCCAAAAATGTGGCACGTATTAACCCATTTATTCAGAATTTACAGTCAATTTGATCTCTTTTTTTAGAATTACAGTCCATTTGCTGGGCTGGGTGAACAAATAATGTAGCTTCCATGAGGCCCATTTATTTTTTTTCTAAAAGATTACAGGCCATTTGCACTTTCTCGAAATACACGATTTTGATGGGCTGATTCTAATTATAATCTTGGGTTGGGCACAACAATGTTATAAAAAATAAATAGGGGATGAGCATTTTGTTATAAATATATTTAAATAATAAGTGATTCATTATTACATTGGTCCTTAAATATTACCAAGCTTTTTTACACAATCACCAGGATTTTCGTTGCGAAAAAAATCCAGGATTTATTGTTAAAAAAGTATTTTTTTTAAGTTAATAAGATGTGGCATATTGTTTTCTTACATATGTAAGTATCTGTTAAATATATGATGACAATAGCAATACTATATAATAACATATAAAATAATTTAAATATATATAATATAGTTAGAAGGGAAACATAAGTTGGACCAGGTGTTCCTATTCCTATATAGAAAAATAGAACAGACCTCTGCGTTTTCTTCAAAAAAAATACATAAATTGGGCTGCCGATGTTTCCGGAAAAATAAAACCTCGGATGGGAGGTCCATAGGCCGGTCGATACATGACGGCCCTTAAGAAAATACAAACCGGAATGTCGTGGATTGCGCATGTTAAAAAAGAAAGCCTAGACGGGGCAACCCGCAACCCAGCTGATACTTGCTGCCCCAGTGATAATAAATGATACCTGCCAGCTCCCCGGCTTCGTTGTGAATTTGTCTCCTTTAGTAGCTATGTTGAGGCACCTAAAAAATGTAACTATGTTGACAAACCCGTGGGCCCCAATGTCAGTATAGAATTAGGAGGAAGTATTTTCTCAATGCGGCACTTGCTTGCGTACGGCCATAGACCTGGTGGGTCCCGACTGTCCGCCTCTCCATCTACAGTCCTCTCCAGATTCCTCTCGTTTGTTCAGCATGTTCACAACGGCAGACAAAGAAGCGCCAAGGGCGAAAGTGCACAAAGGCGCAGGAGGAGATCGGACCACCGAGGCAAAGTGCCTTATTTGTAACGAAAGTATTGAACTAGCCCAAAGGGCCAAGTGACACTACCTACAATTTGTGCCGCCCGGGTTCGATTCCACCTGATACAGGGAAAATATCTCCAAATTTTTTGCCTCTGCCATTATTGACATGTGGGTCCCCATTGTCATCTACGCACACCACGTCCAACACTTACAAAAACTACGTCCCTCGTTTTCTCTGTTTTTCGCACACTCGACATTGTGTGGGCATTTTGAAAATAGCATATCTTTTTTACTGTGCATCATATGAAGATGTGCTATGCATGAATGTTGATCCGCATGATGTTAACTGGCCGGTAGTTCCATTTTTGACCATGAATAAAACTTCCAACATGATGTATCCCTGTTTGAAAAGGACGTGTTATACAAATGCTCTGCCTCTGAAAGTTGCAGTTTCTTATCTGAAACTGAACTTGCAGTTTCTTCTCTGAGAATCACATTGTCTGCACTTTTATACTCCTATGAAACTACATTTTTTTAAGTGCTAAAATTAGATCTCTAGAATTCATAAAATACTACATATGCTCAATACTGCAAATCTAAAATTCAAAAAACATTCATATTTCAAAGTACTCTCAAAATACACAACACAAAACACAATTCACAACCTGCAAGTACTAACAACCCTAAGCTCCTCCTGACAATTCACAACCTGCCCGACTATTGGGCTAGGGGGCAGTCCCCTCCTACTCCTCGGCGGCGGACAACCGCCCTGTGAGACGATGTGAACAACGAGGGAGAGAATGGTAGGGAAGCGTCGTCGGGCCAACTGCTTTTGTCCTCTTGCAGTTGGGTTCAGTCGACGAAGACTCCAACGGCTTGCTCTTGCATGACACCCTCACAAACGGCACCCTGTAGATGCTCGATCCTTCAATCTCTGGTGGATGCTCCATCTGGGATCGATACTCCCACCACCGCTCCCTCACGATCAGATTCGGTGAATCTGTTTGCTCCATGGCCCAGAGGAGTAGCTCTATGTACTCCCACGCGACTCCCTTTGAGAGTATCACCGCCTTTTCGCTCTGTTGCAGATATTTGGCCATGGATGTCGCCGTCCCCGCTAGTTGGTCCTTGTTGTCAAACCAAGACTGTATCTCCAACATCATAGCTAGCTTCACAGGGTCGCCATCTGCGATCCTCACGTATCAGTTGTACTCCTCCATCGATCTACTTCTCCACAGCACCTTCACTCGCCGGCGGTGGTTTTTGAATGGAAGAGGAGAGGAGCAGCGCTGGTTTTGGGTTAGAACGGGAGAGGAGCGACACTGGTTTTGGATTGGAATAGGAGAGGAGGGGCGGTGGTTTTGAAATGGAAGAGGAGAGGAGCGGCGCTGGATTTAGACTGGAACATGAGAGGAGTGGCAGTGGTTTAAGAGGAGAGGAGCGGCGCTGGTCTTGGAAGTATTTTTTTTGTTTTTCGTATTTTGGGTCAAAGTTTGACCACGTACTGTATTTGACAAGCAAAATGTGAATGCATGTCACCAAAAAATTTATTGTTTGGTTCTTATCTGAATGTACTTTCAAATTATATTATTTTTGCAACGTATAACATATATTTTATTTGTGAAAATCATGGTCAATTATGACCCAGAATAAAAGGGAGACTAGTTAATGTGGGGTTGCTTTCTTAATTGAAGGGTAAATTGATTTTGATTTTGATCCAGTCACAGCGTGTCGGCCCTCTCGTCCAATCCTAAATCGCTGATGCATGCTCCTCTCCCTCTTCTCCATTGCAAAACCACCTCCTCTCCTCTCCATCATCTCCATTCCAAAACCACTGTCTCGCCTCTCCCTCTTCTCCATTGCAAAACCACCCCCTCTCCTCTCCATCATCTCCATTCCAAAGCCACTATCTCGCCTCTCCCTCTTTTCTATTGCAAGACCATCATCTCTCCTCCCATCTTCCAAAGCTAGCACCGGACCACTCAGAAGGACATCTATGGAGAGGATGCAGCAGGGAATCAGGCAGATCGCCGACGGAGATCAGGGAAAGATAGCCAGGTTGAAGGAGATCCTTACTTGGTTTGACAATGAGTGGGAGATTTCAAGGACGGTGAGGGCCATGTGTCAATGTATGCGAAAGAGCGAGACAGTGGCGATGAGGGCGGAGATGTACTCCTCGGCGGCAGTCACGCCGTAGTCCTTCGAGTTCATCGGGCGATGGAGCAGACAGATTCGCCTGAGGCAAAAGTCAGGCGGAGGTGGTGGGCGTACAGGTCGAAGGTCGAGCACCCAGAGGATAACAAATCGATCGAGTATGGTGTGCCGTTTGTGAGGGTGCAGAGCCAGCCGGAGCAACAGGAGTATTCGTTCTCCCAACGCAAGAGGGGGTTGGATGGCGCGACATCGCTTCGCTGCCATTCTCCACGGTTCCCTCGACGCTCGTCTCGTTTCAACGGTGGCGGTAGGGTTTAAGGTAAGCTTCGCACTAACCTAATCTTCCATCTGCTCATGCTTACAATCAGTGTGACAGCTAATGAAAATCATGCTTACAATCAGTCTCCGAGTACTACGCCAATCACCCTAAAATAACTCTGGAACTTTGGGTCAAAGTTGTGACACTGTGTACAAATAAAGAAAAATAGATTGGTGCTTCTTTCAGAAAAGAGTACTCCCTAGAAAACTGCCAATATAAGCTACTAGTATTTGCTTAGAGGGTTTGCTGCTGAGAAAGATCCGTCCACAGAGAGCGCCACACATCCCACTGGTGGTGGCGGATGCCAATGTGTGCATGGAGCATGGTTGGTGACGGTAATTTTTACTTGGCACACCTCGCACTCTGCATGCCGGTTCCATCCGTACATTTGTGCAGTTCCACCAAAATGCAGCTGAATCTTGTTTGCACAGATAATGAAAAAGCGTGATTACATTATAGTGGCACTAGTGGATGAAACATACACTAATAGGTAGAAGAAAATATTGTGATAGTATCATAGTATTCCAAGCTACGAGGGCGAGATGGGCCCTGCGACACCTCATACGGTACGCCCCATACTGGAAATCGACCCAATTCCCCCCAATACACCTTCTACCAGTAATGAACACCAGTGTATAGCGGTAGTACAAGGAGGGGCCTTGAGACATTCCAATCTCTATTTTTGTGCAGATCAACTAAAGTTAAGCACCCCAATTTGCAGAAACGCTTAAACATTAAAATGGGACTAGTTGATGAAACATATACTAACAAAGAGAAGCACTTTCTTTATCTACATTGGAAATGAAATGATAGAGAGGACACTCGCTCTATTTTAACTGTATTATTACTTCATTTTATTAGTGGCGCTAGGGTCGAGCAAGTGGCAAACGAGGTGTACCGTGCGTCGCAAGGATGGAGGCCGGGGGTGCTTAGACTGGGATGTTGAAGCTGGCTCTATCTTCCCCCCTGATGTTTCTTTGGTAGCATTTGGGTTGTAATCCAAACTTGGTGGAGCTGGTGCTGCACCCCCCTACCTTCCTAGCTTATGTTCCAAACTTGTCTCCTGCTAGTACTCAGTCCATTCAAGTAGTAGTTGCATAACTGCCCGTTTACACTGAGATGTTGTCAGATAATGGTTGTCTATGGTAGGGTTTCTTTAATGAAATCGGAGGAAACCCCCTCTTTCGATATATAAAAAAAATCAATGGCACTAGCGGTGCCAAAACATTGCCTCAAATTAATAGTGCCACTAGATTAAGGTGCAAAATAATAACATTACTACTTTATCATGGCAGTGCAAGAACAAGAGCAGACTCAAGATGCAGGATCTTTGGCAAACTGTCAGACCAAAAAGGAACATACCTCGTGATAGGAACCATATTTGCAGTCAACACCATCGTAGAAGGGATGACACTGGTCACCAACATGGATGATTCAATTCATTGGACCTTTTGGTGCAGTTCACCTAAAATGAAGCAATGTCCCATGATCTAGCAGCTTCTTCATTTCTTTTAAGAAAAGGGCTCCAGCCCCGGTTCCATTTCCATCAGAAAACGAAACCCACAGAGCTTCTTCTTCGTTAGTTGCAATAAAATTGAGCAACATCAAGGTTGGTTGTGAAGCTCCTGGAATGTTCACTATAATCTAAAAGATCAAGCGTGAAATGTATATCTCTGTTTGCACAAAAAAGGTGGAAAGGAGGGTGACTAACAAGTGATGAAACATACATCAAATGAAAAGAAGCATGTTCCTTATCTGAATGGAAATCCTAGAAGGATAGTAGCAATTTCTAAAGCAGCAGCATTGCTAGATATTAGTGTCGGCATTAGGATTAACTATGATAACCGTTAAATATGACATTACTTTAATGGTGCCATTGCTTCATTTACCAACAACACTACATTAACAGCTGCTACAGAGTTGGTATTTGGGCACGGGAGAGTACGCGGACCAGGACAGTTGCATTTCTAACAAAAAGAGGCAACTTATCTTAATGGGAAATTTAGCAGGACATGAAAAAAAGTGCCATTGATTCATATTACTAGAGGCATTACATTGAAAACAACATTGGTTTAACGTGTCCTTACTTTTAACAAAGGTCGATCGCTACATTTTACCAAAGTGGCATTACATAAGAGTGGCTCGGGGCAACAAACATCGTAGCAGGATATCTGGGTTGGTCCCATTTTTGTTCGGTATAGCCACCTTATACTGTGTGAGGCTAGCAAATCTAGTGCTGGACTTACTCTGTTGACTTGTCCCCTAGTCCCCACTTTCTTTCCTTTTTCAACCAATAGATCGGGTTTATATTGATTTGTACTGCGTTTCCCTTTATTTCCCTATTAGACCAAGAGACCAGTTGGATAGCCAGTCTCTGCTACTTTTTGCCCCCATTATTTCTTCTTTCGACCAAGTCCTAGATTCAGGTAACAGATCTTCCCCCACCCCCACCCCCACCCCCCTTTCTTCCTTGTTTGAACCAAGTAGTACTAGATTCAAGTTCATGAACTAGTTTTACCTCTTAACAGTAAAAATGTAGGTGGCTTTCAAACAGCCGATCGATCCTATCTATGAGGGGGCTTGGGAAATTGTAGAAGATACAAATGCAACGACGTCAGGAGCTTGGGAAGTAGAGCAAGGCCGGTTTCAAAGGAAGTTATACCTGAGGATCGTCGGGATGTCGCTAGGTGGGCGGTGGGAGGCCGGATCTGCACACACTACGACAGCGAGGAAGAAGGGGTCGGAGGCCCTCCCTAGCAAGCGGTGCTTGGGAGAGAACGGCAAGGCACGCTGATCGGGACGCGCCGGCAGTTGGTAAGAGCCATCGCCGAGGACGAACACATGAATGTTGCACCTTCTCACCTTCCCCGGCAGAGAGGATCCGGCTGGATCTATGACCAGCGCTGAGCAGAGAGAGAGTGTGGCCACCGCTGTCGTGTTTAGATCTGGAGAGGACGAGACAGTGTGAAGAGAGCAACACTAGCAAGCAAGCGCAGAGGCTCCTACCTATATAGTGGGGTACTACTTTTCTTTTGTCTACCGGAGTCGGCTTGACCTTGTCAATGACTATTGAGAAGTCTTCATGCACGTGCCACAGAGGCGCAGTTGTCGTCATTTTGATCTGAAGCACCGGATTATAACATATAACACGAAAGAATGCCACATGACAAGAAACCATAACCTCACTACCCAAAGGAGACAACATGAATCCCGACGGACAAACTAGACGAGGATCAAAGCTCAAATTAAAGATGAACTCGTAGAAAGGGGTCCATCGATAGATGTCCTAATTAACATGGCCGGCTTGACCTAGATGGCAGCCGAGTAGTCTTCATGCATGGTCCCCCAATGACCAGTGCCTTGGAGGAACTCATTTGTCGTTGTTTAACCCTTGCAGTGATCCGAAGCACATGGCACCTAATATTGCGAGATGACAAGAAACCGTTTTTTAGATTTCTCATCAGAACTACAGCTCTGTACAACACAGCCTGCACGATATGTAGACGATAGCCAATCCGGGCGTGTCTGCTGGAGTCTAGATTTCTCATCCAGGCACCAACGTCTATACAACACTTCTCTAGTACTATCGCTCGTCTCTCTCTTCTATTAACTCATCTGACTTGCGGGGCTGGGGAGTGTGCCTATGGTCGGTTCTTGATTGCGGTCCCACATGTGTGTGCAAATGCCATATGACGCGCGTTCCATTCGGAGGGTGGCGTGCCAGACCGACTGACCGTCTGGGGTGCGACACGAACGCGAGGGGCGTGTTGTATACTCCATACATGTGTACCGCTGCTTTCTTGAGGCTTTGCTCCATGGCGCAATCCATGGATACAAAATTAGTATATTGTACTATTTAAAAGTCGAGGGTGGGGCTTTTCCCGCGCGGTAGGCGAGGCAGTTCCGCCTAGTCGGTTCGACAGAGACGCAAGAAGATGAGGAGTAGGCTGATGCAAACGTATGGCTGTGTGATTTGACAGCGAGTTACTGATGGGCCCCGTGATTTGACTTTCCATTATCATTTTAACTATGGCGCTACGACCGGTGTGAGTCTCCTGATTCCTGACCACCTCCATGGTATACATGTGCCTCTTCCAATGCTCCACCATGTAGAGGCTGGCTCTGCATGAGAGCCCACTCCTCCACTTTTTCCTTGCCTCTTTCCTCCACATATGCAAAAATGCCATGTAAGCGGGCTGATAGCCCACTATCGTACTTGCTCGTACAGGTGCTAAGCCTGCCACATAGGCATAAAGTCTGATGTGGCAAGTTAATTAGTAAGAAGATCCAAGAGACTAGTTTGGTGACCCCAAGAAGAAATGGTGCTAAGCGCGTGTACCTAGGTGAAAAGACAATTTTGAGTCTATAGCTAATTAAATGAAGCAAACTTAGCAACAAAAAACTAAGCACCTATGCATTGGGGACTTGAGTTGCTAAGCCATTTAATGCCCTTAGCACCTCATCTAAGCACCACTTCATTGGAAGAGGTCACTCCTTGGCAAATGCAATAAATACTACGAAGAAAGAGATAGAGAGAAGTAAAAAAATACTCTTATAGCCAACCTTGTTGTATAAGTGATGACTATATATGACATGCCAACATCAGATAGCCTAACGCACCGTGTTAAATCTCCAAGGGTGCGAGCAAGGCGACGGTCGTGGACTCGTGGTAGGCGCGACCATGATACCGGCTGCTGGCAGCCCTTGGATCTAAGATCGACCAGTCGCATGCTAAGTTGCTAAAAATTTGCAGCATAACCCTCCAGGATAGGATATTCACCCATAGGTCTAGAATCACGCCATGCAACCATTTAATCTCAGATCCAAGGGCTCTCGTAAGCCCGTATCATGGGAGAATGGAAAGCTTCTTATCACCTGTAATTTTCCCGACGCTTGACATGACATCGAAGCCATTTAATTGGGCGTCGAGTAGACATGACATCTAATTGGGCCCCCATAGTACTATGCATGAATCCATTTAGCCACCAGGCAAGCCACTACCCCGTTGTTCGCATGCCCCACTCAGCATTTTTACCATCGAAAAACCGCTGGCAGTTCACTCCTACTCGTCCTCGGGCGTCCTTTAACATTACGGCAGTTCGCTCATAGTCGTCCCGTCCTTTCACATTACGATAGTTCCACTAATCCTAACCCTCCTCCCAAATCCATGGCGTCCCAAATCTCCATCATCAGCGGTGAGTACAAGGTTAGAACCATCACCGGCGATGAGTTCGACGTCATCTACACCCGTTCTTCCGCAACGGTGAAAGAACGCCTTGCTCACTTCAGACGCATGTTCGAAAACTCAAATGACGAGTAGGTCGCTGGGCTAGATGTTGAGTACACCACAACCCTGGACAAAGAGAAGAATCTAAAGGAGGAAGAGAAGACGAAGCCCATCGTGATCCAGGTTTGCGTGCATGACTTATGCTTGGTCTACCACATATGCCATGCCGACGTTAAGTGCGAGGAATTTAAGAACTTCCTCAAGGGCGGCCGAGTCAAATTTGTTACTGTAGACTTTAGGAACGACAGGGATGTCCTCGGTCAAATAGGCCTCATTGTAGGCAACCCCTTCGACCTCCAGAAGAATGGGATGCTGCCCTCCCATGATCAACCTTCAATGTTGACCCTGGCAGGAGCCATGGTTCATCCTTAGTATGGTACACTGAACAAACCTCTGTTCAAGTTTCATCATGCATGGCAGTGGAATGTACTAGATATAGATCACATCCACTATGTTGTAATGGATGGCTACCTTTGTTTCAATATCTACAAGGGTTAGATGAAGAGCAAGAGCCAAGTGTGTGGTTCAAGCAAAGAAGTATCGGCCAAGAGGAAGAGGGACAAGGACGAAGTCGAGCACATGGACGAGGAGTCCGAGTAAGGTGGCAGTGTCGTTGCTCATGGTGGTTCTAATGCAGTGTCTACCGGATTAGTTGCTTAGTTTAATTTCAGGTGTGCTTAGTTTTATTTGAGGGGTGTGTTGTGCTGAGCCCCCAACAGAACTATGTTATGTTCCTTCTCGTTACTTTAACTCTTCAGTACGTACATACTAGTATTTCTTACTGTTCATCTTTTAGTTGGTATAGTACTACCACTCGTTTCTTCACATTATATACGTATAATATATATGGTCAACATCATATAGCCAGCAGTTTAGTTGTCAAAGAATGTCAGGGTGCTTAGTTTTATTTGAAGGGTGTGTTGTGCTGGACACCATTATTGTGACTCAAATCTCTTTGGCCATGCTATAATGACATAAATACCGATGGACCAACATGCCAACTCTCCCTCTATCTCACTACAGCAAAATAAAGTGTGGGGCCTACTTGATCCCAACGGCGTTCTTATTTTCTTGTAAAATTATTCGCTTGGTTACTCCTGACAAGTGGGGCCACACTTATCATTGTGAGAATCAGCTTATTTTGTCATATAACATGGTCAACATGTTTGACGTGAAAATAACAATGTCTAATGGAATTTTTGAGCAAACATCTAAATTAATGATGGCATTTTTTAGATATCTAATTGCATTTTCTGAGTAGGCATCTCATGGATCGATGGCATTTTTAAGTAGTTGTAACTTCTAATAGCAAAACTGAGTAGTGATACACAACTAGTGGCATAAATAATAAGAACCCAAGAATTAAATAGGTATGCTAATTTCTTTAATAGAATTTAGCACCCCATTTAAGCACGTACTAGCTTTTTTAATAGTACTATATGCATAATTTGGCGACGACCTCTCTCTATATGTACCACCTTTTTCTTTAATTTCATTTTGTTAGTTTTGCTCCATGGCGCAATCCATCGATACTACTACTGTACAAAAGTATACATTTTTTAAAAGGCTAGAGGGCGGGGCAGTCTAGCTTGGCCGGTTTCAAGGGAGGCGAGGGCCTTTGTGATTTGACGGCTCATTACTGCTGGAAGGCGGGGCCTTGTGATTTGACTACTCATATAAATGTGTCGACGACCTAAGGAGGAGCAAAGAACCGTGCGGTATACTCAAGTTTTCCACTGGAGTAGTATGACGGAGGAGCACGAAACACGGCAGCCCATTGCCATATGGCGATAAAAAATGATCTAATTTGCTAGTCATCTCATTGTTAGCATTGTTCTCTATTCATGACTCGTAGAGAATGTGACACGTGCGGTGAAACACCCGAAGCAAAAGAAGAAACACAGGAGCAAAAGAAGAAGCAAGATTGTCACCCCAAAAAAAGAAGGAACACACACACACAAGTCTGGGGTGCTGCTCTCTACTGCATGAAGGGTTGCTGGCCGCGGAGTCGTAACTGCTTCTTCATCGCCTTCACGACCTACATCTCCTTGCGCGTCTCCTCCGCCATCTTCTTCATTCTGTCCATGACGCGGGATTTCTCGATGCGAGCCTTCATCATTTGTTCCACGGCCGCATTATGTACCTCGACAGCAGCCGGGTGCTCGATGCGGAGCTTCGCCAACTCCTCCTTCTGTTCCATGACAAGGGCCTGCAGCATCTTCATCGAGGAACTACTATTCTCATGCAGCTTCTTCCAGCCGGTGTTCTCCTCCTTCAGCAGGTCGATCTCGTGGTAGAGCTTTGCCTTGTCCTCCTGAAGTTGCAGGATTTCGCCGGTTGCCTTCTTCTCCGAGGCAATGCTCTTCTTCAGCAGCATCACCAAGCCAGCGGTCGACTCCCCCTGCTCATTGAGCTCAGCGGGCATGTCGTCATGGATGAACTCCTTCTGCTTATTGAGGTGCTTATTGAGCTGATCGAGCATGCCGGTGTTCGCCTCCGCGCCTAGGGCGCTCCTGGGAACCATCGCCTGCCCGTGAGAGATCTTTCAAGGTCTCTGTGTGGCGGCGAGCCCTCTCTTTTTTTCTGCAGCCTTGGTTGCCACTCCCTTGTTACGAGTAGTTCTTGACCTAGAGCTCTGCACACCGGCCATGGCAAGGACGGACGAAGAAGAAGGACTTATGAGGAGGAAGGTAGAGTAATTTTTCGGTTAGGTAGTTCCCTTTTTTATAACCTAAGTACTAGCACTAGTACTAAAACCTGCATAGTGGGAACACGTTCATGTTTGGTACGTACTAGTAGGTGTGAGCAGGCTTGCACTTTATTTTAGCACTAGTACTTTGGAATGTGATGGGAACAAGGTAAATATTAATTGATGGTTTTGGTTTCGAGGCCCAAAACGACTCCCGATGAGTTTAGTGGAACATAAATTTCAAGTACTCCCTCCATCTCAGTTTACAAGGCTTGCACGTGTATCTAGGTCATCAATGTAACATATATAAAATAAATTGTTTAACATAAAAAAATACTCTGAATATTTGAAGTTTGTAATGATTTTGTGTAATGTATGCCTCTTATTAAGTTGGTCAAATTAACAACCTAGGTACACGTGCAAGACTTATAAACTGAGATAGAGGGGGTACTACACTGCTCAAATGCGGTCGCACAAGTCAATGATGTAACTGGTCGTACATGTCAGACCAAGCCTATGCGTGTCCCTTCGGTGAGACGCGGGTCCGACCGACCGTGTGTTGGTGCGACCGAACGTAAAGTATTACACGGTGGAGACTTCTGGTTGTGGCTTCGGTTGATTGTCACGACCAAGCATTCTAAAACTAGTGATAAATCAATTACCATATTTTTACAAACGACCAAGTATTTTCACAGGAATACAATACATATAGATGGAGTGATTATCAAGGTTGCAAACTGACATGGCGTTGCAAATTCACTGCAGCAACAACCGACTAGGTCACTGCATCGCTAGCGGGGAAGGAGGGCAGCTCACCTCGCCTACGATGCATGCCCAATGATTGCCGCCAAGAATCGTCCTGGGATTTGTCTTCTCCTACCGCCCATTTGAGCAGTTGCACCGGCTGCTCATGCCATTGCGCAGGCATGCGTGTTCTTTCCTCCGCAGTCGACTCCGTGAATATGATCTCTGCCATTAGCCCTAGCTCGAAATCAATGCGACGCTGCCAGATGCTGACATCCCTCAGCATCTCTCCCCTGAGATCGACTTGCGCCTCCGCCTTGTGCTGCGCCAGGTGCAGCTCCTTGGAACTTCTCTCCAATTGATGTGACGCTTCCTCGATCCGATTTGCCCTTGCTGCACCACCTGAAACACAGCCCTGGCATGTCCCCTGGCGCCACCGATCTATGATTCCAGAGCAATGGATCCCCTCTAAAACACATGTGGGTTTCGCTCAAAGGCGGCAGTGCTGCGGGCCGCAGCGAGAGGGAAGCCCGCGGGATCTTGGGATCTAAGGGATTATCCATGGCGAGATCCTCCATGGCGGGACCCGGTGGGCGAGGCGGGGAGGCTAGCCTAGGCACTGGGAGTGCCTACGAGGCTAAGATAAATATAGTACTACTCCACTCCACTCCGTCCATATTTAAATACAAAGGCCACCAATAGTAGCCCTGGCAAAAATTGATCATGCTGCCTGCGTCCTGGTTTATTGGCCCCATTTTTTGTTCCACTTTTTATGACATGCATAAATATTATGTTACTTAAATATATGGTCAAAATTGGCACAAAATACGAAGGAGACCAATGGAAGTAGCAACCCATGATTTAACTACTCGCATGCATGTAGTGGAGTAGTAATGTCTTTCTTCATCCCTCGCGTCCACTCAATTTGCATGTATTGTATTAATCGACCATCAATGAAGTGAAGGACTTGACACGCGTCAAATTATCACATGAGGTGGATCTTCATACAAAAATGCATCCCCCCGTGTACCCACGTGTTCGTGCGAGGGAATGAGTGTGTGCGTGGACGTCAGTGTGATCCAGCAGCACATCACTGTGATCAATCCACACAAGGAGGTCGCGACAATGCCTCCACATGTGCCATGTGGCTTCATGAACTATAAGAGAGACACTGTGTAGTGTGCCATTGGAATTCTAATTTACTTGTTTTGCACATACTCTAAGTACTAGTAAGGTACACGTGCATTGCACGCATCAGATTAGCCAACCAAATTATGAATAAATACCACACTATAGCATGTAAGCTTTGAGTCATATATGCCTGATGTAGATGTTCGTTTAATTCTTATAGTTCATCTCATTCAAGAACAATTAGTTTTTATAAAAAAAGCTAGGGACTCTTTGATTCGTAGGATTTCCAAAATGCGGGAATAGGAAAAACATGGGATTAGAGTGGAATGTCGTCTTGAATCCTACAGGATTGTACGAGTGTTTGATTGTGCATAGAAAAAAATGTGGATTCTTTCAAAGAGGTTTGAGTGGATGGGATGTTTCCTATGAAATCTAGTGCAAATGAATCATGGAAAAATTTCTATGGTTTACAATCCTTCGAATCAAACAACCAAGATAGGAAAAATTCGTAAGGATTAGAATCCTCCAAAATTCCTTGAGAATCCTTTGAATCAAAGAAGCCCTTGTCTATTTTATGATTCATGGAATTATGCATTGTAAAGAATAAAGTAAAAACAAATAATGCTAATTCAACTAGAAAAAAGTTTGGGCAGTTATGATACGGAAGATTCTAGAACAAAGGAGAAGCACTTGTGTGTTTGAGGTTTGTGGATTATGCTTAAGTTCAACCATGGAGTCTGCTAGATTGTACATGTGGCAAAATCCGGTGAGGGGCTAGAAGATGGTGCGAGGGGCCAAGTGGAGGGAGACTATGAAGGAGTGCACGAGTGCGAGATAGATGTTTAAAGAGAGGGGGCGAGAACGTGCGCTGTTGCGCACAGTGGCGGAGCCATGAAAAATAAATGAGCTAGGGGGCCAAGCATTACTAATCCTTTACGAGTAGGGCCAATTCATCAACTTAAACCATTTTACCAGCAATTGTCTAATGATCACATTCATTTTATCCTCGATATATAGTGATGTTAGGGGGGGCACGGCCCTTGCTGCCCCCTGTCTTCACCACTGTGAGCATGTCTGGGAGATGAAGCGGAAGGCATCGTTGGATATATAATTAATGTGGGTGTATTAGCTATGTAATCCTATATAGAGGTATAGATTGATCGATGTGGACGTGGGAAAGAGGGTGAGACCTCACTAGATATATAGATTGATCGATTTGTGTGGAAAACTGTGAAAGACCTAGCTATATACACACACACATAGAGGAACATCGATCGTTGCGCATGCACGTGAGAGATAAAGAATGCCCGATATGATGGAGAGGGGGTGTGTGTGTGCATGCATGGGAGACCGACCTGAAGAAAAAGATTGCATGTGTGTGATGGATAATGCCGACTGGTAGTGTGTGTGCATGCATGCACGAGAGAAAGTTAGTGGTACAATTATAAAGAGAAGACGACTGTGTGGGTGTAAAAGACTAGGTGAGGTCATAATCAATGTAAAGTTGAATTCAAATATTTGAATAAGAGATCATGATGTTTGAAACCCATGCATGCATGAATATAAGTGAGATATGCGCGGTGTGGTTTGCAAACGAGCATGTTGTACTGTATACACATTGAACAAGGTCAGACTGATTTGAATTTTTGATACCAATGGCAGACATCGTTTGGCCACATTGCACCCGTGCATGGACACACTATTCTAATTGGAGATAATGGGTGGCTTTCGCATCACATTTCTATATCTATACCACTATATATTATATTTTATATTTTTATATAGTGTGCGGATAACTTTAATTAACTTTGAAAGATGGGTCGTTTGATGAAGCCAATCCGATGGTGCAGAGATGGCAAATTTGAGCACTACTAGCCATTGGATATCATCTAGTTTCCACCAGATTTTGCCACATGTACAATCTAAAAGACTCCATGTTTGAACTTAAGCATAATGCACAAACCTCAAAACACAAGCACTTCTTCTTTGTTCTAGAATCTTCCATATCAGAATTGCCCAAATGTGTTTTCTACATGATTTACCATTATTTGTTTTTACTTTATGCTTTACAACGCACAATTTCATGAATCTTAAAATAGATTAGCTTTCTTATAAAAACTAGATGATTTTGAATGAAATGAACTATAAGAATTAAACGAACATCTACATCATGCATATATGACTCCAAGCTTACATGCTATAATGTGGTATTTATTCATAATTTAGTTGCCAAATCTCATGCGTGCAATGCACATGTACCTTACTAGTCTAAATGGTGTTTGTGAGTGTGTTGTGCGTGTTAAACACATTGTATGTAGTATCATACATGGTTTAGATTCCGAACATCTAGCTAGAGCATACATGTACTATGATTTGAATTCAACATTAGATGGATACATATATTTGAATTTGAGATCGTATGTACATGTAGTTCGTATTTTATAGGAATTTACTTCTCCTATATTCATGTCATGTGTTGTGAAGATAATATTTAGATGGTTGTATAACTAACCCGAGTACAATCCCATTCAAACAGGGAAAATGTACTCAAATTTAGTCCATATGCTAGACAACACACATTGTTTTTTTATTGTTGAGGGAAGTGCAAATTGTTTTGGTACTGTACACGTTATGTTTGTTGTCCCGATTTTTTTAGTTTTTTTTGTTGTATTTGAATGCATTTCTAGTAATATAGTAAACGGTACATGGCTCTCAGTGATGAGGTGCAAATTGTCTGTTTTTTGTACACGTTAAGCTTGTTCTCCCGAAATTTCAAGCCGCGCCTTGTTATGCCGAAATTTCAAGCTAGCATCTCTGTCTATCGTGCTGCGAAACTCCCGCCTCTTCAACCCGCGCCTTGTTACCCCAAAATATTTAAGATATATCTTTGTCTCGTTGTGCTCCGAAAACTCCCTCCATCTCAACATGTGCCTTGCTATCCCAAAATTACAACGCGCATGAAAACTCCCACCTCCTGCAAAATCCCGACACGTGAAATGCTCGTAATACCCCTGAACCGAAAGAACCACCTAGCACAAATCGGTGGGGGTATTTTTGTAACTTACCCCACATTTCGGACAAGTGCGTCCTTAAGCCATGGTTCCCGACTCCCATCCCATCAGCCCACCCATTCGTACACCGAGGCCACGAAAGCCCGTGAATCCCCACACCCTCCTCTGTCCGCCACCCAGCCGGAGCTTCTTCCCCGACAACATCGTCCACAGCAACACCTCTTCGTCCCTCACCCAC
The DNA here is from genome assembly GCA_021605145.1 of Aegilops bicornis. NCBI lineage: Eukaryota > Viridiplantae > Streptophyta > Magnoliopsida > Poales > Poaceae > Aegilops > Aegilops bicornis. The sequence goes on from CM038675.1 coordinate 74,416,338, forward strand.
CATATCAGATGAGGATCCGTCATTGATCTCGTCGTCCCACCGGTTCAGCCACCCCGACCTCCACCTCCAAGGAGCTGCCCCGACGTTCCCCTCGTCTTTTGCGCCACCTCCATTCTCACACCGCCGTCTTCACCTACACCACCGGAAGAGTAGCATCATCACTGTTTCCTCGGATGAAGTTGAGGCCTAATTGGCGCCACCAAAGAGGTTGTACACTAATCGCCGCATTTTCTTCTTGCTTCGATCTCACGGTGCTGCGGGCGCTCGGTCCTGAGCTGACATGGCGTGGTTCAATACACGGCGGTGTCGCTGGCCACTTCCTCCACGGCGTCGCTCCTCAGCGGCGGCGTCCACATCAGTAGGAGCTGCTGCTGCTTTAGCTCTTGCTCGCGCTGCTGCTTTGCTCTTGCTCTCGGTCCCCTGCCTGGTCTGCTCTTGCTATTGCTCTTGCTCTTGCTCTTGCTCTTGCTCTTGCTCGTGTTGCTGCTCTCGCTCTTGCTCTTGCTTGCAATGCTGCTCCGATTTGGCTACACTTCAGTCGACTGAATCGACTTTTGGGTCAGTTGATTTTCCGGGGGTGGGGGGCTCGCCGGAGTTAAGGAAGAAGCAGCCGCAGCGGGGAGGGGGCTCACCGGAGAGGTACCCTACTATCTATCTTAGGGTTCAGGGTGGGGGCAATTGTCGCCGGCGGTGGTGGGGCGGTGGCATGGGGATTGCCAGAGAAAAAGCTCCACACAGGGGGGGCTAGAGGGATGGCCGGGGCGGCGGCGGACCGGCTTGGGGACTGGTTTTGGGGCGGGCGGGGCGGCGCACCACTGTCCACGGGCATGACCAGCTGCCCCGGCTCTTGCACGCGCTGCGGCTACTACTTTTCTTTACTAGTGCATTCAGTTAAGACAACAAAATTCAGCTTCGACAGTTAAGTTCAGTCTCGACAGTTAAATTCAGTTTCGACAGTTAAGTTCAGAGATGATCGGCTGATGTATTCTACATCTATCACTTTGTGGTTATGAATTTTACGTCATCTATTGGAGATGCTATTACAATTCCACTCAGGTTAACGTTGTCTCTCTTGTCCTGCTCCAGCCTCGGCGTCGTACAACTCACCAGAGCTGCTCCCACGATCAAACCCTCCATCACAGCGAAGTAGTACCCCGGGCTCCATCTCCAGGCGCCTAAGATCTTCTTCCCCTCCTCCGACAGCCAAGTCAGCCGGGGCATCATCAGCGACCAACCCAATCACGCTGAGATCGACATGGCTTCGCCAAAGAGGTTGTACACTTGTTGCATCTCTTTTTTACTCTACATGTTATATATATTGTCCACTGAGCACAAGTAATAACGTGAAATACGATTATTTTATCCTACTATATGACAAGCAGTGAGGTACCAGGCAACTTAGCTATCCGTGATGGACTCTCTTGAATGCCATCATTATTTATCTCTAGGCATTTGAGCTGTGCATTTGTCGATGGGCCTGGGAGTTGAGCTAGTAGGCCAGTGGCCTGGGTCCAAAGTAGTAGAAGTAGGAGAAAAACATTTTTTCAGTGTAGGCTTTTCCTCGCTCAAGCCTGCCTACTAGAATCGCCAGTGCTTGAAAGGAAAAGTGAAGGAAAAATATAGGAATTGGAAAGTTTCCTATGGTACTACTATTCATGCATTTGGTTCAAAGGAATGGAGCAAAGGAAAACTGTAGGATTTGTTCCTTTAGTGTCTCCTTGAATGAAAAACCATAAGAATTTTAATATCCACCTGTCCTCCTTTTCCAATTCCTATTCATGAAGCACAAGACTAAGAGATAGTAGCATAATAGCATTATAACCGTACATTTTCTTGTGGTTTGACTTAATCTCACCACGCTTCTTGGCATCCTGTGATCTTCCAATTCTTGTGAACCAAACACCCAGATTGGCAGAAATCCTGTGTTTTTTAATTCTCTGTTTTGCACGTGCATTCCTGTCCTATTCCTGTCTATTTCCTATCCCTGCATTGTTAGAATCCTCAATTCCAAACAAGCCCTTACACAATTACTTCTGTTATAGATATGTGTCGAAGAAAACCTTGTGTGGTTTGTCCTACTCCTGCTGCGATGTGTTCCACCCCAGCTCAGCTGCTCCAATGACGGAAGGGTTCACCACAGTAGGGATCCGCTCTCCAGACTGTATTTTGCTGCTGTCGGTGTCAAAACCGGCGGAGCTCGGGTAGGGGGTCCCGAACTGTGCGTCTAAGGCGGATGGTAACAGGAGGCGGGGGACACGATGTTTACCCAGGTTCGGGCCCTCTCGATGAAGGTAATACCCTACTTCCTGCTTGATTTATCTTGATGATATGAGTATTACAAGAGTTGATGTACCACGAGATCGTAGAGGGTAAACCCTAGAAGCTAGCCTATGGTATGATTGTTGTTGTCCTACGGACTAAACCCTCCGGTTTATATAGACACCAGAGGGGGATGGGGTTACACAGAGTCGGTTACAAGGGAGGATATCTACATATCCGTATTGCCAAGCTTGCCTTCCACGCCAAGGAGAGTCCCATCCGGACACGGGACGAAGTCTTCAATCTTGTACCTTCATAGTCCAACAATCCGGCCAAAGGATATAGTCCGGCTGTCCGGAGACCCCCTAATCTAGGACTCCCTCAGTAGCACCTGAACCAGGCTTCAATGACGATGAGTCCGGCGTGCATATTTGTCTTCAGCATTGCAAGGTGGGTTGTTCCTCCGAATACTCCATAGAAGATATTGAACACGAGGATAGTGTTTGGCTCTGCAAAATAAGTTCCACATACCACCGTAGAGAGAATAATATTTCCACACATCTAAATCCGCTGACACATTTGACAGCATGACATCATACCACAGCCCGGTCATTATTCGAACCATTTTTCTCAACCAGCACTACACATATCGCGAGGCGGTTTTCTTGGCACGTCTTGTCGAAGCGGAGATCGTGTCCCCTTATCACCGGATTCTCATCAATACGGGTGTGGGTAACCCAACCGCGCCATCAATTACGGTGTTTGGGGAATAAGCGATTTTACCAGGAAAGTGGGGAGGCGCATCGCCTCCTCCGCCCTTATATAGGGACAAGGATTCACCCTTTTTACCCACTCCTTCTTCCCCCTTGCTTATCCATTCTTGCGCACTCGAGCTCCAACACCCAAGTTCACGTGTTTCTCCTCAAACCACTCCAAGCATGTCCGGAGCGGGAGGCAAGTGGATGGTCTCCTCCGTCACGGAGGAGAACATCACAAAGCTACGGGAGGCCGGATATCTGGCCGTGGACATCGCACACCGTCTGCCAGATGCGGGGCAGATCATCCCTACGCCCGAACCCCATGAGAGGGTGGTTTTCCTTACCCACTTTGTCCGTGGACTGGGATTTCCCCTCCACCCGTTTTTCCGCGGGCTCATGTTCTACTACGGGTTGGATTTTCACGATCTGGCCCCTAATTTCATCCTCAACATCTCGGCGTTTATCGTCGTGTGCGAGGCCTTCCTCCGCATCAGGCCCCACTTCGGCCTGTGGCTGAAGACCTTCAATGTTAAACCGAAGGTGGTGGTCGGCCAGCAAGTGGAGTGCGGAGGCTCCATGGTGGGCAAAATGCCTAATGTCACCTGGCTCGAAGGCTCCTATGTGGAGACCATAAAGGGGTGGCAATCGGGGTGGTTCTACATCATCGAGCCGCGCTGTCGGATTTCGGGTTCCGGCAGACCCTTGAGCTTCGAACACTGGGGTGCGCACGGAATCTCGCCCTCTGCCTACCTGCACCCCGCCGCCTCGCTATCATCTAAACTACGAAAGGAACAACACAAGAGACACAAGGTTTATACTAGTTCGGGCCACCGTTGTGGTGTAATACCCTACTCTAGTTTGTGGCGTGGTGGATTGCCTCTTGGGCTGATGGTGATGAACAATACAGGGAAGAACAGCCTCATGAGGGTCCTGTTCTTGGCCGGGCGATGAACTGCTAGGAGGAGTTCAGTCTCCTTCTCTCTCTCGATTCAGTTGCCTCTGGCTACTTCTTCCAGACCCCCTACCTTGTGGGTGGCTAGTCCTATTTATATGCAAAGGCCCCGGGCCTCTTCCCAAATTTTGAGCGGGAAGGGCGCCAACAATTGGCCATTTTGAAGGGGAACATCTAGTACACTTATCCTGACTAAAGTTGGTCCTCTTTGTCAAAGGCTCGTGGTAACGCCGGCTTGGGCTCCACAATGACTTCCTTCCTGCCGTTAGGCTGGTCTTGGTCTTGTTGCACGAAATGGACGCCTTTGCTTGATGCTCTTGCTGCGCTTGCTCCCTTTGCACCAAAGAGGAAAGGAGGACATCTGCTGGGCTGGTGCCCGCCTGGCGCCCTTGGTGGTCATGGCTTGCGTCATGGGCACCTCGCGAGGTACCCCGCCTTGATCTCTCCGCCTCCTCGCGAGCCAGCCTGATGAGGTCGTGCCTGAGGAAGCTCCTTGTCGTCCGCCCCACGAGGCTTGGCCTCGCGAGGTCTTGAGCTTGTGTTGATGCAGATGGGCCGTGATGGGCCCCTTTGAGCCACGCCCGCAGCCGCAGGCGAGCAAGTCTGGGGACCCCTGCCCGAACGCCGACAGAGCCCCAGCCCAAGGCGCACCCGGACTTGGCTTAGCGAGAGGCGAAGGGCAAGTCTGCGGCGCCATGGCCCTAACAGCCTGCGGCCTTGGGCGCCGTGTGGCGGTTGATTGGACGTGGGCACCTCAGCAACCACGCGAGTCGATAAAGGAGCGGCGTCTGCCTAGGCCTTGCTTCCCTTGCTTTCTCTGGTTACTGCTCAGATCCCCTTTCTTGCGCTTCTCCTTTCTGCCTCTGAAATCTTTAGATCCACTTCGACTGCACGCCCTAGCAAGGCAAGGCGCCTCGCCAGACCCCGGCCGGAGCTTGGTACGCGCCTGCCCTGGACTCGCCGAACGTGTCGGAGGCGAGCCTTGCCCGGGTGCGCCAGATGGCGGCGGCACAGGGCATCGACAGGCCGAAGGTGTTCAAGGCCGGCTCCGCCCTCCCGGAGGGCCAAGGGAGCACCTTCTATTTGCTCTTTGTAAGTGCCATTGTTGCTGGTCTGGTGCCTCCCTTTTCCGAGTTCTTCTTCTCTGTCCTCCGCCATTACAAGCTACAAGCTCTGCATCTCCACCCCAATTATGTTCTCCTCCTGGCGATCTTCGCCTACTATTGTGAGGCTCACGTCGGGGTGCAGCCCTCAGTGGCCCTGCTGCGCCACTATTTTTCCCTCCGGACCTCTCGTGGTTCCTTCTCTACGTGTGCGAAGCCATTGTCAGACGGTAGCTCCATCGCCATTTCAACCCCGGAAGAGGATTGAGGGCTTCAGGAGCAAGTGGGTCTTGGTAGATGTTGGGCGCATCCACCCTCGGCTAATCTTGCCCACGGAGCACCCCATACACTCCGACGACTGGTCTCGAGTGGAGCTCGTGGATCCCCGCGCGAGGCCGGTGTTGGAGAGCATGGACATGGATCTGAGGCCGGCCAGCATGGCGGGCGGGCGAGCTGACCGGGCGCTGCTGCCGAGGGAATTCCTGGAGCACCAGCTGGCTCCGCTCGTCAGACCCACTTCCGATGTGGAGGCCCCACCCGAGCCCTGCGGTCTTGGCCGACGAAGACCTGGCTGCGGTTCTCCAATCTTTGGTGGGGGGCGACGTGGCGAGGTTGGAGGGTGCTCCTACGCCCCTGTTCCTCCGCGACGACTGGGAGCAGGTAGTGCAGTCCATGCATGTCTTCAACGGGGACGGGCCCGTGCCCGCGGAGGCTCCCGAGGAACCGGTGGATGTGTCCTCCGACGACTCCAGCGAGGAGAAGGGAGAAGGGGAGCGGGAAGGAGGGCTCGACTCCGAGGCGACCGACGGAGAGTGGAGGGCTCCCCTCCCTCGGTGCAAGTCCCGCGTTCTCTGCCTCTCACCGAGCAACGACGACGACGAGGATGATGACGAGCGGGGCGGCGGAAGCTTGCCCCCTATCCCGAAGAAGGACAGGACCGGGCTGGTCCCCCGCGGGTCTGCCCCGGCATCGAGGCGATCCGCAGGCGCGCCTCCGCCTCCGAGCTCCTTGAGGCTGATCCTTGTAGCCGGCTCTCGGGCTTCAAGTATGGCCGGAGGTTACTCGAGCTCGCGAGCGACGACCAGTAAGTGCTCGATTCCTGTCTTATTTCTTGTTTTGTCGTTGAGGCTTGACGTCCGTATTCCTTGGCTAAGCCGGGCGCCCATGCAAAGAAGCCGAGGGGATCTCCTGAGGTTCCGTCTGGGGCAGCGCCTCCGCCCGTGAAAGAAGGTGATCGTGATGCACGGGCCTCTCCTGCCCGGTCATCCTCGCGAGGCCTGGTGGAGCCGGCTGGGGCGAGCTCAGCCCCCATGGCCCAAGTGACTCCTGAGGTGTCCCTGCCTGATGCCACCGCCACAGCTGTTAGCGCAGAGGTCCCGGGCCAGACACCGTGGTTACATTGCCGCCTTCTCCTCCTACGCCACCGGCTGCTGTCTTCCAACTCCTCCTACCATTATGGATCGTGTTGCTGCCGAACTGGACCGGCTGCGGCAGGATCTTCTGGGCACCGACCCTCGTCTGGTGGCCGGGCGCTTGGAGTTGGCTTCTGGCTGGATTCGCTCCGGCGCTTCAATCCGGGCGGCGCTGGTCCAGGCCTCGACGGCCATGACGAGGAGAAGCAGGCCGTCCCTGGGGTGAAAGCTGCTTTGGACGCCGCCTTGGGGGAGGTAGCCGACGTCCGAGGTCGCTGCAAGGCGCTGGAGAGCGAGCTGCAGGGCCTGCGGGACCAGCTCGCCAAGGAGGTCCACCTTTGCCAAGAGCGGGAGGAAGGCATGAAAGCTCGCGAGGTGGCCGTCAAGGATCGGGACGCCAAGCTCAAGAAGCGCCGCGAACGCCTAGGCGTGCTGGAGCAAGAGTTGGAGGCGAGGAAGGTCGAGCTGGACGGCAAGGCACGGGTCCTTGCCGAGGATCGCGTGGCCTTCACATATATGGAGGTGAAGGCTCGCACCTTGCTGAGGGAGCTTTATGATAGCGGCCTGGAGAGCCCGCTAGCCGGCGCAGAGGACGGCCCCGCCAAGCTTCTTCCCTTCCTGGTTCGCGCTCTTGAAGATGTTGCCCTTGGCCTTGGCCCTACGGCTGAGGCCGAGGCGCGTGTCTTGTCTTCTGCAGCGCTGACGCGGGTCCTCACCCACGTCTACCTTCGCGATCCCAACGTCGACCTCGACAGCCTGCTGGAGCCAGCGAGCGGCGAGCTTGCCGCTGCCGCTGCTGAGGCCGTGAAGGGTCGTACGGAGGCTCACTGGGAAGTTCCGGCCTTCAGCACCAAGCCGAAGCGGGCGCTGCCAACCTGCGGCTCCACCAGCGAACCCGCTCCACGCAGCTCCACCGGCCGACAAATGACTCCGTTAAGCTCATGTTCTCGCTGATTCCTGCACATGTATCATGCCTCGGGGAGGCGTTTGAACTTGCATTTGGCGTTGTGATAACAGTTATGGACTGTAATATTTTGCTTTTGAATTCCTTGAAATTTTCGCTTTTCCTTCCTACTTGCTTGTGTTCTAGGCCGGCAGAGCCCGGCCCCGCGCATACCTCAGCCGCCGTTAGCCCCGACCGGAAACCAGGACGGGACCAAGGAGTGAGGGGCTACGTGACAAGTTAGGCTCCTGAGTCGCGATGCTCAGGAGTCCCCCTTGGCGCACGAACAACAAGTAGGGAGGTGAGATGTGGGTGGATCTACCGTTCTACGTCTGTAGAGCCCGGCCCCGCGCATACCTCAACCGCCGTTAGCCTTTCGGAACTAAGGAGTGAGGGGCTACGTGACCAGTTAGGCTCCTGAGTCGCGATGCTCAGGAGTCCCCCTTGACGCTCAAACGGCCTTACCTTGGCTCCGCTTCCGGGAGGGGCTGCGATGAACCAGGCCCGAGGGGCCTGGCCGGGTGGCGTGCGTCTGGGCGTGACCCAGGCGCAGCCCCCGTGCCCAGCCCCCTCACGCGGCACTCCCGAGGGGAGGCGTTGCGATGAGGCCAGACACTGAGCTCTGGGCTTCCTGAGGTTGATGCAGCCCGGGGGCCATCCTTAGTTGTTTATCACCAGCGGAGCATAAGCGCTTCCAGATGTGTCTGGGCATAGCCGCTCCTCGGCGTTCGTCGGCCAGCGCGGAGCATGGTGCTTCCAGCAGTGCGTGGGAGGGGGCCCCCCTGGGAGGGAGCCCCCGGGCGTGTCTGGCCCATACGACACTGGCTGGCACGGTAGGGCTCGACGAGGTGTATCTGGGCACCCGTGAGCCAGCGCGGGACTCCACGGGCCCTACCTCACGGCGGGTTGCGCCTGGCACTGGGCCTTATCTTGTGATGTGTTCCTACAGATTTGGTTAGATGCCGGCGCTCTACGTCCTCGGGTCCCGGCCCTCGAGCTGGTCTCTGCCGTCGCTAGTATGCCAGGTCACGATGCCGTGGACAAGGCCAGAGGGTGAGGGCTGGAGAGCCAGTAGGAGCCCTGAGTCGGGATGCTCAGGTACCCCGCCCTTTAACGTGCAAGCGGTCGACATGAACGAAGAGAAGGTGCCATGGATTGGCATCAAATAACAAGCATGATGGGTCGAACGCATGACCCAAAATAAACGCAAGAGGGATACATGCCGCCGGGTCTGGCTCGAGCGACTTGGGGATGATGCAGCCCGAAGGGCCCCCCCCAATAAGGTAAGGTAGGAACAGGAAGTAAAAGGTATACACGCCGCAGGGACGGACCCACGTGGCCTGGGAATAATGCAGCCCTGGGGGCGCTCCCAGTTGGAAATGAAACTTGAAATATGTCACCTGGTAGCGTTGAAGACGAAAGGGTGTTGGTGCAGCAGACTCGGTGGGCTGCGGGAGCCGATCCTCACGAGCCCCCAGGCTCAGGGGCCTCGGGAGGCTCCGGAGGCGCTGGTGGCTCCTCGTGGACCATCTCCTTCTCCGCCAGGGCTGCGGAACGCCTGGCCTCTTGAGCCTCCAGGATGTCCCTCATGAGGCGCTGGTACGTGGCGGCCATGTTTGGCAGGCCGTAAGGCATGCGAACGTAGCTGTGGGGTGGACCTTCGCAGCGCCCCACGCGAGAGGGCCAGAGGCGCTCCTGAGAGGCGGCTCGGTTGAGCCCTAGTATATCAATGCAGACGCGTAGCCCACCATCCTCGCCTGGATGGGGAGCCACGGCAGGTAGGCGGCGGCTGCCACTCGTGACTCTTGACTCCTGCAGCTCCTGAACGATCTCGCTGACGAACTCGTAAGGGTTTGGCCCTCCTTGCCTTGCTCCTTCTTGAGGGAAGCGTGCTTCGAAACAAGCCTCCAAGTGGTGCCCAAGCGCCTTCCTCGTGACCTTAGCAAGGTCGGTGGCCCTCCGAGCCCCGAGCCCCTGCCTGAGGAGGGTGTTGGGCGCGCTTTCCTATGCGATAGAAGGAGGTTCCCCTGAGCAGGCGTGGACCCTGAGGGGCCTGCCTCCTGAGGGGCCGGGCCGGACGACGTCTTCTTCTTCTTGGGGGCGGTCTCGGGAAGCCTCCTGCTTCCGTGATCCGGGTCTTCTAGTGATGCGGCCTGAAGGCTCGCTCCAGGGAGCACACTACATCTTTCTCTTCGCAGGGCACCGTGATGACACCGCCACTTCCTGGCATCTTGAGGATGTTGTAGCCGTGGTGGGTTACGGCCATGAACTTGGCCAGCGCTGGGTACCCGAGGATGGCATTGTATGGCAGGCGAATGTGGGCGACGTCGAAGTCGATGAGCTCGGTGCAGTAGTTGTCGCATGCGCCGAAGGTGACAGGGAGGCGAACCTGCCCGATCGGGGTTGTGGAGCCGTCGGTGACCCTAGAGAAAGGCTTGGTTGGCTGAAGCTGATTGTAAGGCACTTGGAGATTGTTGAACGTTTCCACGGACAGGACGTTGAGCCCTGCCCCGCCATCGATGAGGGTCTTGGTGACTAGCACGTTGCTGATGATTGGGGAACAGAGCATCGGGAGGATTCCGCCGTGGTTGCACACTTGAGCTGATCCGCCGAAATTTGAGCGTGATGGTGCACGCCGACCACCCGAGGCGTGTGGCTTCGAGCTTGGGGAGGACTGCATTCACTTCGCTGGGCGAACTGCTTGAAGATTCATTGAGAGGTCAGGGCTTGAGCTCCACCCAGATGCGTGCACCGCGCGGCTCCTGGAAGCCCCCAGCCCCCTCGTCCTGATGATGGTCTTCATTTCTCCTTGGCTGCGGTGGCAGAGGAGGGAGGCCTGTGTTGCCTTGCGGGCGATCCTCGCGAGGCTGATCCCTCCAACCTCCCTCGCGAGGCGGGTCTTGCCAGCAATCCTCGAGAGGTTGGTCGCGCCACCCTTGGCGGGGGCCGCGGTCTTACCAGCGTCCTGCGTTCCTTCCTCCTCGGCCGTAGCCGGTAGCCCCGGTCGGGACGTCGGCCGATCCTCCCTTCTCGCACGGCTCGGAGCTCTTGACATTCGTTGGTGTTGTGGGTGTGGAGGTCATGGTACACGCAGTACCGGCTGCCCTTGGAAGACTCGGGCTGATCTCTGCCCCGCTTGGTGTCCGGTTCTGCCACGAGCTCGGCAGCCCCCTTGCGCCTCACATCCTTGGCCTTGGACTTCTTCTCTTCTGGGTCTGCGGCAGGCAACTCGAGGAGGGAGAGACGCCCTTCCTCGGCCCTGGCGCACTTGGTCGCCAAGTTGAACAGCTCCAAGGAAGTGCACAAGTCTTCATGCATCGCCAGCTCCTCCTTCATCTTGACGTCGCGCACACCGTCGGAGAAGGCGGAGATGATGGCCTCCTCGGTCACCTTGGGAATCTTGACGCATGCGTTGTTGAAGTGCTGGATGTACTTCTGCAGGGTCTCTCCTGGTTGCCGCTTGATGCGAGTGGCCGGTCACGAGTACCTTGGAAGTTGGCGATGAAGCGGGTACGCATCTCGTCCCAGGAGGAGATCGTGCCTGGGGCCAGGTTCAGGAGCCAGGTGCGGGCCCCGTCCTTGAGCGCCATGGGAAAGCAGTTCGCCATGACCTTCTCGTCTCCGTTGGCGGCTTCGATGCCCAGCTCGTAGAGCTGGAGGAACTCTACGGGGTCGGCCGTACCGTCATAGCGAGGAGGCAGGTCCGGTATGAACTTGCCGGGCCACGCGACGCTGCGCAGCTCGGGCGTGAAGGCACGGCAGCCTGCTGTGGCCACGGGAGGCCTTGGGTGATGAAGAGCTTGGTCTTGTGGGTCCCCATGCGCTGCAGCTGTGAGCAGCGCTAGGTCTTGACGTGCCGGAGCAGGAGCGTGGTCGCGAGGAGCTGGAGCGGCGAGCACTCGGGCAGCTTCTTGCGGGCGAGGGACCTCCTGGCAGCTCTGCTCTTGCCGCGCTGGCGCCGGACGGAGCGGGTTCCGCCTAGGAACCACACACCTTGTGGCCAGGGCGCCTTCTTGAGGGGGAGGCGGCCGAGGCACCCCCGGAGCTTCGTCGCCCACGCAGGACGGGGTGCGGTGCAGCAGGATAGACGGTGCGGGGGAGCCCCCTGCGGCGCGGACGAGCTCGACGACGCGGTCGAGCCACTCTTCGTAGACGTCGTCGACGGGACGGTAGCGCAGGAGCTCGTTTGCCGCGATGAGCGCAGCTCGAGCATCAATGGGCGCGCGGAATGCGCGAGACAAAGAACCAGCCGGGGCGAGTGAGGGGGTCGTAGTGCGGCCATCTTGCCTCACGGATGGATGCTGGGACGATGCTTGCTGCTCGTTCCCCGCTGGGCCGGTGGCGGCGTTGACGGCAGGCGACGGTGAATGACGAGGGCGCCCGCCGACGGGAGCCGTCTAGGCGACGCGGGAAGCAAGAGCAGCTCGGTGCTCGGCGCGGGCCCGACGAGCGTTAGACATGGATGCGGGGATCGACGGAGAACAGGGCGGCGGAAGGCGAATTCCGGCGCACCCCTACCTGGCGCGCCAAATGACGGATTTCGGGTTCCGGCAGACCCTTGAGGTTCGAACACTGGGGTGCGCACGGAATCTTGCCCTCTGCCTACCTGCACCCCGCCGCCTCGCTAGGATCTAAACTACGAAAGGAACAACACAAGAGACACAAGGTTTATACTAGTTCGGTCCACCGTTGTGGTGTAATACCCTACTCTAGTTTGTGGCATGGTGGATTGCCTCTTGGGCTGATGGTGATGAACAATAAAAGGAAGAACAGCCTCGCAAGGGTCTGTTCTTGGCTGGGGCGATGAACTGCTAGGAGGAGTTCAGTCGCCTTCTCTCTCTCTCTGATTCCAGATTGCCTCTGGCTACTTCTTCCAGACCCCCTACCTTGTGGGTGGCTAGTCCTATTTATATGCAAAGGCCCCAGGCCTCTTCCCAAATATTGAGCGGGAAGGGCGCCAACAATAGGCCGTTTTGAAGGGGAACCTCTGGTACACTTGTCCTGACTAAAGTTGGTCTTCGCCTGTCAAAGGCTCTGGTGGTGACGCCAGCTTGGGCTCCACAATGACTTGCTTCCTGCCGTTGGGCTGGTCTTGGTCTTGTTGCACCGAAATGGACACCTTTGCTTGATGCTCTCGCCTGCGCTTGCTCCCTTTGCACCAAAGAGGAAAGGAGGACAATGCGCGGGCTGGCGCCCGCCTGGCGCCCTTGGTCGTCATGGCTTGCATCATGGGCACCTCGTGAGGTACCCTGCCTTGATCTCTCCGCCTCCTCGTGAGCCAGCCTAACGAGGCCGTGCCTGAGGAAGCTCCCTGTCGTCCACCCCGCGAGGCTTGGCCCCTCACGAGGGTCTTGAGCTTGTGTTGATGCAGATGGGCCGTGATGGGCCCCCCTTTGAGCCACGCCGCAGGCCGCAGGCAGGCAAGCCTGGGGACCCCCGTTGCCAGAACGCCGACACGCGCCACACCAACTGTGTGGTGGCCCCCGAATTTCAATCCGGAATCCCCACGCGGCTCACCTCCTGGAAAGAGAAGGGCATGTTCTGGGGTTCCCCGGTAGAGCTGACCGGACTCCAGACCTGCATCAACAACATGATGAGCAAGAAAATCAAGCTCGTCAACGTGGTCCAGGTCATGCTCTTCTGCCGGATCCTCCCGTGTCAACAACGGGCATTCAATTTGTGGGAGTTCGACCCAGCCAAGCACCAGACGCTGCGAGAGCTCTTCGACACGATGCACAAATATGTCTGGAAGGTTCTGTTCAAGGGCGCCGAGGTACCTCCTTCCCTTACCGAGGACCGCGGACTCAGCGCAAAGCGCCATGCCAATCCGGTAAGTTTTTACATCTCATAGGTTATTTATTTGCCCCAGTTTAATCATGTGCAGGATCTAAGCTTCCATGCCATTAACAGGATTGGGTAGAGACAGCGGAGCAAATCGATTGCCCAGCCCCCCTGCCTGAAGATCCCGCAGACGCTCTCCTAACGGAGATGCTGGTTCCGGCGCCTTACGAGGTGCCGGTGAAGAAGGCCACGAAAAAGGCCACGGGGACCCGAAAGGGTCTCCGGCGCAGGGTTATATCAGAAAAGAAAGGCCGCCCCAACCGGGGAGCCCAAAGGGTCCGAGAAGGGAAGGACCCTCCTTCCGGACTGCTCCACGACGGCCGCCTACAACGACAACGAGTGGTTACCTAGGGACAAGCCCCTGGCGAAGCCGTAAGTATCCGGATACCATAGTAATTCATGGTATGTTTTATTGCACTGCTTCTCCTTACGCCGAATATGATTATGCAGCCCGCCGAGCCAGTATCGACGTATCTTCGTCAGACGGTTCTTTGGACTCGTCGGATATGAATAGCGATTCACTTCCGACCGCCTCCACCCCTTGCCCTACAGACAACATCATGGTGTTGTCTCAAAAGCACCGAGCCGAGGGGAGTGTCGGCGTTCTGGGAACGGGGGTACCCAGACTTGCCTGCCTGCGGCCTGCGGCGTGGCTCAAGGGGTGGCCCAGTACGGTCCATCTTCGTCAGCACAAGCTCAAGACCCTCGCGAGGAGCCAAGCCTCGCGGGGCAGACGATAGGAAGCTTCCTTAGGCACGGCCTCGTCAGGCTGGCTCGCGAGGAGGCGGAGAGATCAAGGCAGGGTACCAAACAAGGTGCCCATGACGCAAGCCATGACGACCGAGGGCGCCAGGCGGGCGCCAGCCCGCGTAGTGTCCTCATTTCCTCTTTGGTGCAAAGGAGGCAAGCGCAGGCGAGAGAATCAAGCAAAGGCGACCATTTCGGTGCAACAAGACCAAGACCATCACAACAGCAGGAAGGAGGTCATCGTGGAGCCCAAGCCGGCGTCATCGTCAGAGCCTTTGATAGGCGAGGACCAACTTCAGTCAGGATAAGTGTACTAGATGTTCCCCTTCAAAATGGCCAATTGTTGGCGCCCTTCCCGCTCAATATTTGGGAAGAGGCCCATGGCCTCTGCCTATAAATATGACTAGCCACCCACAGGGTAGAGGCATCTGGGAGCAGCTAGCATCTTGGATCCGGAGTCCAGGACAGAGCTAGAGATCAAGTAGTCCAGAGAGAGAGAGAGAGAGAGAGAGAGAGAGAGAGAGAGAGAGAGAGAGAGAGCGACCGAACTCCCCTTAGCAGTTCGTCGCACCGGCCGAGAACAGACCCTCGCGAGGCTGTTCTTCCTTGTATTGTTCATCATCATCCCCTGAGGCAATCCACCACACCACACACTGAAGTAGGGTGTTACACCACAATGGTGGCCCGAACTAGTATAAACCTTGTGTATCCTGTGTTGCTCTTTTGGTAGTTTAGATCCTTGCGAGGCGACAAGGTGCAGGTAGGTAGGGGGTGAGATCTCCGCGTGCACCCCAGAGTTCGAACCTAGAGGGTCTGCCGGAACCCAAAATCCGACATTTGGCGCGCCAGGTCGGGGTGCACCGGAATCCGTCTTCCGCCGCCCTGTTCTTCGCCGCCCATCGCATCCATGTCGGACGCTCGTCGGGCCCGCGCCGAGTGTCGGGCCACTCTCACCACTCGCGTGGCCCAGACGGCCCCCGTCGGCGCATCGCCCCGCCATTCCCTGCCGCCGTCATTAACGCTGCCATCGCCCAATGGGAACGAGCAGCAAGCATCGCCCCAAAGATCCGTCCGTAAGGAGAGACGGCCGCATCGCTACCGCTTCGCCGCCTAGCTGGTTCTTCGTCTCGCGCGCTCAGCGCCATGGAGGCTCGAGCCGCTCGCCATCGCGTAAACGAGCTCTGCGCTACCGCCCGTCGGCAGCGTCTATGAAGAGTGGCTCGACCACGCCGCCAAGCTTCGTCCGCGCAGCGAGGCTCCCCAGCGCCGTCCTTCTCGCTGCACCGCCCACTTTGGCGGGCGATGAAGCTCCGGGGGCGCCTCAGCCGCCTCCCCCTGAAGAAGGCGCCAGCGCAGCAAGAGCAGAGCTGTCAAGAGGTCCCTCGCCCCCAAGAAGCTGCCCGAGTGCTCCTTGCACCGGCCCGTCACGACTGCGCTCCTGCTCCAGCACGCCAAGACCCCACGCTGCTCCCAGTGGCAGCGCATGGGGACCCGCAAGACAAGGCCCTTCGTCACCAAAGGCCTCCTGCGGGCCACAGCGTTGCCGCGCCTTCACCACCGACCACAAGGCAGCGTCAAGGGCCGACAAGTTCAAGCCAGACCTGCCTCCTCGCTACGATGGCATGGCCGACCCTGCGGAGTTCCTCCAGCTCTACGAGCTGGGCATCGAAGCCGCCAGCGGGGACGAGAAGGTCATGGCGAACTGGTTTCCCATGGCTCTCAAGGACGATGCTCGCACCTGGCTCCTGGCACGATCTCCTCCTGGCACGAGATGCGCACCCGCTTCATCGCCAACTTGCAAGGCACTCCCGACCGGCCTCCTGCCGTGAGCGACACGCGCCGCATCAAGCAGCAGCCAGGAGAAACCCTGCAGAAGTACATCCAGTGCTTCAACAACGCACGCCTCAAGATTCCCAAGGTGACCGAGGAGGCCATCATCTCAGCCTTCTCCGACGGTGTGCGTGACGTCAAGATGAAGGAGGAGCTAGCGATGCATGAAGATCTGTGCACATCCTTGGAGCTGTTCAACTTGGCGACCAAGTGCGCCAGGGTTGAGGAAGGACGCCTTTCCCTCCTCGAGTTGCCAGCTGCTGACCCAGAAGATAAGAAGCCCAAGGTCAAGGACATGAAGCGCAAGGGGGCTGCCGTGCTCGCGGCAGAACCAGATACCAAGCGAGGCAGAGATCAGGCCGAGTCTTCCAAGGGCAGCCGGTACTATGTGTACCACGACCTCCACACCCACAACACCAACGAATGTCAAGAACTCCGAGCCGTGCGAGAAGGGCGAATCGGTCGACGCCCCGACCGCAACGATCCAGGCTACGACCAAGGAGGTGGAAGAAACGCAGGACGCTGGGAAGACCACGGCCCTCGCCAAGGGTGGTGCGACCGACCTCGCGAGGACCGCTGGCAAGATCGGCCTCGCGAGGGAGGTTGGAGGGACCCGCCTCACGAGGGAGGCTGGAGGGATCAGCCTCGCGAGGATCGCCCGCAAGGCAACGCAGTCCTCCCTCCTCTGCCACCGCAGCCAAGGAGAAATTAGGACCACCATCAGGACGAGGGGGCTGGGGGCTTCCAGGAGCCGCGCACGATCGCTTGCATCCTGGGCGGAGCTCAAGCCCCAGCCTCTCAGCGCATCTTCAAGCAGTTCGCCCGTGAAGTGAATGCAGTCCTCCCCAAGCTCGAAGCCACATGCCCTCTCAGGTGGTCAGCGTGCGCGATCACGTTAAGGTCAACGGATCAGCTCAAGTGCGCGGCCACAACCGGAGTCCTCCCGATGCTTTGTTCCCCAATCATCAGCAACGTGCAAGTCACCAGGACCCTCATCGATGGCGGAGCAGGGCTGAATGTCCAGTCCATAGAGACATTCAACAATCTCCAAGTGCCTTACAATCAGCTTCAGCCAACCAAGCCTTTCTCCGGAGTCACCGATGGCTCCACAGTTCCGATTGGGCAGGTCCGCCTCCCTGTCACCTGCAGGGCGCGCGATAACTACCGCACCGAGCTCATCGACTTTGATGTCGCCCACATTCGCCTGCCATCCAATGCCATCCTCGGGTACCCAGCTCTGGCCAAATTCATGGTCGTAACTCATCATGGCTACAATGTCCTCAAGGTGCCAGGGAGTGGTGGAGTCATCACGGTGCCTTTTGAAGAGAGAGACGCGGTGTGCTCCCTAGAGCGAGCTTTTCAAGCCGCATCGCTTGAAGACCCAGATCGCAGGAGCGGGAGGCTACCCAAGGCTGCTCCCAAGAAGAAGAAGACATCGCCTGGCCCGACCCCTCGGGAGGCAGGCCCCTCAGGATCCGCGCCTTTTCAGGGGGCACCTCCTTCTGTCGCATAGGAAGGCGTGCCCGGCACCCTCCTCGAGCAAGGCTCGGGGGCTCTCTCCTGGAGGGCCACCGACCTTGCTAAGGTCACGATGGAGGCGCTTGGGCACCACTTGGAGGCGTGTTTCAGAGCACTTTTCCCTCAGGAAGGAGCGGGGCAAGGAGGACCAAACCCTCGTGGAGTTCGTCGGCCAGATCATTCAGAGCTGCAGGAGTCAAGAGTCATGAGTGGCAGCCGCCGCTTACCTTCCGTAGCTCCCCATCCAGGCGAGGATGGTGGGTTGCGCGTCTGCATCGACATACCAGGGCTCAACCGGGCCGCCTCTCAGGAGCGCCTCTAGCCCTCACGCGTGGGGCGTTGTGAAGGTCCACCCCACAGCTACATTCGCATGCCTTACGGCGTGCCGAACGCCGCTGCCACGCGCCAGCGCCTCATGGGGAGCATCCTGGAAGCTCAAGAGGCCAGGCGTTCCGCAGTCCTGGCGGAGACGGAGATGGTCCGCGAGGAGCCACCAGCGCCTCTGGAGCCTCCCGAGGCTCCTGGGCCTGGGGGCTTGTGAAGAGTAGCTTCCGCAGCCCGCGGCGTCCCCTACTTCAGCATCCCTTTGTCTTCAACATTATCAAGTGACATCCTTTGAGTATCATTTTCAGCTGGGAGCGCCCCGAGGGCTGCATCATTCCCAGGCCGTGTGGGTCCGTCCCTGCGGCATGTATCCCTTTTGCTTCATGTTCCTAGCTTACTTTGTTGGGGGCGCCCCTCAAGCTGCATCATCCCCAAGCCACTCGGGCCAGACCCAGCGGCATGTAACCCTCTTGCGTTTATTCGGGTCGTGCGTTTGACACACCATGATTGTTATTTGATGCCTGTCCACAGCACCCCTTCTTCCTTCATGTCGGCCGCTTGCACGTTAAAGGGGGGTACCTGAGCATCGCGACTCATGGGCTCCTACTGGCTCTCCAGCCCTCACCCTCTGGCCTTGTCCACGGCATCGCGACACAGCATACCAATGACGGCTGAGACCCGCTCGAGGGCCGGGACCCGAGGACGTAGAGCGTCGACATCTAACCAAATTTGCAGGAACACATCACAAGTTAAGGCCCAGTGCCAGGCGCAACCCGCCTTGAGGTAGGGCCGCGTGAGTCCCTCGCTGGCTCACGGGTGCCCAGATACACCTCATCAGGCCCTTCCGTGCCAGCCACGTGTCAGGGCGGGGCTGTACACGCCCCGGGGGCTCATTCCGGAGGGGAGCCCTCTCCTATGCACCAGTGGAAGCACCATGCTCCGCTGGCCGACGAGCATCGCCGAGGAGGCGGCTATGCCCGTCAGATACGGAAGCGCTATGCTCCGCGCTGGTGATAAACAACTGAGGGTGGCCCCCGACCGCATCAACCTCAGGGAGCCCAGAGCTCAATGTCTGGCCTCATCGCAACGCCTCCCCTCGGGAGTGCCGCGCGAGGGGGCTGGGCACGGGGGCTACGCCTGGGTCATGCCCAGACGCACGCCACCCAGCCAGGCCCCTCGGGCCTGGTTCGTCGCACGCCCCTCCCCGAGCGGAGCCAAGGTACGAAGGTCGTTTGAACGTCAAGGGGGACTCCTGAGCATCGCGACTCGGGAGCCTAACTGGTCACGTAGCCCCTCACTCCTTAATTCCGAAAGGCTAACGGCGGTTGAGGTATGCGCGGGGCCGGCTCTTCAGACGTAGAATGGTAAATTCACCCATACATCTCACCTCCCTACTTGCTGTTCGTGCGCTAAGGGGGACTCCTTAGTATCGCGACTCAGGAGCCTAACTTGTCACGTAGCCCCTAACTCCTTGGTCCCGTCCTGGTTTCCGGTCGGGGCTAACAGCGGCTGAGGTATGCGCGGGGCCAGGCTCTGCCGGCGTAGAACATAAGCAAGTAGGAAGGAAAAGCGCAAATCTCAAGGAATTCAAAAGCAAATATTACAGTGCATAACTGTTTTCACAACGCCAAGCGAAAGTTTAAACGCCTCCCCGAGGCATGATGCATGTTGCAGGAGCTGAAAGCAGGGCAGGAGCCACAAAGGAGTCACTTGTTGGCGGCGGAGCTGCGCTGGGCGGGTTCGCCTCGTGAAGCCTCAGGATCGGCAGCGCCTCGCTTCGGCTTGGTGCTGAAGGCCTGGAACCGCCCGGCCAGAGCCTCTGCTCGACCCTTCACGGCCTCAGCAGCGGCAGCGGCAAGCTTGCCGCTCACGGGCTCCAGCAGGCTGTCAAGGTCGACGTCGGGTTCGCGAAGGTAGACGTGGGTAAGAACGCGCGCCAGCGCTGCAGAAGACAAGACACGCGCCTCGGCCTCAGCCATGGGGCCAAGGCCAAGGGTGACATCGGCAAGGGCGTGGACCAGGAAGGGAAGCAGCTTGGCAGGGCCGTCCTCGGCGCCGGCCAGCGGGCTTTCCAGGCATTGTCAGAAGCGACCTCAGCAAGGTGCGAGCCTTCGCCTCCATCTCCGCGAAGGCCACGCGGTCCTCGGCGAGGACCAGCGCCTTGCCGTCCAGCTCGACCCTCTTCGCCTCCAACTCCTGCTCCAGCACACCCAAGCGGTCACGACGCTTGTCAAGCTTGGCATCCCGGTCCTTGGTGGCCGCCTCGCGAGCCTTCATGTCTTCCTCCTTCTCCTGGCGGGCTAGGGTTACACAGAGTCGGTTACAAGGGAGGAGATCTACATATCAGTATTGCCAAGCTTGCCTTCCACGCCAAGGAGAGTCCCATCCGGATACGGGACGAAGTCCTCAATCTTGTATCTTCATAGTCCAACAATCCGGCCAAAGGATATAGTCCAGCTGTCCGTAGACCCCCTAATCCAGGACTCCCTCAACCGCCTCAGATCTTCTTCCTGCCACGGCAACTCGACAATCGTGCATTACCATCATCAATCGAAAGCGAGATGACCTTGAGGACTACACGGGTCCTCAAGAGAGGTCGCACTCTTCCGTGTCTGCTTACGTTATGCATCGCTTAATATGATGACATATTATTTTATCATCGTGTTCACCTATTAGACTCCGATTCAGGTCCAAACTAATGCTAAAACTTGAGTTTTTAAATGGTTGTGGGGTACATATTGCGGCAGCAATCAATACTATCTGGATAATCTCCGGTGTCTACTATGAGTTTCATGTTGGGTGCAAACAAACATTAAACGAGCCATTATCTGTATTTTTTAACTAAAGCTATTATCTGCATGCTATCATTGGTTTTGGGTTTATCCATAGTTTGCTACCATCACTCTAGATTTGTGCATGCACTCCTTACATAATCTCACTATGTTTTATTCCTATGCATGTTAGTTATTGTACACAATGGAACTGAACATGTAGACCAAAAGAGACGAGCCTTGTATGGCAATAAAATTTCATGCAGACGTCGCTCCATGGTGGGTGCAAAGGCAACTCCCCCCCCCTCCACCCATTATGGATTGTAATCAAGAGGAAGATAACTGTTCTAAGGGGGGTTAAGAAGGAGAAGACCACTCCTATTTACCCCCTGAGATCTTTGCTCTAACTCGGCATGCTAATGTTAGTAATATCATGCATATGGTGCCTTGCATTGCTTACTTTATACATCAAATATGTCATCTGCTTAGTTTAGACATGCTCTGTGTGAATGACATTTGTTTAGTTTCTTTATGGTATATGTGAATCATGCAATGCCATCTTGTTTAGACAGGCGTCATATATGTGAATTTTGCAATGCCACCCTGGTTAGCCAGTCATCTTATATGTGAATTATATCATGCCATCATTTTTTTATTACGCGTTAAATTTGTCAACAATTTTAGTACATTCAATTACTCTTCCTGTGCATCAGCCATTCAGCACGGTCATGGAAAATCTGGAGTGGAAACAAGGTCTTCAGAGCAAACAATGCTATTTGACGAAGCGCATGTCTTGCTGGTTACGGATAGCTCCTCAGAGGAGGATTCAGAGACAGATGACCAGTCCTATCCCCCCCCCCCCGAGGTGCATGCTCTAACTTGGCAGGGTTATGTTGCTCATATCATGCGTATGGTATCTTGCATTGCTATGTCATTTGCTTAGTTTAGACATGCTTTGTGTGAATGCCACCTGTTTAGTGTCTAATTACCATATATGTGAATTATGCAATGACATCTTATTGCAAGACATCATATATGTGAATTATGCAATGCTATCTTGTTGCAAGGCATTATATATGTGAATTATGCAATGCCATGTTGTTTAGCCAATCATCATGTATGTGAATTATATCATGCTATCATTTTTTTGTATTACGTGTTCCATTTGTCGACAATGTTTGTATATTCAACTGCTCTTCCTGTGCATCAGTCATTTGAATGTGTGTTGGAGAAATCTGGAGTGAAAACAAGGTCTTCAGAGCAGACAATGCGACCTGCTAAAGCAGATATCTTGCTGGTTACAGATAGCCCTTCAGAGGAGGATTCAGAGGCAGATGACCAGTCCTATTATCCCCCTGAGGTGTATGCTCAAACTTGGCAGGGTTATATTACTCATATCACGCATATGTTGTATTGGAATGCTTAGTTTTTACATCATATACACAATATTGAATGCCATCTCCTTAGTTGACACATCATATATGCGATTGCCCTTTGCTCACTTGCATAGTATATAAATCATATATTTGAATTATATCATGCCATGATGTTTACATAGACAGCATGTATCAGAATTATGGCATGGCAACCCATTTTCTAAAGACATAATATAGTTATATCATCTCATCTATTTACATAGTCATCATATTTTGAATTATGTCATTCTATCCGTGAATTATATCATGCCATCATGTTTCCATCGATGGCCTATTTGTGATTTATGGCATGCCAACCACTTTAATAGACACATCGTATAGTTATATCATGTCATAATGTTTACATAGTCATCATATTTTGAAGTATGTCATTCTATCCTGTTTAGTTAGCCATCATACATGTGAAATTGTGTCATGATATCCTGTTTAATTAGCCATCATATCTGTGAAATTATGTCCTGCTATTTTGTTTGGTTAGACAACATAAATGTGAATTATTTCATGCCTTGTTTTCTTCCCTACTATCCATTGCACCTGTCTATCTTACAATGTCTGTACATTCAATTACTTTTCTTGTTTATCAGCCATCAATTGGAGGGGGTGATGGCAGTATCTATGGGAGTAAAAACACGGTCTTCAGAAAAGATCGTGCTACCTGTTGATGCAGATAGAACCACAGTTGTACTTGCCCAAGAACCAGCCCCAGCACACATAACCCAGACTCACGCAGATTGTACCCCTACCCAGTTGGACAGAGAACCAGCTACACCCCTTCTAACCCCAACCCAGCAGATAGTAACCCAGTTCCAGTTGACACAGCACCGTCTCCACCACAGAGCACCCAAACACGAGCAGTTAGTAAGGCAACTGCAGTGCCCAAAGCACGAGGACCACCACTCCGAAACCCAAGTCAATGCTTAAAGCAGAAGAAGAATTGTTCCCAGGTCAAGTTCCGTAGCTATGGTTCATACTACTTTGCTCTTGCATCACTGTATTTACTCATACCAACTAATTTCAAATTTGAAGGATGCAATTGAAACTCCAATGGCGCAACATGTATGTTTTAAACCTGTTTCTTTAACGTGTTTGCTATTGTAACCTGCTCTATGTTGATTTCAGTTTCAATTGAATAAACAGTTATGTTCTCATGCCATGCACATTACAAGTGTTGTTATTGCTGTGTAGTTTCCCACACTTATATTCTGTCTATGCTGCTTTATCTTAAATAGATATGATTCGAACTGTCTCTATCTTGATTTGGCAACATAAACGAGAATGATATAGACCATACAATGACCATACTACATAGATATATGTTTGTTTCATGTTGTTATCTTGTCCACCTTACTACTGAACTGGTTTACCAAAATGAGTTTCATATACAACATGGTAAACTTGTGATGTGTTTGTTTGTTTCTCTTTTAGAACGTGGATAAAATATTGGAGAAGAGTACCTCATGATGCAATGGTAAAGGAAGTAATGCAGATAAGGTTCAAGATAGTGAGACATCCCTGTTGGTCTCCAAGAAAGCTGATAAAAACTATACTGAAGACACTAAGACAACCCCAAGTCCGGTCTTGATGTAGTGTTCGAGTTACTGGCTACTACTGCTGGCACCAGCTATTCGAACTCGTTGCCTGAATCAGTTTGGATTCTTGGGTCTCAACTTCAAGTTGAAAGACATCGATCAGATGTTATGCGACAGGAAGCCGAAGGACTGAGGAAGTCCCTGCAGAATTCAGATGCATACTTTCCGGTGCAACAGCAAGTGCTGGAGGATTTAAGTGCCAAACAAGAGAAAGTTAATACGCTTGCTAAGCATCTTGCCAGCATTATGGGTACCCAGGATATTTTTTCTTGAGATCTTCTGAAGTGGTTTCATTTCTAGACTTGTTTTGTTGCGGCATTTATTTGCACTGGTCGCCAACTTTGACAACTAGTGTATATGGTATGCTGCTTTGTTCCCTATATTTGCACTGGTGGCAAACTTTGATGCCCACTGGATGTAATATGTGTAATAGCCATGATAGCCTAGCGTAAGTTGCTTTCTTATTTATTTCCTTATTGTCTTGTTTATTTCTTTGCTTGTAGTCAGTGTAGTTCTTTTTCCGCGGTTTGCTAGTGGCCGCAATAACCTATTTTTTAAACTAGGCCACAATAACCATGGGCTACATATTTACTGTAGTTACCATGGGCCTCCTACGGGCTATAGAAACAATGGACCTTCTAAGGGCCGTAGAAACAATGGGCCTTCTATGGGCCGTAGCATCTATGAGCCTTCTACGGGCCGTATGATCGATAGGCCAAACATGGGCCAATAACAGACCGCATTATGGGCCGTAAACGGGCTAGATTTGGAATCTTCCGTTCATGGGCCGACAATAACGGGCCGTCGTTAATCGGCCGTATTTGATGACGCTACGAAAACGGCCCAACGGATTAACGGGCCGCAAACGAGCCGATTGTAACCACGGGCTGAATTTGGCCCACGAGCACAAAAGGCCAGTAACGAGCCATAAGTAACCGAATGCTGGAAATGAGCCCAAGAATAAATGGGCACTAAGAAGGCCGAAAGATAACACGGCTCGGAAACGGCCCCAATGGAATAATTGGCCATTGATGGGTATAAACCGATACACTGTTCATTGCGGGCCAGATTCACCATGGACCGTTAATGGGCCAAGAGTTACAAATGGCCTCGTATGGGCCGAAAGACATCATGGGCCATACATGGGCCGGAAGTTACAATGGGCTGGAATCATATTTGATGGCCCAGATGAAGCTACTGGGCTTACTTCCGATAGGCCGTAACGGGTCATGAGTTAGCGGGCCGTAAATGGGCTATATACGAACAGGCCGTTAACAGGCTTTCCGTGGGCCGGCCCGTTACCTTTTGACCAAGTCAAACGGGCCGGCCTTTTCACCGAAATGGGCCTCTATTGGGCCATGCCACGTGTCGACGTATCATAGGAGCCTCCTGTCCAATGAATGGATGACATCTGTCCCAACGGTGAGCCAACACGTGTTTCCTCCGGCCAATGAGAATTTTACACGTGGAAAATCCTCATTGGTCTGGGCTGTTAGCGGGTTATAGGACCCAAAACCGGACCCGATAGCTTAACGGCGACCCATTACGGTGGATGCCACGTGTCGTTCACCCTTGACGAAAGCACTTCCATGACGCGCCATTTATCGTCCTGGAAGTGGACACTTCCCTGATGATAATTTTGGTAATGTCATGGAACACTTCTACGACAGCACATGTATGACTATCTTGATTCTGTCATAAAATTGTCATGTATGTACATGCATGACAGAAAACGTGACCTACTGTGACAAACGCGTATCATCATAGAAGTTTATTTTTTTCTAGTGCAACAAACACACCGCAAAAAGAGTTACATCAAATAGATCTCCAAGAGACCATTGTATTGAGAATCAAAAGAGAGAGATGAAGCCATCTAGCTACTGCCTATGGACCCGTAGGTCTACAATGAACTACTCACGCATCATCAGAGAGGCACCAATGAGGATGATGAACCCCTCCGTGATGGTGTCTAGATTGGATCTTGTGGTTCTGGAACTTGCGGCGGCTGGAATTGTGTTCGTCGACTCCCCTAGGATTTTTTTGATTTTCAGGGTATTTATAGAGCAAAAAGGCGGTGCGGGAGGTGGACTAGGTGGGCACAACCCACCAGGGCGCGGCTGGGTCCCCAGGCGCGCCCAGGTGGGTTGTGCTCCCCACGGAGCCCCCTCTGGTACTTCTTTGGCCCAACAGGTGTCTTCTGGTCCAGAAAAAATCTCCAAAAAAATTCGTTGTGTTTGGACTCCGTTTGGTATTGATTTTTAGCGAAGTAAAAAACAAGCAAAAGACAACAACTTGTACTTGGCACTATGTCAATAGGTTAGTCCCAAAAAATGATATAAAGTTGCTATAAAATGATTGTAAAACATGCAAGAAAGATAATATTACAGCATGGAACAAGCAAAAATTATAGATACGTTGGAGACGTATCAGCATCCCCAAGCTTAATTCCTACTCGTCCTCGAGTAGGTAAATGGTAGAAACAGAATTTTTGATGTGGAATGCTGCCTAACATGTTCATCACATATTCTTTTCGTTTGTAGCATGGACATATGGACTTCTATATGGTTCAAAGCAATAGTCTAGTTTTGACATGAAGATTAAAATACTCAAGCATATCTACAAGTAACCATGTCTTTCAACATATCAACACTAAAACAAGTTAGCCCTGGCCCATAATGCTCAATCATTGATCCATTCATGAAACAAACTCGCATATTAGCTATACCCAATGCTCAAGTACGATCATAGTGCCCCTTAGTTGGTGCTTTATAAGAGAAGATGGACACTCAAATAAAAAGAAAAATTGCATAAAGTAAATAGAAAGGTCCTTCGCAGAGGGAAGTAGGGAATTGTAGAGGTGCCAGAGCTCAAAGCAAAAAAGATAGAGATAAAACATTTTGGGTGGCAGGCTTTTCCTGTCAACGGAAACGATCGAGTAGTTCCCAATACTTATCATGCTAGATATATCATAGGCGGTTCCCAAACAGAAAAAAAAGTTGATTCCTCTTTCCAGCATACTTTCACATTCCACGGCTAGCTGTATCCACGGGTGCCATCCATACCAACACTTTCCAAGGAATTTATTATTTGACAACATAAGGTAAATTCATTTTTCATTTCAGGATGGGCATCCCTAATACCTTTGTCGTACTCTCGTGCAATGACAAGTGAATAAACACTCATCTCAAGAATAACACATCTAGCATGGAAAAATATCAGCCACCCCCTACTGTTTCATGAGCGGTACGAGCACACAAAAAGGAAATTTATTTTGAAAATTAGAGATGGCACATACAAATTTGCTTAGAACGACAAGAGAATACTTCATATTGGTAGGTATGGTGGACTCATATGGCAAAACTGGGTTTAAGGATTTTGGATGCACAAGTAGTATTCCTACTTAGTACAAGTGAAGGCTAGCAAAAAGATTGAGAAGCATCGAACCAAGAAACGAAAAATCACATAAGCGAGCATTAAGCATAACTAACACCTAATAATGCACCCCAAGTAGGATGTAATTTCATTGCATAAATATTGACTTTCGTGCTTGCATAGGAAATCACAAACCATAACACCAATATTCTTACTAAAGCATTATTACTCACCAACATGACTCACATTTATTACCGTCATACTGCAAAACTATTACAAGGAATCAAGTTTATTTTGTCAAATGATCTTCATGAAAGTTTTTATTATATCCCTCTTAAATATCTATCACTTTGGGACTAGTTTCATATGTTGCTTTTGATAGCTCACACAAATCTAAGTGAAGAACATAAGCATAAAAAATTTCTTCTCTCAAAATAATATAAGTGAAGCATGATAGAATTTCTTTAAAATTTTACTAACTCTCAAATAAATCTAAGTGAAGCATGAGAACATTTCTTCAAAAATACTAAAGCACACCATGCTCAAAAATATATAATTGAAGCACTAGAGCCATTCCATAGCTCAAAAAATTTAAGTGATGCATAAAGAGCAATTCTAACAAATCATAGTATAATTTTGGCTCTCTCAAATAGGTGTGTCTAGCAAGGATAAATGACACAAACTAAAAAGCAAAATGTCGGTGCACAAAAGGAGGGGTCCTATTTTGTACCCCTTTACTTGTGCGCGGGCAGTTGGAGCCGCGCCTGCAGCCACACTTAGCAGGGCAGAGGAAGGAAGCAAGGCCACGAGACAACCAGAGCGACGCCAAGCCAGAGACACGAAGAGCAGAAGGGCGAGGTGAACTCCCCTGGCAAGACCCTTGCCGGGGCGGCCTCCACAGCCCCGGCGAGAACCTCGCCGGGGCAACTTGCCCAACGCCAGCAGGGCTGCCGCCCTTGAGCCTTGATACGTCTCCAACGTATCTATAATTTTTTTATTGTTCCATGCTATATTATATTCTGTTTTGGACATTAATGGGCTTTATTATACACTTTTATATTATTTTTCGGACTAACCTATTAACCGGAGGCCTAGCCCAGAATTGCTGTTTTTTGCCTATTCCAGAGTTTTGCAGAAAAAGAATATCAAACGGAATCCAAACGGAATGAAACCTTCAGGAACGTGATTTTTGGAAAGAACGTGATCCAGAGGACTTGGACCCAACGTCAAGACATCAACCAGGAGGGCACGAGGTAGGGGGCGTGCCTACCCCCTGGACGCGCCCTCCACTCTCGTGGACCCCATGTTGCTCCACTGACGTACTTCTTCCTCCTATATATACCTACGTACCCCCAAACTACCAGATACGGAGCCAAAAACCTAATTCCACCGCCGCAACCTTCTGTACCCGTGAGATCCCATCTTGGGGCCTTTTCCGGAGCTCCGCCGGAGGGAGCATCGAACACGGAGGGCTTCTACATCAACACCATAGCCTCTCCGATGATATGTGAGTAGTTTACCTCAGACCTTCGGGTCCATAGTTATTAGCTAGATGGCTTCTTCTCTCTTTTGGATCTCAATAGAATGTTCTCCCTCTCTTGTGGAGATTTATTCGATGTAATCTTCTTTTTGCGGTGTGTTTGTTGAGACCGATGAATTGTGGGTTTATGATCAAGTTTATCTATGAACAATATTTGAATCTTCTCTGAATTATTTTATGTATGATTGGTTATCTTTGCAAATCTCTTCGAATTATCAGTTTGGTTTGGCCTACTGGATTGATCTTTCTTGCAATGGGATAAGTGCTTAGCTTTGGGTTCAATCTTGCGGTGTCCTTTCCCAAAGTGATGAGGGGGCAGCAAGGCACGTATTGTATTGTTGCCATCGAGGATAACAAGATGGGTTTTATATCATATTGCATGATTTTATCCCTCTACATCATGTCATCTTACTTAAAGTGTTACTCTATTCTTATGAACTTAATACTCTAGATGCATGCTGGATAGCGGTTGATGTGTGGAGTAATAGTAGTAGATGCAGGCAGGAGTCGGTCTACTTATCTCGGACGTGATGCCTATATACATGATCATACCTAGATATTCTCATAACTATGCTCAATTCTGTCAATTGCTCAACAGTAATTTGTTCACCCACCGTAATACTTATGCTCTCGAGAGAAGCCACTAGTGAAACCTATGGCCCCCGGGTCTATTTTCCATCATATTAATCTCCCGTCAACAAGTTATTTCTAGCGTCGTTTTTATGTTTCTTACTTTACTTTGCATCTTTATCATAAAAATACCAAAAATATTATCTTATCATATCTATCAGATCTCACTCTCGTAAGTGACCATGAAGGGATTGACAACCCCTTTATTGTGTTGGTTGCGAGGATTTTTTTTTTGTGTGGGTGCGAGGGACTCGTGCGTGGCCTCCTACTGGATTGATACCTTGGTTCTCAAAAACTGAGGGAAATACTTATGCTACTTTGCTGCATCACCCTTTCCTCTTCAAGGGAAAACCAACGCGAAGGCTCAAGAGGTAGCAAGAAGGATTTCTGGCGCCATTGCCGGGAGTCTACGCAAAAGTCAACATACCAAGTACCCATCACAAACCCTTATCTCCCGCATTACATTATTTTCCATTTGCCTCTCGTTTTCCTCTCCCCCACTTCACCCTTGCCGTTTTATTCGCCCTCTCTTTTCCCTTCGACTCTTTTTCGCTTGCTTGTCCCGATGACCCTACCTATATTTGGTGATCTTCACCTTAAAAGGTTAGAAGAGATCGAAAACAACGTTAGGAGTTTTATGGTCTTACAATTTGAGCATAATAATTTCTTTAGAAACGAGCTTAAAGAACAAAAAAGCTTTATGGATTATATGAATAAAGAGCTCGATGATATGTCTAAAGAATTTGATGGTTTGAAATCGCAGTGCTTCGCACTTGCCCCTTCGCTTCTCTGCTAAGCCAAGTCCGGGCGCGCCTTGGGCCCGGGGGCTACTGTCGGCGTTCTGGGAACGGGGGTCCCCAGACTTGCCTGCCTGCGGCCTGCGGTGTGGCTCAAGTGGGGGCCCAGCGCGGCCCAGCTTCATCAGCTCAAGCTCAAGACCCTCGAGAGGGGCCAAGCCTCGCGGGGCGGACGACAGGAACCTTCCTCAGGAGCAGCCTCGTCAGGCAGGCTCACGAGGAGGCGGAGAGATCAAGGTAGGTTACCTCACGAGGGTGCACCGTGACGCAAGCCATGACGATCGAGATCAGGCGGGCGCCAGGCGGGTGCCAGCCTGCGTAGTGTCCTCGTTTCCCCTTTGGTGCAAAGGAGGCAAGCACAGGCCAAGGCATCAGGCAAAGGTTGCCGCTTCGGTGCAACAAGACCAAGACCAGCAGAGCGGCAGGATGGAGGTCATCGTGGAGCCCAGGACGGCGTCACCATCAGAGTCTTTGGCAGCCGAAGACCAACTTTAGTCAGGATAAGTGTACTAGATGTTCCCCTTCAAAATGGCCAATTGTTGGCGCCCTTCCCGCTCATTATTTGGGAAGAGGCCCAGGGCCTCCCTCTATAAATAGGACTAGCCACCACAGAGAGAGGAGACGGGTCGAACCAACCAGAGAGAGAGAGAGAAGTTACTGGACTCACCCAAGCAGTCCATCGCACCATCTCAGGAACAGCCCCTCGCGAGGCTGTTCTTCCTTTGTACTATTCTTCATCAGCCCCGGAGGCAATCCACCACACCACACACTGGAGTAGGGTATTACACCACAACGGTGGCCCAAACCAGTATAAATCTTGTGTCTCTTGTGCTGTTCATTGTTCCTAGTTTAGATCCCTTGCAAACCATTAACGCGTGAGCTGGTAGGGGAAAGATCTCCGTGCGCACCCCAGAGTTCGAACCTCAAGGGTCTGCCAGAACCCGAAATCCGACATTTGGCGCGCTAGGTAGGGGTGCGTCGGAATCCTTCCTCCGCCGCCTCGCATTTCATCGCCTCGTCGTTCGATGTCAAGCGACCCGGCAGCCAACGCCGACCGCTGGGCGGCGTGGCCCGCCCACGCCGTGCCGCCAGCCCAGGGCGACCTCAACCTTGCACCTCAGGCAGCTCGCGCTCCGCAAGGCGCTGCGGGGCGCGGGCGACGCGGCCAGACGCCGCCTGCCCTCACGCCGCGACAGGTGCGGTCAGCGGCCAGAGCCTCAAGCCACGCCGCGGCCACGGCGCCACGCACCCGACGGGAGCAGGCAAACTCCAGGGCCGCGCTCACGGTGGCTCGAGAGCTGTTACGGTGCCGGCTTCTAGAGGGCGGCCGCGACGTGCTATTAGAGCGAGTGGCCGAGCTCCTGGATGCCGCCGCCTCGGGAGCACCTCCTTTCTGCGTCCGGCTGCCGCCCCAGGTCCAGAGCGTGCCGTATGGCGGCCCCATACGCGCCCATGCAACCTCAAGCGGGCTCCAGGGCCTACTCGACGCCAACCTGGCCAGCAGCACCAGGCGGCAAGCCGCGCAGACCCCATCTCCGGCCGGCGAAGGAGCGCACGCCGTGACCTTTGGCCTCGGCGGACCACCGCGCCACCACTCTCAAGACAACGCTCCGGGCTGGACTGCATGGCATGTGGGGCACTACAGCGAGACCTACGGGGCAGCGTCCCCAGAGGCTTATGTGCCCCGCATGATGGATCAAGAGTGCGCACGGGAAGAAGACCATGGCTTGTTCCTTGGGCCAGGCTGGGGCGAGGAGACACCACAAGCTGAGCTCTTTCAGGAACCCCAAGAGGGCCTCGACGACCACGCCGGCGGCAGCAACTATCTGGTACCACTAATTCCTCAGGAGCAAGCTTATGCTAACCATGTGCCGCAGGAGGTACAGGTCGCCGCGCCAGGTGGCTGCCCAAACCCTGCAGCCTCTTACCCCTCAGGAGGAGGGCACCGGGGGCTGCAGGAGAGGGGACGAGATCCGGTTCGCCTCGCGCTTGGCGCCATGCAAGACGTTCTCAGGACGTAGGCCCTCCGCCAAGGAGGTGCCTCGTGGCCTGCCCCGCAGAGGACCCCTGGTCGTCGGGGAATCATTGCGACCACTCTACCCCATTGGCGTCTGCCCTGGTCTCCGGCCGCCGTCGGTGGCGGTAGAGTGTGGCGCAAGCGGGCCTCATCCGCAATATGAAGCAAGGCCGATACCTGTGAAGAAGGCCCAGTGCCTGTGAAGCTCGCCGCCCCGTGACACTCTCACGTAATAATGAGTGGGGCTGTACACGCCCCGGAGTCTCGGGAGATCCGCCCTCGGGCCTCGGGGGCTCCCGCCCACGCCCAGTGGCAGCACTTAGCTCCGCGCTGGTGAGAAGACGTCGAAGGCTAGACTAGGTGTCGGACGCGGCCTTTTGATTTTTTGCCTTTTCCTCTCTTGACAAGTTTCTTTGATTTAAAGTTGGATTTGAGTTTGAGCCTTGCGTGCATTTGGGGAAGGGGTGTTTAGTCTCATTCGAGCAATCTCTCGTGTTCTGGTTTCCGCTTTGCGTCCAAAGCTAGCGTCAGCTGCCTCCCCTCGCGAGCCCCTCGCAAGCCAGGCCGGGCCAACCGCGTCCACAGCTCGGACGGCTGTCACCACGCCCTCTCCGGAGGTTCTTATCGCAGGATCAATGGGTTCACCCAGAAGACACATATGCCACTATGGCCCCCACAGCCCTGCTCGGGGCTCACCAGGGTCGAAAGGTAAACGAGCCAGCTGACCCACCACCAGGCCGGCCGTTAAGCTCACACGCTGCATTAAGATTACCAGGGCATTTACCACAAACCTTTACATGAGGGGCTTCCCCTCCCAAAATGCTCTCACGGTCTTCAGGGCCAAGCCCGAACCTCTTTCGTGCAGGGTAAACAACGGTGACAAACAATCAGTCGGACATATCGCTCGCCGCGCCTTCTGGGTCACCTCCAGAGGCGTCGCTGGCGTCGCTGACATCATCGCCGCCACCAACACCTCCGCCAGCACCAGGACCGTCCACCACGCCGCCTTCATCGGCGGCCACGATCACGCCCGTCATCATCGACGCCGAAGGCCTCGACAAGGTCGCCCACGTGATCCTCCACCCATTGCGCCAGTCGCCCGGACGGCTATGGGCACCGGTGCGATGGCGGCATCAAAGTCGAAGTGGGGATCCCTGTCCCGCAGATAACTGAAGACACTTGAGAAAGCGCGCCTGAGCAAGGCTCGGCTCCTCTCCTCGACAAGCCAACGAGACCTCTCAGAGCAGTTCTCCAGGAGCGTCACCACGTCAGCAAAATACTGGAGGTTGCCAGCATAGTTGGTCTCATGTGGCTCCTCAGCGGCGGCCTCGCATATGTTGCCCCGGGCTGCGTTAGCCTGTTCCTTGAGCGTACGGAGCATGGGGGCATGCTCGTGCTCCAGAACCCGCCGCCGGTGAATCTCGTCCTCGTTCCGCCGTGCGGTGGCCTCGGCGCCATCAGTCCTCTGTCGAAGATGAAGCAGTTCGGCGCGGGAGGAGGTCAGCTCCGCCTGCGCTGCACAAAGGGCGGCTGCAGAGGAGTACGCACCCCGTGTCACTTCGTCTAGTTTGGCCTTGAGGGCCGCGGTCCTGCCCTCAGCTTCGGCCCTGACCAACTCCAACCTCAACTCATACTGGCGCTCGAGGCCTGAGCGAGCTTCCGCTACGGGGTGGTCGACCTCTTCTTGGGCTCGGGCTTCGCGCGCGGCGACATCATCCTCCGCCTAAGCCACCACGTGCTCCCTCGTCTCCAACCGCTCAAGGTCAAGGTTGCGCTCGGTGGCCTCCAGCATCAGCGCTTCCTCGCGCTTCTGGAGCTCCGCCTGGTCGACGGAAGCCACCTTCAGCAACACAAGTGTAGCTTGGTGCAACTCCACCTGCTGCTCCAGAGAGTTTCTCCAGGCTTGGAGCTCCCACGCACGCTCCTCCGTGTCCCTGCGCTGTCGGTCTGCTTCCAGGGCCTCCTCGACGGCTCGAGAGCGAGCCTCTCGCGAGTCCGCCAACGATGCCTCAGCCTTCACATTGTCAAGGTCACGCTGGTGATGCGCGAGGGCAACGGCTACCTTCAGCTTGCGCCTCTCCTCAGTAAGGCACAAACCTTCGGCCTCGAGACGCGCATCCTGGCCGGCAAGCTCCGCCCCGAACCGGTTCACCGCGTCCGTCACCCCATGGAGAAATTCTTGACGAAGGGCGCGGCATTCGCAAGCACGCCTGAGCACGTCTTCCGCGTCACCCTCTGCTCCTGGTGTATGCGGAGGGCCCAGAGGCGGCGCGCCTCCTCCCGGTGCAGGGCAGGGGGCTGGTGCCCCAACAATAGCTGGACAGGCCTTGCCAGGAGTAGGGCCTTGCGCTGGTCCGTCCCCAGAA
Organism: Aegilops bicornis; assembly: GCA_021605145.1. Classification (NCBI taxonomy): domain Eukaryota; kingdom Viridiplantae; phylum Streptophyta; class Magnoliopsida; order Poales; family Poaceae; genus Aegilops; species Aegilops bicornis. The sequence goes on from CM038675.1 coordinate 74,450,543, forward strand.
GAAGAGCTCAAGATTGACTTCAGCCAGCCACCATTTGTGATCAAGGAAGGGGCGCGGGGCAAGCTGGATATGCCCCAGGAGAACTCGTGAAGGGAGGGCAGCAGGCGCACAGGCTCAGGACGCCCAGCTAAACGGGCCACCTCTCCGACCAGCTGAGTGATAAGGGCGCCGCTTGAACCTGACGCACCAAGGATCAGCAACGAGGACGGAGCTTGGGCAGATAGCTCCTTGGCCGTCTCCGTGAATTCGGCAGGAAGGGCCTTGAAAGGTCACAGTTAGCTGCAAGAACCGAGAAGTAGAGGTGCAGAGAGAGAAGAGGGCTTACTCGTCTGTGGCGAAGTACCTCCTGCACTTCAGCAAGCGGCAAGGGCGATCGTCACCGCCCGAGGCCTCCTTCCTCTTGCGGAGGGTCACGAAGTCTACATGGAACCGGCCTAAGCGCTCGGCGCAGGGGTCGGTTTGTGGCATGGAGGAGGCGATAAGGTGACCAGCGCCAATGAGACCAGCCTGGGGGACGCCACCAGGCGCCGCCTCATGAGGGACGACCGGGGCCTCGGGAGCCCCAACCTCGGGAGCCGGAGGCCGCAACTCCTCACCTGTCACTATTCCGGAACGAGCTCCGGGAGATGCCGCCCTCAGGGCTCCGCGCGGCGTCACCACCTCAACGTCGTCCCCTTCAACTCCTGACGGTTCTCGTCTCCCTGCTCCACCACCCGAGACAGAGCCACTTTGGGCGACCGGAAGAGCGACCACGGCAACTGGGTTCTCGCGAGGCCCCCTGAGGCCAGCCGGGCGCAGCCCCCACTCGTCAAAACTGGGCATCTGCTTCACGAAATCAGCCCTGCCCCAACAGAGATACAAGAGGGCACCACCATGTCGAAGGCTGCCTGGGAAAGGATCGTCAGCCAGGACCCTGAGCACCGTCCTCAGCACTTCAGGCGCCAGGTCCCCCTCCTGAAGTCGCATGCAATCTTTGCGCCCCCCAAAGTTCAACATCCGATGAGAGTGGCGCTGGAGAGGAGCAATGCGACACGGGAGGAACTCCCTCACCACCTTGGGCGCCGTCACGTTGAGCGCCCTCAAGCTCTCGAAGCAGCGCCAGACAAATGCAAGACGGGTGTCCGCGGCGTCTCATGACCCCAGCCTGAGTTGGGAACAGCAGGCAAGGTAGGGTGCGAGAGCAGGGGGCTGGGCACCCCAACGTCCACATACAACCACCGCTCTCTAAACTTGGCCTCAGGGGGAGCGAGTCCGAAATCGATCCCCGAAGCAGCCGTCTCTGGCACCGCAAGGAAGCTCACACACCCCGAGCATTGAGTAGGATCACTCAAAGCAAAGAGAAGAAGTGACGCAACAGGGCAACGGAAGGAGGGATGCCCACCATTGCCTCACGGATAAAGGTGAAGACAGCCAGGAGGGTAATGGACTCAGGCCCGAGACGAATCATGTGGATCTGACAGTGGGAGAGCACCGCATTGAAGAAAGCGGAAAAGGGGGGAACCAGACCTGCCCACGGGGCATGAGCGAAGAACCGGACCTCCGTGACAACCCTGTCGAAGGAGGCATGGGACGTAGGCCATGCCATGGTCCTGCCGCACTCATTGAAGATGGTGGCAAGAGCAAAGCGGACCTTGCCCAAGGCCTCGGGGTTGAGTATGATGGATCGGTCGACGGCGGGGGCCACCGCTGGAGGCAAGCGGGCCGAAGGCGCGGGCTTCTTCACCTTTTCCTTCTTCGTTGGCGCCATGGTGACAGGAAGGGTGAGAGTCTGAGTTGGATTAAGGGCGGAAGTTGGAGCCAGAGGAAGAAGGAAGGGCTGGGTGCGCGGACGGCGAAAGGGGAATGGCTATGTGCAACCCCGGGTCCGCTTAGCCGGGCGTGTAATGAGGCACCATGGGGAAGCGGAGACTCCCATGACTAATCAATCGCCACGCGGCTCCCAAGGCCGCAGGCTGTTGGGTCCCGCGGTGCTTCGCACTTGCCCCTTCGCTTCTCTGCTAAGCCAAGTTCGGGTGCGCCTTGGGCCCGGGGGCTACTGTCGGTGTTCTGGGAACGGGGGTCCCCAGACTTGCCTACCTGTGGCCTGCGGCGTGGCCCAAGTGGGGGCCCAGCGCGTCCCAGCTTCATCAGCTCAAGCTCAAGACCCTCGCGAGGGGCCAAGCCTCGCGGGGCGGACGAGAGGAACCTTCCTCAGGAGCAGCCTCATCAGGCAGGCTCACGAGGAGGCGGAGAGATCAAGGCTGGGTACCTCACGAGGGTGCCCCGTGACGCAAGCCATGACGATCGAGATCAGGCGGGTGCCAGCCTGCGCAGTGTCCTCGTTTCCCTTTGGTGCAAAGGAGGCAAGCACAGGCCAAGGCATCAGGCAAAGGTTGCTGCTTCGGTGCAACAAGACCAAGACCAGCAGAGCGGCAGGACGGAGGTCATCGTGGATCCCAGGACGGCGTCACCGTCAGAGCCTTTGGCAGCCGAAGACCAACTTTAGTCAGGATAAGTGTACTAGATGTTCCCCTTCAAAATGGCCAATTGTTGGTGCCCTTCCCGCTCATTATTTGGGAAGAGGCCCAGGGCCTCCCTCTATAAATAGGACTAGCCACCACAGAGAGAGGAGACGGGTCGAACCTACCAGAGAGAGAGAGAAGCGACTGGACTCACCCAAGCAGTCCATCGCACCAGCTCAAGAACAGCCCCTCGCGAGGCTGTTCTTCCTTTGTACTGTTCTTCATCAACCCCGGAGGCAATCCACCACACCACACGCTGGAGTAGGGTATTACACCACAACGGTGGCCCGAACGAGTATAAATCTTGTGTCTCTTGTGTTGTTTATCGTTCCTAGTTTAGATCCCTTGCAAACCATTAACGTGTGAGCTGGTAGGGGAAAGATCTCCGTGCGCACCCCAGAGTTCGAACCTCAAGGGTCTGCCGAAACCCGAAATCCGACAGGAGCCTTTTCCGGAGCTCCGCCGGAGGGGGCATCGATCATGGAGGGCTTCTACATGAATATCATAGCCTCTCCGATGATGTGTGAGTAGTTTACCTCAGACCTTCGGGTCCATAGTTATTAGCTAGATGGCTTCTTCTCTATTTTTGGATCTCAATACAATGTTCTCCCCCTCTCTTGTGGAGATCTATTCGATGTAATCTTCTTTTTGCGGTGTGTTTGTTGAGATCGATGAATTGTGGGTTTATGATCAAGTTTATCTATGAACAATATTTGAATCTTCTCTGAATTATTTTATGTATGATTGGTTATCTTTGCAAGTCTCTTCGAATTATCAGTTTGGTTTGGCCTACTAGGTTGATCTTTCTTGCAATGGGAGAAGTGCTTAGCTTTGGGTTCAATCTTGCGGTGTCCTTTCCCAAAGGATGAGGGGCAGCAAGGCACGTATTGTATTGTTGCCATCGAGGATAACAAGATGGGGTTTATATCATATTGCATGAGTTTATCCCTCTACATCATGTCATCTTACCTAAAGCGTTACTCTGTTCTTATGAACTTAATACTCTAGATGCATGCTGGATAGCGGTCGATGTGTGGAGTAATAGTAGTAGATGCAGGCAGGAGTCGGTCTACTTGTTTAGGACGTGATGCCTATATACATGATCATACCTAGATATTCTCATAACTATGCTCAATTCTGTCAATTGCTCAACAGTAATTTGTTCACCCACGTAACACTTATGCTCTCAAGAGAAGCCACTAGTGAAACCTATGGCCGCTGGGTCTATTTTCCATCATTTTAATTTGCCTTCAACAAGTTATTTCTAGCGTCGTTTTTACTTTGCTTACTTTACTTTGCATCTTTATCATAAAAATACCAAAAATATTATCTTATCATATCTATCAGATCTCACTCTCGTAAGTGACTGTGAAGGGATTGACAACCCCTTTATTGCGTTGGTTGCGAGGATTTGTTTGTTTGTGTAGGTGCGAGGGACTCATGCATAGCCTCCTACTGGATTGATACCTTGGTTCTCAAAAACTGAGGGAAATACTTATGCTACTTTGCTGCATCACCCTTTCCTCTTCAAGGGAAAACCAACGCAGTGCTCAAGAGGTAGCAAGCCTAAGAGTTCCAACGCCCTCAACCACATTGGAACCAAGGCTCCGGGGCCGCCTCCGTGGTGGCATGCAGATCTTTGTGAAGACCAAGAACATGCAAGATTAGATGAGAATCAGAAGACGGAGATCCTTGGCGAGATCCTTGCCGAGGATACCCACGAGTCCCCCCCGGCAAGACCCTTGCCGGGGACGCCCACGACACCGCGGGAAGACCCTTGCCGAAGACATCCATGGGGTCGTAGCCAGGCCCACATCTGCCAAGACTCCACCGCCGTTCCCATGCAGCTGCGAGCCCACCAACTAGGCGAGCACCTGCATGGCGACGTGCGGCCTCTAGGCCAACTCAGCAAGCACCTGCGTGGTGGCATGCAGATCTTCGTGAAGACTCTGCCACCGCACCAACTCAGCAGCCAGCCAGCCAGCATGGCGCTACACGCCTCGTCAGCCCGGACGCGCGTCGAAGCCAGGCGAGGCAGGGATAGCTGGGACGAGATCCTTGCCGTCCCCGATAAAGCAAGAAAGGCACGTCGGCAGCGCATTAAATGCGTTTGTCCTATGGTGCCAGGAGATAGACTCGACTACTGTACAACTTTCCACCTCCGGTATGCCACTCTGGCAGCCCCTTTTTGACTATGAAGGGAGGCCTGCAGCGTACTGAGGAAGGATTCAGACTTTTTGGACCCTGCATGCTTTGTCGCTAGTCCAAGAACACCAGATAAACATAAACCAGCAGGAGTAGGGTATTACGCATCACTGGCGTCCCGAACCTGGATAATCCCCCTGCATTGACCTCTCAATCCTGCTCTTTCCACAACCCCGCGCCCGCCAACCGCAGCAAAAGGGATTCCTCGTGATCCCGTAGGTGTCGTTTCCCCCAACATCTTTGGCGCGCTAGGTAGGGGGTGTAATCCGTGGAAATATGGTTTTGGAGCCGACATGTCGACTCTTTCATGGGGGTGGCTCGAAGGGAGAGCGCGACATCGATCAGCCACCCTCTGGTGTCGTCCGTAGCTTCGATAGCCATCCGTGTGGCCCCGAAAAGCTAAGTCATGCAAAATTTTGGCTAATTTCATTTGTATAAGTCTGTCTTCCTCGGGATATCTCCTTCCTTGTATGGGAAACCTGCACACGATGGGACCCTTCCGCTATTGGCAATGCCCTTGTCTCTGTCTCGAGTCCGCTCAACAGTTCATGCGGCCGTGGCCTACCCGCTACCAGCCGCGCTCTTGTCCTATTTCAAGTCCACTCGACAGTTCAAGCGACCACACTGGGAACGGCAAGGTGGCTTGCCCGGCAGCAAGCGCCTCCCCGGCAGGCTGCTAAATATCCGTCCTCAAGCACCCCGGCATGGGTTTACGCGCCAGCGGCCTTATCCAACCAAGCGTAGGGTGCGAACATACAAAGAGAGATCAATAGGAAGATAGCGTCCTCGATCTTAAAGTACTTCAGAGTTATATTACATAAAATAATCGCTGCGGTTCTAACTTAAGATAAAATTGTCTTGGTCTTGAACTCGCAGCGGCGATGAGAAACGGGGTGCCTAGTCCCGGTGCTAGCCCTCCACCCTTTCAACTCCGTCGACGCAGTTGATGATGGGCTTGATGCGCTCCTTGAGCACCGCGAGGTCCGCCTCCCCCGGCAAGCTCTCCAACGCATTGGCAAAGTTGACGGTGGGGTTCCAGAGTGCCACCTTGGTGAGCACCTTGGTCAGGGCACCCCGGCAGAGCCTCCGGGACTCGTTGGCCAGATAAGCTGCCCGGTTGGAGCGGGGCTGCTCCAGGGCTCCAAGAACACCCTCAAAGAACAGGGTCAGTTTGGCATTGGGACTCACGTTCAGCTCCAGGGCGTACCTCACGTTCGTCATCCCCATGGCAGCCAGCTTCGTGGTGGTCCTGCCGGTGACGTCGGCGAAGCGGCTGACCCAACGGTTTATGCCCTCCGCGTACTCCTTGTGTTCGGCGGCGTCATTCCTCCGCAGCTGCCTCTCCTCCTCCAGGTCCTTGGTCAGGGTCTCTTCCCGGGCCCTGACCTCTGAAAGCGTCCCCTCAAGACCCTCCAGCTTCAGCTTCAGGTCTTTGATGGAGTCATTGGCCTTGGAGAGCAGCTCGGCCTTGCCAAGGACTGCGGCCGCCTCCACCAGAGCGCCGTTGATCGTGTCCTCCTCCTTCGCCAGCTCCAAGACCTGTTTCTGCAGCCCATCCCGCTCCATCTCCATCTCCATCACCTTGCTGGCATGAACCAGGGCTTGGGCATTGAGTGCCTCCTTGTGCCTCTGCTCCAGCTCCTGGGTACGCTGCACAGCAAGCTTCTCGACCTCCTCATCCTTGCAGCGGAGGGTGGTGGCGAGCGCCTCCTTACGAGCGGCAAGGTCCTCCTCCTGGGAGTTTAGCTCGGCCTGGTGCTGTTGCTGAGTGGCCTTGTCCTTGGCGGCCTGTTCCTTCGCCGCCTCCTGGGCTTTCTCGACTTCGGCCTGCTGCCGGATGAGCTCCTGTTTGGGCTCAGGCAGCAGATCCTGGGCGACCTACAGTTCCTCGTGAGCCTGGCGGAACCAGGCTTGCGTCTCGGCGACGCGCCCCTTGAGATCCGCCTCCGCCTTGTCCACCGTCGCCATCCTAGATTTTTCCTTGTCCAGGCGGGCACGGTGGAGCGCCTGGAGCTTTTGGAAGTTGGCGCTCATGGCCCGAAGGAGCTGCTCCTCTTGGGAACTGCTGCCACCGGCGCTCGGTTCATCAACAACCTCGAGCCCGGCGGCAGCGAGCACCTTGTCGTTGAACAACTCCCCCTCGGTTGGCGCCCTGGTGCTCGCCGTTCCCGGGAGGTGGACGAACAGGTCGTCGGCCACCTTCAAGTATTTGCCCGAGCCAGGGGCAGCAGAGGAGGAAGGTTGGTCGTCAACCACCCCCTCCCCGGCAGCGGCCCCGTCGGCCTCTCCGGCAGGCCCCTTGTCGGCCTCCTCGACAGCGGCCTTGCCGGGCTCCCCGGCAGGCCCCTTGGCGGCAACCTCAGTGGCGGTCTTGGCGGCCTCCTCCGCAGCGATCTTGTCGGCCTCGGCCTCGGTGTCCCTGGCGACCTCCTCGAAAACGGTGCCAACGCCCGGTCCGCCGAGGAAGGTTCTGGATACCAAGAAAGGGAATGAGGCGGAGCCAAGGTCGAGGTTCAAAAAGAAGAAGAAAGAACACAGACAGAAAGAAAATAACTCACCCACACCGAGCTGGGAAGAAGTGGTGCCCTCCCCGCCAGCATTCGTTGTCGGGGCAGAACCCCCGGCACCCAAGTTCGCCTCCTACTACTCCATATGTGTGGGCTTAGTGGTGGACGCCCTTGCCGGGGACGCCCCTCGGGGCGACATAGTCGAGAGGGGCGGCGTGTTGGGGGTGGCCATCGGTGGCTCCTCCTGTTGTCGCTCTTCTCCTGCAAACCCGGCAAGATCGGCATCAAGGATTCACACCCCAACGTTCATCAATGAAGGAGTGAGTGATGAGCTTACGCTGGGGGCTGAAGCGGGGGCTATGCCGGGGGCTACTATCCGGGCTGCTATCCACCAGCAACAGCGTATGCGAAGTACCCGCCGGAGGCTTGTCGCGCGTCGAGGCCTTGGCCCTCTTCACCACCCTCTGGGCCAGCGTCTCCGCGTCACTGTAAAGATAACACCAAATCAGAGAAGGATAACACTGGAGTAAAGTCAGGGGATGATGCGGGGGGCGAAATACTTAATCTTCCTCCACCTCCTCCTCCACTAGCTTCCTCTTCCTCACGGGATAAAAGATCCAAGGTCAAACTCGGCCTCCAAGGTGCTGTCCGAAGGGGAAGGAGATGGGGTCCGGTACCGCTTGGACGAGGAGGAAGCACTCGCCGTCCTCTTCGCCACTGCGGCCTTCACTGCTTTCTTCGCTGCCACGGCCTTCATCGCCCTTGTCTCACGCACGAGCTGCCCCTGGGCTGGCTACCGCTGCGTGGTCCTGCCGGGCCGGACCGGCTCGCCAGAGGTAGCCCGCCGCAGGACGCGCTGCCTCTCCGCGGCCGGGGGGTCGTTCACCTCGACCTCTTCTTCGGACGACTCGTCGCCTGCGTCTTCAACGAGGGGAGCCTCATCGCCAGGGCCGCTGGCCTCCCCAGAAGACTTCGCCCACTGGGCGAGCTCCCTCTCCTCCGCGGCCGCGTCGGCCTCGTCCTCCATGCCGCCAGCGTTGCCGGCCTCCCTGGCAAGCGCCGCCTCCGCCGCCCTGGCGGTGATGTAGTCTAGCTCCACCTTGGTGGTGTCCTGGATGAGCAGCGGCTCGTCGCGGACATAAGCCTCCGACAAAGTGTGAAAGAACTCCTGCACCCTCTCCGCTGGTGGCTCAGCCCAGGCCGGGTAAGGCCATGCGCGTTGAAGTCCGGCGTCATGGAGATGATGGCTGATTGGCGAGAGTTGTTGCTCAGCGGAACCACTCCCGCCGGCAACCCAACCAGGGGGCCCTTGACGGCCTTGCCGGCCTTTTCGGCCCTGTCTGTCCTCTCAGCCCTGCCATCGCTATCCACGTCGAGCTGAAAGATCCTTTGACAGAAATGGGCGTGCCCCATCACCGTGAAGTTATGCTTTAGGCCAGGGCGGAGCATCATGACGTTGGCCGCATTTTTGAAATCCCAGGTCGGCCTCCCCTTGTTGTGTAGCGGGGCCATTCGGCGCCTGATGAAGTCCGCCCCAATCATCTTGAGGGTGAGCCGGGCCGTGGTGAGGCGATGGATCCTGGTGGTGGCGATCGAAAGCTTCTTGTCGTTGGCGTCGAGGTCGCTCCAGTCCTGACGCCGGGTCGACGGGCTCTGACGAACCCGGCAGAACTCCTGCTGGTCCTTCTCCTTGATCCAGCACCACCGGCCCCGCCACTCCTCCCACCTCTCCTTCTGGGCACCCTCTGGGTACGTGCCTTTCGCCTGGGTCCTCGCGATCCAGGCGATGCTCCTAGAGATGGCGCCACCTGGTTGGAGGCGAGGGTAGAAGTAGTGGCGAAAGAGCGCCGTGCTAGGGAGCACCCCGGCAAAGCCCTCGCAGAGGTGGGCAAAGAGAGCCATGCAGGCCACAACATTCGGCGTAAGATCCAAGAGATGGAGGCCGTAGGTGTGCATGATGTCGTTGAAGAAGTCAAAGAAGGGGGGCAGAGCCCGCAAGAAATGAAATCGAGGAAGAAGGGGTGCCGATTTGGGCCGTCCTTGGCAAAATTGATGGGGACGACGTGCATGGCAGGGTGCCCCGTGATACGTCTCCATCGTATCTACTTTTCCAAACACTTTTGCCCTTGTTTTGGAATCTAACTTGCATGATTTGAATGGAAATAACCCGGACTGACGCTGTTTTCAGCAGACTTTCCATGGTGTTATTTATGTGCAGAAACAAAAGTTCTCGGAATGACCTGAAACTCCACGGAACGTCTATTTGGAAATAATAAAAATGCTTCCAAAGATGAAGACCAGGGGCCCACACTGTCCACGAGGGTGGGGCGCGCCTCCTCCCTAGGGCGTGCCCCTCACCTCGTGGGCCCCTGAGCTCCTCGACCTCAACTCCAACTCTATATATTTGCTTTGGGGAGAAAAATCAGAGAAGGATTCGTCGATTTTTACGATCACGGAGTTGCCGCCAAGCCCTAAAACCTCTCGGCAGGCTGATCTCGAGTCCGCTTTGGGGCTCCGGAGAGGGGGATTCGTCGCCGTTGTCATCATCAACCATCCTCCATCACCAATTTCATGATGCTCACCGCCGTGCATGAGTAACTCCATCGTAGGCTTGCTGGACGGTGATGGGTTGGATGAGATCTATCATGTAATCGAGTTAGTTTTTTTAGGGTTTGATCCCTAGTATCCACTATGTTCTGAGATTGATGTTCTTTGTGACTTTGCTATGCTTAATGCTTGTCACTAGGGCCCGAAAGTGCCATGATTTCATATCTGAACCTATTATGTTTTCATGAATATATGTGAGTTCTTGATCCTATCTTGCAAGTCTATAGTCACCTACTATGTGTTATGATCCCAAGAACCCCAAGTGACAATAATCAGGACCACTCCCGGTTATGACCATAGTTTGAGGAGTTCATGTATTCACTATGTGCTAATGCTTTGTTCCGGTACTCTATTAAAACGAGGCCTTAATATCCCTTAGTTTCCATTAGGACCCCGCTGCCACGGGAGGGTAGGACAAAAGATGTCATGCAAGTTCTTTTCCATAAGCACGTATGACTATATTCAAAATACATGTTGTCGGTGTCAAGACAGGCGGATCTCGGGTAGGGGGTCCCGAACTGTCCGTCTAAGGCGGATGGTAAAGGAGGCGGGGGACATGATGTTTACCCAGGTTCGGGCCCTCTCGATGGAGGTAATACCCTACTTCCTGCTTGATTGATCTGGATGATATGAGTGTTACAAGAGTTGATCTACCACGAGATCGTAGAGGCTAAACCCTAGAAGCTAGCCTATGGTATGATTGTTGTTGTCCTACGGACTAAACCCCCCGGTTTATATAGACACCGGAGGGGGCTAGGGTTACACAGAGTCGGTTACAAGGAAGGAGATCTACATATCCGTATTGCCAAGCTTGCCTCCCACGCCAAGGAGAGTCCCATCCGGACACGGGACAAAGTCTTCAATCTTGTATCTTCATAGTCCAACAGTCCGGCCAAAGGATATAGTCCGACTATCCGGAGACCCCCTAATCTAGGACTCCCTCAGTAGCCCCCGAACCAGGCTTCAATGACGATGAGTCCGGCGCGCAAATTTGTCTTCGGTGTTGCAAGGCGGGTTCTTCTCCAAATTCCGAATACCTGCTGAGTAGTGTCCGACTTCCCATAAATGTTGCACTTCTTGGCTTCCACACCCAATAATGGCTATCCTCCATGTGTCGAGCGAATGCTAGAAGCCAGGGCATTTTTACATTTGCCACCCTAGCCATGTGAGTAAACTGTCTATTAAAGAGATGGGGATTCTTAGATCCAAATCACACCATCCTCCCATGGCGAGTATCCATCGGAGCGCCGAAAAATCCATTCCAACATGTCCGGCCATCGCAGCTCCTCCTCTCGCTCCCATAGCCCTAAGCCCGGTGATTGGAAGAAGTGTTCCGTCCCGCACAGCCAATTAGTAGAGTTACAGACCCAGGGATTTCTCCCTCCAGCGTATATGGTCCCCGTTCGAGCCGGGACCGCCACCTATAATGGCAGGGAGCAAGCGGAGAGCTTTCCCAATCACTCCAAGGGTGAGCGGGTATGCCTTGTCCCTTATTTATTAAGGGGACTTGGATTTCCAATCCATCCATTCCTCCGCGGGCTCCTAGAGTTTTATGGCCTCTAGTTGCATAACTTCACCCCCGCTTCCATATTACATATCGCTGGTTATGTTGCCCTTTGTGAGCTGTTTCTGGGCTGCGAAGCTCATTTCGAGCTGTGGAAGAAGCTATTCTGCCTTGTGCCCCGTACACAGAAGGGGTCAATATATCAAGTGGGCAGAGCCAACATATGGCGCATCGCCGGGACCGGATACCTGTCCGGTACCCCAAATAAGACGTCCGAAGACTGGCCTTCGGAGTGGTTTTACATGGAGGACGTCCCCCTTCCAGATCCTATTCGGATGGGTCTTACCGAGTTCGACAATGCGCCTTTGAAGAAACGCCGAAGCTGGTGCCCACGGAGCCCTCAGCAGGAAGATAACAGAGAAGTCCTTTACCTGATGGGTCGGATAAAAGTGCTGGCTCAATCAGGATTGACAATAATCGAGGTTATGTCAATATGTATAATGCGGGGGTACAGCCACTTCAATATCGAGGGCATCCCATGTGGCACTTTAACGGGGAAGATGATGCCACCCTCTGCGGGCGTAAGGGACCGGACTCAGTTGCAGCTCTAGCAAAAAATTTGTCCGATTTGTACAAGGGAGAGGAAGAGGAGTTCTTCCGCATTAAGCCACGAGATGGATTCTCCATGTACAACCCTCCAAGTTGGGTGAGCTGTCTCTTTTTACTCCCAGCCTTCCCGCATTCTTTGTCATAAGTATTTACCTTGCCGTTTCATGGCAGGAACTGCGAAAAGCTGTAAGGGAGGTCAACAGCCTGCCTCCACAACTGGAGGACCCTGACCGGGCCCTCGATCCCGGACTTGAAGAGGATCCGAACATATTTGTGGAGCTGATCGACAGGACATTCTATCAATTAAGCTGCGATGATGCCATGGTGGCCATTATAGCCGACTATCCTAGGCTACTCCCTGCATCGCATGTAAGTAAAACCGAAGTCCCAACTTCCGAGAAGGATCCCCTTATTTGCACTTCACCTACCGTACACATATGGTGTCTTACAGGGAAGGCCCTCGGGATGCCATGCCGAACCCGCAGTGACTCGCCAACATGGGGCACCGAAGTCGGGTAGCCTAAAAAGGAAGGCGGTCAGGGCTGAGACGCCGGCGCAGAGGTATGATACAAAACCTTGCTCCGTGGTTGTCGTCTTTTAAAATATAATAACGTCCATGTTTCCTAGTAGGAAAAACGGTCGCCGAACTATATCCGGGGAGGTTACCGATCACGCCTCCACCAGTCGGGCTCCAGGGCCGGACACAGAGGCGGAAGCTAACACAGGGCGAACGCCGGATGCTCCTCCTACAGAGGATGCGGATAGATTATCCGCTACAAATTCCAAAGTGGAGAGCGCCATGAATCACAAGCGTCGTCGGGCCGTACTCCGTGACGCTTGTTTCTCCCAAGAGGCGTTTGATGCCTTCACCTCAGGAGACGCGTACATCCGTGCCGCTCAAAATGGTCTTGCCAGAGCCACATACCAGTATGTAAAGGATATACGGGTAAGAAAATCTGATGATTATATATATCAATAGCCCCCGAGACTTGAAACAGTTGACACAACTGATTTAAGGATCATTATATATATTTGTGCAGGTTCTTACAAAGAAGAATACCCAATTGTCTCAAGAGCTGGAAGAGTGCAAAGCCCAGCTACGGGCCGCAGTTGCCGCGTTGAAGGAGTCCGAGAAGGCCCCCTCTGGTAACACTTGTTTCCATTGCAAATAATGACAGGTACCAGAGAGTATGCGGCATGCATGCAAATCTAACAATAGATGTTGCAGATGACTCCGGAGTGAATCCGAAGGCCGTGCCAGGGGATGCGCAACGTGCTAATCGACAGCTAAATGCTGGCGAGCGCGTGCTTACGCGGGTCAGGCAGGAGAAAAATGATCTCCAGGACGCCAATATCCAGCTGGGCGTGGAACTGAAAGATGTCCGAGCCCAGCTTGCGGACTCCGTGAAGGAGAATAAGCGGCTTAGACACGGCATTCTCAGTAAGTGCTTGAAAGAACTTTTGAAACAGTTCGGCGAAGAAGCTGGCTAACAGAGTTATGTCTGCAGGTATGCTGACGGGTCGTCCCGCGGAGGAGATGCCTGGGTCTGCAGGTGATCTTCTACCAGAGCTCTCACAACTGCACGAACAAGTTCGGCAGGCGATGTAGGGTATTGCCCAAGCCTTGTGGCCATCCGCCTCCCCGCCAGGAGCCATGGGGGAGCTGATGGAGAAGCTCAAGGGAGCGCGGCGGTGCTTCCGATTATGGAAGATATCAGCCTACCGACAAGGTGCAAGGGAAGCCTGGGCCACAGTGAAGACGCGATAACCAAAGCTGACCCAGACCACATGCCCGAGGTCGGACATGTGGGGCCTGATGGGAAAGAGATCCCCGTCAGTTTGGTGTATGACCAAGTAGAATTAGCCGCGAAGTATTCCCAACAGGATTGTAGGCTAGACAGCTTGTTTGATGGTATAGAAGAAGAATTTAGTCAGTCTAAGTGACTGTGTACTTTAATTGACATATATGATGTCCCTAGCCGGATTGTAAAACATTTGTCATGGCGGACCTTTTCGCTTCGACCTCTGGACCCGATAGTCCGGAGTGTATCCGAATACTCGCTCGGTTATGTAAAAACCGGGGTATGCGTGGAAACTAGGCGTAGGGGTCATAAGTGCTTGAACAGACAAGTACCCAACTAGCTATGTTATGTTACATGGATTGTAAGAAACATCTTCCAGGGAGAATAGTTCCGTTAAGGGTTCCTTTCCCTGGGTACGCATGCCCTAATGTGCATGTCCGAACTGCGAAAAGAGACATAGGCTATAAACATCTGGGGGCATGTATCAAAAATAAATAAAAGTCATCTTTTATTCACCGACCGAATATTCCCTTAAGAACGCTAGCTTTCGGCTTCACCCAGTCTGAGGTACACATCCGGTGACCGCAAGAGTAGTCGTGAGGTGCTCCCCTTATGCCCTAGCCGAATTAACGAGAACGTAGGGCATAAACACAAGAGCCAGGCAACCCAGCTTGGCCAAAACTTAAGTCATATCGATGCATATAATGGCAAAAAAAAGGTATATGTGGAAGAATAACACATGCGTGGAGCGTAAAGCCCAGAAAAAATAGTTATATTAAGCTTCTGTATAAGAAGCCCCCAGGTATAATGAGCATGGTTAGCGCATCAAGATTGTGTAGTCAACACACAAGTTAGCCTTTTAAGGCCTTAAGGAAAAAGAAGAAAGAAAGAGAGAAAAGACAGATAACGGATATGCAAAAAATTGACAGGGGTAAGGAGACGAACATAGAGTCCGGCACTAGGCATAGAATCTTTGGAGTCTGGCTGCATTCCATGGGTTTGGCTTGAGTCGATTGTCCGATGCATCCCGCAGACGGTACGCTCCACCGGTCAGAACTTCTCTGCTTTGATACCTTCGAGCCTGTTGCTGATAGAATGCGGAATGGGTTTTTTCCACGTCGCGCTCCTCCTCTAGGGCATCCAAACTGTCCTGCCGATCGAGCTCGGCCTCTTTTTCTTCATACATGCGCACTCGAGGTGAGTCATGAATTATGTCGCAAGGCGTAACCGCCTCTACCGTACACCATAAAAATGGTGTGTATCCGGTAGTGCGATTCGGCGTGGTCCGCAGCCCCCATAGTACGGAGTCGAGCTCCTCTACCCAGTGCGTGTTTGATCCTTTAAGGACCGCACTAATCTAGGTTTGATGCCGCTCATGATAAACCATTTGCTCGCCGACTTGACCGTTAGTTTGCGGGTGATAGATGTAAGCATAATCGAGCTTGATGCCCATGTTGCTGCACCAAAGTTTTACCTCGTCGGCTGTAAAGTTTGTGCCATTGTCGCGATGATGTTGTGGGGATGCCATAACGGTGTACAACCCGGATATGAAGTCTATCACCGGTCCGGATTCAGCCGTTTTAACGGGTTTGGCTTCTATCCATTTGGTGAATTTATCCACCATGACCAGTAACTATTTTTTCTTATGGGTTCCCCCTTTGAGGGGAACCATATCAAGCCCCCAGACTGCAAAGGGCCAAGTAATGGGGATTGTTTGGAGAGTGGTAGGCGGCATATGGCTTTGGTTTGCAAAAAGTTGGCAACCGACGCAACGTTGGACCAGATCTTGTGCATCTGCTCGGGCCGTCGACCAATAGAAACCTGTACGGAAGGCCTTGCTTACAAGGGCCCAGGCTACGGCGTGGTGGCCGCCGAGTCCAGCATGGATTTTTGCCAAAAGCTTCTGCCCTTCGTCTTCGGAGATGCACCTTTGAAGGACTCCGGTAGTGCTTTTCTTATAGAGCTCTCCCTCGTGGACCTTGTAGGCTTTAGATCGCCGCACTATGCAGCGTGCCTCATTTTGGTCCTCGGGTAGTTCCTGCCTGGTTAGGTAGGCCAGAATGGTTACATCCCACGGGCGATGGCGGCCATTATCACGTGAATTTGAAGGTGTTATTTCGATGGCAGAGCCTCCGATTGTGTCAGAGTGTTCGATATCAGGTGTTGTGGCCGGGTCCGGACTATTGTTACCGGTGTCCCCTTCCCATACCACGGATGGCTTAAACAACCTTTCCAAGAAGATGTTAGGTGTGACAAGGTCGCGCTTAGCGCCGATGCGGGCGAGGATATCCGCCGCCTGATTGTTTTCCCGAGCCACATGGTGGAATTCAAGCCCCTCGAACCGAGCTGACATTTTGAGGACGGCGTTACGATATGCCGCCATTTTCGAATCCTTGGCATTGAAGTCTCCATTTATTTGCGATATTGCGAGGTTCGAGTCCCCACGCACCTCCAGGCGTTGAATGCCCATGGAAACTGCCATCCGGAGACCATGTAATAGGGCCTCGTATTCGGCTGCGTTGTTGGAGTCTGTGTATAGTATTTGGAGTACATATTGGACTGTATCTCTGGTGGGGGATGTTAGGACGACGCCAGCCCCCAGACCAGCCAGCATTTTAGAGCCATCAAAGTGCATGATCCAATTGGAGTATGCGTCGTACTCTTTAGGGAGTTTGGCTTCTTTCCACTCGGTGACGAAATAGGCCAGTACTTGCGACTTAATGGCTCGCCGTGGTCTATATGTTATGTCGAACGGGAGGAGCTCGATAGCCCATTTGGCAATCCGGCCCGTGGCATCGCGGTTGTTTATTATGTCGTTGGGTGGTACTTCCTAGGCCACCGTAATTGTACACTCTTGAAAGTGTGTCGTAATTACCGGGATGCCATGAATACCGTGTATGATATCTTTTGATAATGTGGGTACCGTGATTTGCATGGAGTGAGGAAAGTGGATACATAGTATACCGGCTTTTGAAGTGGGAATTTATGTCCGTCCGTCTCTCATTCGACGACAAGCACTGCGCTTACAACTTGGTGAGTTGCCGTTATATATAACAGCATTGGTTCACCGACATTTGGCGCGGCCAAGATTGGGTTGGTGGCCAGGATGGCTTTTATTTCTTCCAATCCGGTCGTGGCTGCGTCCGTCCACTCGAAGTGTTCGGTGCACCGAAGAAGGCGATAAAGGGGGAGTGCCTTTTCCCCTAATCAGGAGATAAAGCGGCTTAAGGCCGCCACACATCCAGTTAACTTCTGGATTTGCTTGAGGTCGGTTGGGGTAGCCAACTGCAACAGAGCTTGGATTTTAGCCAGATTTGCTTCAATTCCTCTACTGGAGACGATGAGGCCTAGGAGCTTTTCTGGTGGGCACGCCAAAAACGCATTTTTCCGGATTGAGCTTAATGTCGTATGTTCAGAGATTGTCGAACGTGAGCCTCAATTCGTCTATTAAGGAGTTGACGTGTCTGGTTTTAACGACCACATCGTCTACGTATGCCTCCACTGTTTTGCCGATCTACTTTTCCAGACATGTCTGAATCATGCGTTGATACGTTGTGCCGGTGTTTTTGAGCCCGAAGGGCATTGTGTTAAAACAGAAGGGGCCGTATGGAGTGATAAATGCCGTTGTGGCTTGATCGGACTCCGCCATGTTAATTTGGTGGTAACCGGAGTATGCGTCGAGGAAGCACAATGAGTCGTGTCCTACAGTAGCGTCGATAATTTGATCGGGGGAGAGGGAAGGGATCCTTAGGGAAAGCCTTGTTAAGGTCCTTGAAATCGACACATAGGCGCCAGGATTTATCCTTCTTTGGTTCCATCACCAGGTTTGCTAGCCAGTCCGGATGTTTTATTTCTCTAATGAATCCGGCCTCCAGTAACTTGGCTAGCTCCTCTCCCATGGCTTGTCGCTTAGGTTTGGAGAAACGCCGAAGAGTCTGCTTGACCGGCTTGAATCCCTTTAGAATGTTAAGGCTATGCTCGGCCAACCTGCGTGGGATTCCTGGCATGTCTGAAGGATGCCAGGCGGATATGTCCCATTTCTCGCGCAGGAAGTCCCGTAGTGCGGCGTCTACAGCGGGGTTTAATTGTGCCCCAATGGATGCTGTTTTTGTAGGGTCCGTTGGGTGGACTTGGAATTTGACTATTTCATCCGCTGGTTTAAAAGAGGTGGACTTGGATCTTTTGTCGAGTATCACGTTGTCCCTGTCCACTCTGGAGCGCAACACAGTTAATTCTTCCGCCGCAAGGGCTTCGGATAATGCCTCGAGGCCAGTGTGGTTGTTTTGTTTTCGGTGCAGAGTGCTATGTCCGGATCACTGGCTAGAGTGATGATTCCATTGGGCCCGGGCATTTTGAGCTTCATGTACCCGTAATGGGGTATGGCTTGGAAGATCGTGAATGCCTCCCGTCCTAGAAGGGCGTGGTATCTGCTACTGAACGGGGCCACTTGGAATGTAATTTCTTCGGACCTGTAATTCTCTGGAGTGCCGAATACCACATCTAGTGTGATTTTCCCAGCGCAACGTGCCTCCCGACTGGGGATGATTCCTCGGAAGGTCGTGCTGCTTTGCTTAATGCGATTTCTGTCTATTTCCATTTTTTGAAGAGTCTCCTCATAAATGAGGTTTAATCCGCTGCCGCCGTCCACGAGCACTTTAGTAAGCCGAAAACCGTCCACAATTGGACTCAGGACCAAGGCGGCTGGTGCTCGGGCTGTTCGGAATTTAGGTTTGTCACTGGCATTGAAGGTGATAGTCGTGTCACTCCATGGATTTATTGCTGCCACGTAGCAGATTTCGGCAAGGCTGCGGAGTGCTCGCTTACGCCTATTATTTGAGGCGAAGGTCTCGAAGACTATCAATACTGTATTGTTATCCACCAGGTGGTGCTCTGCGGTGTTTTGAATGAGGAGATCCTCACCGCTCTTGGCCACCTGCCGGAGTACCCAACATGCTCTAAGGCCGTGTGTTGGTAAGGTATCCGCTGTACTGTGAATTTTGCAGGGCCCATTAAGCCATCCCTCCAATACGGTTCCACGCCCTGTAGTGGGCTTTTGTTTCTTTCTAATTGAGTCGGGCGACTTATGAGACTGCACCCTTTTAGTTCGGACAGGGGGCTTTGTCAGAGCCGGATTATCCCAAAATTTTGTTTGGGTTTTCCAGGCGCTTTCCATCGCACAAGATACTTCCAGATTATGGCCGCCAAGTCAGCGAAGCATGCTATGTCGCGCGACTTATGGCGTTGAGGATTCCCTTGTCCGTGCAATTATTGCAAAGAATGAAATTGCGTCTTCCTCACGACAGTCCTTGACCTTGTTCATTACAAGGAGGAATCAGCCCAATAGTGATGTAATTGTCTCACGGGGCTCTTGCCTAATGTGGGAAAGATCGTTTGTATCGGGGTGGGTGGGTGGATTTAAGTCCGAACCTTGACCCGATTTGAGACCCAGGGGCGGGAGAGTTTCCGATCTTGGAAGTTCGGGCTCCGAGATGTTGCCCAGTTGGACTGACCTGTTGCCTGATTCTAGGTTCAGGGTTTGGGCGATGTCCTCCCGTAGACGGGTATCCGGCTCAGAGAGCTCGGGAATCCGGACATAGTTTGTCCTCAAGATAGAGGAAGAATCGCCGCATTGCTCCTCCACCACCGCTATCTGATGGGTGACCGGCGGAGAGTTAATCTCCCTTCGGTCTGGTTTAAGCCCAATCCGATCATAGTCCGTAGTGACTCCCAAAGCGGCGAAGCGATCCAAGAGCTCGTTCAAATAAGAGAGCTCCATTGGATTCATCCGCTCGGCAAGTTCCGAGCCGATGTGGAGGCTGTTTTCAATGACCCGAGAAGTCATCGTCGGCGCAGCGGCCGAACGGGCGGTCATGATGAAGTCGCCTAGTCGGAGAGTTTGGCCTACAGCCAGGCCTCCCCCAGAGGTGATGTTTCCCTGACAACGAGACGAGCCATCCTTCCTTATGATGACGGCACAACGGAACTCTCAATGAAAGCACCAATGTCGGTGTCAAAACCGGCGGATCTCGGGTAGGGGGTCCCGAACTGTGCGTCTAAGGCGGATGGTAACAGGAGGCGGGGGACACGATGTTTACCTGTGTTCGGGCCCCTCGATGGAGGTAATACCCTACTTCCTGCTTGATTGATCTTGATGATATGAGTATTACAAGAGTTGATCTACCATGAGATCATAGAGGCTAAACCCCAGAAGCTAGCCTATGGTATGATTGTTTTGTTGTCCTACGGACTAAACCCCCCAGTTTATATAGACACCGAAGGGGGGTGGGTTACACAGAGTCAGTTACAAGGAAGGAGATCTACATATCCGTATTGCCAAGCTTGCCTCCCACGCCAAGGAGAGTCCCATCCGGACACGGGACGAAGTCTTCAATCTTGTATCTTCATAGTCCAATAGTCCGGCCAAAGGATATAATCCGACTGTCCGGAGAACCCCTAATCCAGGACTCCCACAGATGCCTACATTACATTGATGAATTGGAGCTAGTTCTGTGTCACCCTGTATTATGATTGTTACATGATGAACCGCATCCGGCATAATTCTCCATCACCGATCCAATGCCTATGAGCTTTTCACATATTGTTCTTCGCTTATTTACTTTTCCGTTGCTAATGTTACAATCACTACAAAACACCAAAAATATTACTTTTGCTTCTGTTACTTTTGTTACCGTTACCACTAGTATCATACTAATTTGCTACTAAATACTTTGCTGCAAATACTAACTTATCCAGGTTTGGTTGAATTGACAACTCAACTGCTAATACTTGAGAATATTCTTTGGCTCCACTTGTGTCAAATCAATAAATTTTGGTTGAATACTCTACCCTCGAAAACTGTTGCGATCCCCTATACTTGTGGGTTATCAAGACTATTTTCAAGGCCGTTCTTGGGAGCATAGCTCTACTCTTTGAGTCACTTGGGATTTATATCTGATGGTAACTATGAAGAACTTGAAAGACTCTAAGACAACAATTTATCCCTCAACTACGAGGGGGGGGGGGGGGGTAAGGAACTGCCATCTAGCTCTGCACTTGATTCACCTTCTGTTTTGAGTAAGCTTGCGACACCTAAACCTGCTTCTGATATTCGTTCTGATATGTCGCATGTTATTGATGATGCCACTTGTGCTATGCATGATGCTTATGATGAAACTACTTCTATGCTTGATACTACTCTGCCCCTTAGTGAATTTCTTGATGAACAAATTGCTAGGGCTAGAGAGAAAGAAATTATTGAAACTAATTATATTGATGGAAGTGATGATGAAGACTTGCCTGTTATTCCCGAGGGTTATGTTTTTGATAAAGAAGCTTCTTCAGCTATTTTAGCTTGCAAAGATAGATATGAACTCAAGAGGTTATTAGCTAAATGGAAGCAGCAATCTCTTAATGATAGAATGAGACCTGACCCTGCCTTTGCTACTTCACCTATTTGTGTTACCGATAAGGATTATGAATTCTCTGTTGATCCTGATATAATTACTTCGGTTGAATCTGATCCTTTTCATGGCTATGAATCTAAAACTGTTGTGGCACATCTTACTAAATTAAATGATATAGCCAACCTGTTCACTAATGATGAGAGATCTCACTACTTTTATATTCTTAAATTATTTCCGCTCTCATTAAAGGGTGATGCTAAGATATGGTTTAATTCTCTTGATCACAGTGGGTGTCGTAGTCCCGTGATATGATCTATTACTTCTCTGCTAAATATTTCCCTGCTCATAAGAAACAAGTTGCTTTGAGGCAAATATACAACTTTGTGCAAATTGAAGAAGAGAGTCTCCCACAAGCTTGGGGGAGGCTTCTCAAGTTACTTAATGCTTTGCCTGATCATCCTCTCAAGAAAAATGAAATACTTGATATCTTTTATAATGGACTAACCGATGCTTCGAGAGATTACCTGGATAGTTGTGCTGGTTCTGTTTTCAGGGAAAGAATACCGGATGAAGCTGAAATTATATTGAATAATATGTTGACAAATGAAAATAATTGGACACTTCTTGAGCCAGCTCCTGAGCCTATTCCTAAACCAACTCCGAAGAAGAGGGGTGTTCTATTTCTCAGTCCTGAAGATATGCAAGAGGCAAAGAAATCTATGAAAGAAAAGGGTATTAAAGCTGAAGATGTTAAGAATTCACCTCCTATTGAAGAAATACATGGTCTTAATCTACACTTTGTTGAAGAAACATATGATCTTAATCCATTACCTATTGAAGAAACTCATGGTCTTGATAACCCGACACAGGTAGTAAAGGTAAATTCTCTCTATAGATATGATAAAGCTGAAATCCCTCCTACTAAAATTGCTAGCCAATGCTTGGATGAATTTGATAACTTTATGGTTAAGCAAGAAGATTTCAATGCCTATTTTGGTAGACAATTAAAACAAAATGCTTATATGATTGAACACTTGGGTGATTATATGGCTAATGCTAGAGGTGAACTTAAACTCATTAGTAAACATGCTTCTATGGTTACCACTCAAGTAGAACAAGTACTTAAGGCTCAAAATGATAAAATGATTATGTTGTTAGAGTGGCTACTAGAACTGGTAGAATGACTCGGGAACCTTTGTATCCTGAAGGCCACCCTAAGAGAATTGAGCAAGATTCTCAGAGAAATAATATTGATGCACCCAGTTCTTCTAAAAGGAAGAAAAAGAAAATGATAGGACTTTGCATGCTTCTAGTGAACCTATTGCTGAACCACCTGATAACCCAAATGATATATCTATCTCTGATGCTGAAACACAATATGGTAATGAACATGAACCTAATGAAAATGCTAATGATGATGTTCATGATGATGCTCAACCTAGTAATGATAATCATGTAGAAGTTGAACCTGTTGTTGATCTTGATAACCCACAATCAAAGAATCAATGTTATGATAAAAGAGACTTTGTTGCTAGGAAACATGGTAAAGAAAGGGAGCCATGGGTTCAGAAACCCATGCCTTTCCCTCCCAAACCATCCAAGAAAAAGGATGATGAAGATTTTGAGCGCTTTGCTGAAATGATTAGACCTATCTTTTAGCGTATGCGATTAACTGATATGCTCAAAATGAATCCTTACGCTAAGTATATGAAAGATATTGTTACTAATGAAAGAAAGATACCGGAAGCTGAGATTTCCACCATGCTTGCTAATTATACTTTTAAGGGTGGAATACCAAAGAAACTTGGAGATCCAGGAGTACCCACTATACCATGCTCCATTAAAATAAACTATGTTAAAACTGCTTTATGTGATCTTGGAGCTGGTGTTAGTGTTATGCCTCTCTCTTTATATCGTAGACTTGACTTGAATAAGTTGACACCTACTGAAATATCTTTGCGAATGGCTGATAAATCAACTGCTATACCTGTCGGGTTTGTGAGGATGTGCCTGTTGTGGTTGCAAACGTTACTATTTTAACGGACTTTGTTATTCTTGATATTCCTGAGGACTATAGTATGTCTATTATTCTTGGAAGACCCTTTTTGAATACTGCAGGGGCTGTTATTGATTGCAACAAAGGCAATGTCACTTTTCATGTTAATGGCAATGAGCATACGGTACACTTTCCGAGGAAACAACCTCAAGTTCATAGTATCAACTCTATTGGAAAAATTCCATCGATTATATTTGGAGGTTTTGAATTTCCTCTTCCCTCTTGTCAAAAAGAAATATGATATTCTTATTATTGGGAATGTGCATATCCCCGTTGAGGTAACATGGTGTTATTCGAAATTTCTCCGGTTCCATGTTATTCGGAATGAGTTTGTTAACAAGACTTGATCAACCTTGTTAGTGGATTCCTTTTGATGAGCATGAGATGGATGAAACTAGAAAGCACAACCTTCTGTACCCTCCTTCTACTTTCTGTTATTTAGTTGAAATAAAGTAAAAATAGTATTTTTCTGTCTGTTTTCTGATTTATCTGTGCAATATAAAAATACCCCGAAAATAAAAGTTCTCCAAATGCCCTGAAAATGGAATATGATCTTTTCTGGAATATTTGAGAATATCTGGCACTCAGAACACAGCAGAAGGGGCAAGCACCTGGCCACGAGGGTGGAGGGTGTGCCCTACCCCCCAGGGCGCTCCCCCCTGCCTCGTGGGCCCATGGTGGCCCTCCTCCACTTATTCCTGCACCCATACACTCCTTCTTCCTCCCACAAACACCAATATCCAGCTCAAGCATGAGTTCTAGCTCATTTTGCTGCGATTTTCGATCTCCTTGCTCAAAGCACCTCTCACAAAACTGCTTGGGGAGATTGTTCCACAGTATGTGACTCCTCCATTGGTCCAATTAGTTTTTGTTCTAGTGCTCTATTCATTGCAAATTTGTGCTGCCTAGGTCACCATGTTCTTGAGCTTGCATGTCAAATTTGTATGGTTCCAAGTAGTTCTAATGCATGATATAGTCTCTAGGCACTTGTAGGAGTAGTTGCTATCAATTTTATTGAGTTTGGTTTACTTTTGTTTGAAGTTACTAAAAATTTCAGTAATTTTTCAGAGGAAGAAATATGCTTAGGAGAATGTTCCAAGGTGGTTCTTCAAGGAAGCAAGGACCCAGGCTTGCAATGTGTGATGCTGACGAGGAGCCACCAAGGGACGCCTCAGTCTTGACCTTGTGAATGGCCTTGAGGAAAATTTTATGGATCGAGCGGGAATCAAGGAAGAATTTAACGCATATTTGCGTAACGCTGATCTTGTGAGCTTTGAGGCAGACAAATGCCGCGAGTACCACTATCTCACTAGTACATTTGTGAGGAGGTTTGAATTTTCATCTTCACGTAATTCTCCAACTGTCATGTTTGATCTTTATGAAAAATCCTATACCATGGACTTAGAGGATTTTACTTCTGCTTGCAAACTTCCACAATGGGGTAGTGTTAGTGAACCCCGTAAATCTGAATTTAGAAACTTTCTTGCTGGTATAACTATGGGGGAATCTAGAGATATAGCACAAGCTACCATAGGGAGCATTCATTTTCCTGCTATACATTATTTTGATCTCTTCATAGGTAGGTGCATAAATGGTAAAGATGAAGCATGTCATATGTGTGCCTGACCTCAGTATTCTTAGGAGTGCTGTGTTAGGAGACAAATCTTATAATTTGGGAGCCATTGTTGCACGTAGGTTGCATAATAATAGATTTAATGGAGATTTCTTTGGAGGAGTTTATGCAACCCGCTTAGCTGATTTTCTTAGTGTGGGCATTCGTGAGGATGATATTGAGTTGCCTCCTACTTATTTAGACTACAATTCTATGGTCTATCACTAGTTTGTCGAGAGCACTGAATCACCTCTCTGATATCGCTTAATCTTTGAAAGACGTCATGCTATCCGTATTACTCTCCCTGCTCCTGCCTTCTTTGATTATCAGGCAAAAGGAAGGCATTTTATCCCCAGAGAGGAGGCAGATGAGTAGGAGAGGAGGGCGGAGGCAGCTCGCTGCCACGCTGCAGCTCAGGAGGCGATAACCGCTGCATCTCAGTACGACCCCAGCTACACCTCGGGTATCCGCCAGGCCATCCTTGGCAATGAACCAACTTAGGCCAAAAGCCTAAGCTTGGGGGAGTACGTATTTCCCACCGACATTACATTTATGTTCACACACTCATTGCTAGATGTCGGTGCTCATACTCTTTCACTGTAATATCCATGCTAGTTTATTTTCTTTTTCTTGATTTCTTCTTGTGTGCTTATTAAACCTTAAGAAAAATCAAAACAAAAAAATTAGAGTAATTTTTAGTTAGTTTACTTTTCTTGTTGTAGTAGTAATAATTTAAAGAACACCCAAAAATATTTCATGTTCTTCTTTTGCTTGTTGGGAGCTTTCCCGTGTAAATAGCTTTTATTTCTTTTCTTTTCTTTGGAGGTCGATAGGAGAAGACCATGATTAAATTGTTGAAGTGGCTCTTATATGAATTATTGTTGATTTAACCAAGAGCCCATATTGCCTTGTCTTCTCCTGTTTATTGAATGCTCACAGATTCCAGCTTAGTCCAATGCACATGCACTCTTATTATTATTCACTTCGTTCGGTCATGCAAGTGAAAGGCAATTATGACGATATATGATGGACTGACTGAGATGAGAAAAGTTGGTATGAACTCGACCTCTCTTGTTTTTGTAAATATGATTAGTTCATCGTTCCTGATTCAGCCTATTATGAATAAACATGTTTGCAATGACAATTAGAGATCATAGTTTCTCGTGCCATGCTTGATTAGCTATGAGTTACAATGGTTTACCTTGCGTCCCAACATGCTATTAAAATGGTTGTGATGTGGTATAATGGGGTGGTATTCTCCTTTGAATGATTTAAGTGACTTGACCTGGCACATGTTCACACATGTAGTTGAAACAAAATCAACATAGCCTTCACGATATTTATGTTCATGGTGGATTATATCCTACTCATGCTTGCATCCAATGTTTATTAATTTTAATGCATGTTCATGACCGTTGTCTCTCTCTAGTTGGTCGCTTCCCAGTCTTTTGCTAGCCTTCACTTGTACTAAGCGGGAATACTGCTTGTGCATCCAATCCCTTAAACCCCAAAGTTATTCCATATGAGTCCACTATACCTTCCTATATGCGGTATCTACCTGCCGTTCCAAGTAAATTTGTATGTGCAAAACTCTAAACCTTCAAATAAACATTCTGTTTTGTATGCTCGAATAGCTCATGTATCAACTAGGGCTGCCCTTATCTACCATGTTAGGCGGGTTATTCTCAAGAGGAGTGGACTCCGCTCCTCACTCACGAGAAAATGGCTGGTCACCGGGATGCCCAGTCCCATGCTTTATGCAAACTAAATCAAAATAATTGCAAACAAAACTCCCCCTGGGACTGTTGCTAGTTGGAGACACTCGTTGTTTCGAGAAAGTCATGGATTGATGCTTGTTGGTGGAGGGCAGTATAAACTTTACCATTCTGTTTGTGAACCACCTACAATGTGTGTAGCATGGAAGATATCGCCATCTCTTGGTTGTTATGTTGACAATGAAAGTATGCCGCTCAAAATATTATTTATCTCTATTTCAAAACCGAGCTCTGGCACCTCTACAAATCCCCGCTTCCCTCTGCGAAGGGCCTATCTATTTACTTTTATGTTGAGTCATCACCCTCTTATTAAAAAGCACCAGTTGCAGAGCATTGCTGTCATTTGCATTCATTACTATTAATTTATATTGGGTATTACTATGACTGGATCTCTTTTACCATGAATTACAATGTCTAGTCAGTCCTTGATCTTTAAAGGTACTCTGCATTTATGTTTTGTGGTCTCAGAAAGGGCTAGCGAGATACCATCTTGTTATATCATATCATGCTTGTTTTGAGAAAGTGTTGTCATCCGAGATTTATTATTATGGCTCACTAGTTGATTATGCTATTGATATGAGTAAACATGAGACCTGAGAGTTATTGCAAATATGGTTAGTCATAATCTTTGCTGAAAACTTGAATGTTGGCTTTACATATTTACAACAAAAAGAGCAAACAAAGTTTGTAAAAGTTTTTCTTTATCACTTTCAGTTTGTCAACTGAATTGCTTGAGGACAAGCAAAGGTTTAAGCTTGGGGGAGTTGATACGTCTCCGCCATATCTACTTTTCCAAACACTTTTGCCCTTGTTTTGGACTCTAACTTGCATGATTTGCATGGAACTAACCCAGACTGACGCTGTTTTCAGTAGAATTTCCATGGTGTTATTTATGTGCAGAAACAAAAGTTCTCGGAATGACCTGAAACTCCACGGAACGTCTATTTGGAAATAATAAAAAATCCTTGCAAAAGATGAAGACCAGGGGGCCCTCACCCTGTCCACGAGGGTGGGGGGCGCGCCCTCCCCCTAGGGCGTGCCCCCCTACCTCGTGGGCCCCCTGGAGGTCCTCCGACCTCAACTCCAACTCTATATATTTGCTTTCAGGGAGAAAAAATCAGAGAGAAGGATCCATCGTGTTTTACGATACGGAGCCGCCGCCAAGCCCTAAAACCTCTCGGGTGGGCTGATCTGGAGTCTGTTCGGGGCTCCGGAGAGGGGAATCCGTCATCGTCGTCATCATCAACCATCCTCCATCACCAATTTCATGATGCTCACCGCCGTGCGTGAGTAATTCCATCGTAGGCTTGCTGGACAGTGATGGGTTGGATGAGATCTATCATGTAATCGAGTTAGTTTTGTTAGGGTTTGATCCCTAGTATCCACCATGTTTTGAGATTGATGTTGCTATGACTTTGCTATGCTTAATGCTTGTCACTAGGGCCCGAGTGCCATGATTTCAGATCTGAACCTATTTTGTTTTCATGAATATATGTGAGTTCTTGATCCTATCTTGCAAGTCTATAGTCACCTACTATGTGTTATGATCCGCAACCTCAAGTGACAATAATCAGGATCACTCCCGGCGATGACCATAGTTTGAGGAGTTCATGTATTCACTATGTGCTAATGCTTTGTTCCGGTACTCTATTAAAAGGAGGCCTTAATATCCCTTAGTATCCATTAGGACCCCACTGCCACGGGAGGGTAGGACAAAAGATGTCAGGCAAGTTCTTTTCCATAAGCATGTATGACTATATTCGGAATACATGCCTACATTACATTGATGAATTGGAGCTAGTTCTGTGTCACCCTATGTTATGATTATTACATGATGAACCGCATCCGGCATAATTCTCCATCACCGATCCAATGCCTACTAGGTTTTCACATATTGTTCTTCGCTTATTTACTTTTCCGTTGCTACTGTTACAATCACTACAAAACACCAAAAATGTTACTTTTGCTTCTGTTACTTTTGTTGTCGTTACCACTACTATCATATTACTTTGCTACTAAATACTTTGTTGCAGATACTAAGTTATCCAGGTGTGGTTGAATTCACAACTCAACTGCTAATACTTGAGAATATTCTTTGGCTCCCCTTGTGTCGAATCGATAAATTTGGGTTGAATACTCTACCCTCGAAAACTGTTGCGATCCCCTATACTTGTGGGTTATCACCCCGTCGTCTTCCTCCCCCAGAGGGGAAGAAGTTCTTGAGGTGGACCACATCGACCGTCAACGGGAAGTAGGTGAGCTGCGTCCACCGCACCGCCGACTCGCTCCCCGGCGCCTCCCTCTCCCCGTCATCCTTGGCCGCTCCCTTGCCCCTGCTGGTTTTGGGCGCCATGGCGGCTGGGAGGGTGCGAAGGATCAAGAGCAATGGGGGCGCAGCAGCAGCAAGCAGAGGCAAGAACTTCGAATCTTTCGCCTGAGGAAGAAGAGAGGAACGGCGGTCCCGAGATTGGAAGAGGCGCAGAGGGTAAATGAGCAGCGCACCTGCGGTTTTTCCTTTTTATGGGGAAGGCGCGGGCCGCCTCTTTACCATTTAATATGATGTGATGCAAGAGGGCAGCAACCGCCCCATGCATGACCCCCACGTCACGCGCGACCCCCACGTCGGGCATTCAATGCAGGTCGTGGGGAAGTGCAACGAGCGAGGGAGTTACTGCAGTTAAAACTCGGCCCCGCATACCCGCGCACCGTTTTGGGCCTAGCCCAACAACGCATCGCGCTTATGTGTGGCCTAGGCCTGGGGGCTCCTGTCGGTGCACAAAAGGAGGGGTCCTATTTTGTACCCCTTTACTTGTGCACGGGCTGTTGGAGCCGCGCCTGCGGCCACACTTAGCAGGGCAGAGGAAGGAAGCAAGGCCACGAGACAACCAGAGCAACGCCAAGCCAGAGACATGAAGAGCAGAAGGGCGAGGTGAAACTCCCCTGGCAAGACCCTTGCCGGGGCGGCCTCCACAGCCCCGGCAAGAACCTCGTCGGGGCAACTTGCCCAACGCCAGCAGGGCTGCCACCCTTGAGCCTAAGAGTTCCAACGCCCTCAACCACATTGGAACCAAGGCTCGGCGGGCGCCTCCGTGGTGGCATGCAGATCTTTGTGAAGACCAAGAACATGCAAGATTAGATGAGAATCAGAAGACGGAGATCCTCGACGAGATCCTTGCCGAGGATACCCACGAAGTCCCAGCAAGACCCTTGCCGGGGACGCCCACGACGCCGCGGCAAGACCCTTGCTGGGGCCCCGGCAAGACCCTTGCCGAAGACATCCGCGGGGCCGCAACCAGGCCCGCATCTGCCAAGATTCCACCGCCGTTCCAATGCAGCTGCCAGCCCACCAACTAGGCGAGCACCTGCATGGCGACGAGCGGCCTCTAGGCCAACTCAGCAAGCACCTGCGTGGTGGCATGCAAAATAAGCATGGCAAAGGCTATACTTGACATTTTATTGAAATAAAATATGCAAAACATTATTATAAATATCAGAAAGCAAATACAAATAAAATGAAATGGCGCTCCAAGCAAAACTCATATCATGTGATGAATGAAAATATAGCTCCAAGTGAGGTTACCGATAATGTTGGAGACGAAAGAGGGGATGCCTTCCAGGGCATCCCCAAGATTAGTTGCTTGGATATTCCTTGAATATTACCTTGGGGTGCCTTGGGCATCCCCAAGATTAGGGTCTTGTCATTCCTTATTCTCCTCATATCGATATTTCACCCAAAACTTGAAAACTTCAATCACACAAAACTTAACAGAACTTCCTGAGATAGGTTAGTATGATAAAGACAAATCGTTCACTTTGGTACTATCAAAGACAATATTCATAATTGTTATCACACAATGCCTACTGTGCTTTATCATTTCCATAGTTTATATTGAGCAATATAACCCATAGAAACTAGAAAACAAGCAAACTATGCATCGAAAACAGAATCTGTCAAAAACAAAACAGTCTGTAGTAATTTGTACTTTTACATACTTCTATAACTCCAGAAATTCTGAAAATTAGGACACCATAGAGAATTTGTATAGAAAACATCTATAAACAATTCAGAATTTTTCGACGCTCCAGTGAATTTAAACAATTTTGCTACTGGAAGCAAAAGCTTCTGTTTTTTCCTCAGAATCATGTCAACTATCATCCATACTTCCCAAAGGCTTTACTTGGTACTTTATTGAAACAAAATCTATAAAACATGATTACTACAGTAGCCTAATCATGTAAACACATAGAAACGGTAGGTATAAATGTTGGGTTGTCTCCCAACAAGCGCTTTTCTTTAATGCCTTTTAGCTAGGCATGATGATTTCAATGATGCTCGCATAAAAGATAAGAATTGAAACATATAGAGAGCATAATGAATCACATGGAAATCACATTTAATTCTAACCCACTTCCTATGCATAGGGATTTTGTGAGCAAACAATTTATGGGAACAAGAATCAACTAGCATAGGAAGGCAAAACAAGCAAAACTTCAAGATTTTTCAACACATAGAGAGGAAACTTGATATTATTAAGAATGTAGAAGCATATGTTCCTCTCTCATAATAATTTTCAGTAGCATCATGAATGAATTCAACAATATAGCTATCACATAAAGCATTCTTTTCATGATCCACAAGGATATAAATTTTACTACTCTCCACATAAGCAAATTTATTCTCATGAATACTGGTGGGAGCAAACTCAACAAAATACCTACTATGTGATTGAAAATTAAAATCATTATGACAAGTTTCATGGTTATCATTATTCAATATAGCATACATGTCATCACCATAATCATCATAGATAGCAACTTTGTTATCATAATCAATTGAAACCTCTTCCAATATAGTGGATTCATCACTAAATAAAGTCATGACCTCTCCAAATCCACTTTCATAATTATCACAATAAGATTCAACACCCTCCAAAATAGTGGGATCATCATTACATAAAGTTGACACTTTTCCAAACCCACATTCATCAATATAATCATCATAAATATTTTCATCAAAACTTGGGGGACTAAAAATATCATCTTCATCAAACATAGCATCCCCAAGCTTATGGCTTTGCATATCATTAGCATCCTGGATATTCAAAGAATTCTTACCAACAACATTGCAATCATGCTCATCATTCAAATATTTTATGTCAAATATTTTTATTGAATTCTTCTTCTATCAATTGAGCACAATTTTCCTTTCCATCATTTTCAAGAAAGACATGATAAAGATGAACAATATGAGACCACCTCAATTCCATTTTTTTTGTAGTTTTATTTTATGAACCAAACTAGTAATAAAACAAGAAAAAAAAAGATTTAATTGCAAGATATAAAGATATACCTTCAAGCACTCATCTCCCCGGCAACAGCGCCAGAAAAGAGCTTGATGTCTACTACGCAACTTTATTTTTGTAGACTCGTGTTGGGCCTCCAAGCGCAAAGTTTTGTAGGAAAGTAGCAATTTTCCCTCAAGTGGATGACCTAAGGTTTATCAATCCGTAGGAGGCGTAGGATGAAGATGGTCTCTCTCAAACAACCCAGCAACCAAATAACAACGAGTCTCTTGTGTCCCCAACACACCAAATACAATGGTAATTTGTATAGGTGCACTAGTTCGGCGAAGAGATGGTGATACAAGTGTAGTAATGATAGTAGATATTGATTTTTGTAAGGAACGATAAATAACAGCAAGGCAGCAATTGATAAAACGGAGCACAAATGGTATTCCAATGCTTGAAAATGAGGCCTAGGGTCTGTAATTTCTCTAGTGCAATCTCTCAACAATGCTAATCTAATTGGATCATATAACCATCCCTCAACGTGTGATGAAGAATCACTCCAAAGTTCCTATCTAGCAGAGAACATAAGAAGAAATTGTTTGTAGGGTACGAAACCACCTCAAAGCTATTCTTTCCGATCAATAAATCCTAGAGTTCGTACTAAAATAACACCAAGCTATTCTTTCTGATCGATCTAACCAAGAGTTCGTACTAAAATAACACCATATGATACACATCAACCAACTCTAATGTCACCTAAATACTCCAATGTCACCGCGACTATCCGTGAGTTGATTATACGATATTGATACGTATCCAATGTATCTACTTTTTCTCACGTTTTCCCTCTTGTTTTGGACTCTAATTTGCATGAGTTGAATGAAACTAACCCCGGACTGACGTTGTTTTCAGTAGAACTACCATGGTGTTGTTTTTTGTGCAGAAATGAAAGTTCTCGAATGGAACGAAACTTTGCGAGGATTTTTTATACCAATAAAGAGAATTTCTGGAGCCAAGACCTGCCGGAGAGGGGCACCTGGGTGGGCACAACCCACCAGGGCGCGCCCCCCTCTCCTGGCGCGCCCTGGTGGGTTGTGCCCACCCAGGTGCCCTTCTCCGGCAGGTCTTGGCTCCAGAAATTCTCTCCGGCAGGTCTTGGCCCCGCAAACTTCAACCCCGATACTATAAAATCACATATTTCTAGAAAAATAATCAGGGAGAAAGAATTATCGTGGTCCATGAGACGGAGCCACCGCCAAGCCCTGTTCTTCCTCGGGAGGGTAGATCTGGAGTCCGTTTGGGGCTCCGGAGAGAGGGATCTTCGTTCTTCGTCATTGCCACCCATCTCCATCGCCAATTCCATGATGCTCCCCACCGGGAGCGAGTAATTCCTTCGTAGGCTCGCTGGTCGGTGAGGAGTTGGATGAGATTCATCATGTAATCGAGTTAGTTTTGTTAGGGTCTGATCCCTAGCATCCACTATGTTCTTAGATTGATGTTGCTACGACTTTGCCATGCTTAATGCTTGTCGCTTTGGGCCCAGGTGCCATGAACTTAGATCTGAACCATTTATGAATTCATCATTATATCCATGTTTTAGATCCGATCTTGCAAGTTATAGTCACCTACTACGGTTATGATCCGACAACCCGGAGTGACAACAACCGGGCCCACTCTCGGTGATGACCACAGTTTGAGGAATTCATGTATTCACTATGTGTTAATGCTTTGTTCCGGTTCTCTATTAAAAGGAGGCATTAATATCCCTTAGTTTCCAATATGGACCCCGCTACCACGGGAGGGTAGGACAAAAGATGTCATGCAAGTTATTTTAATAAAGCATGTATGACTATTTAACTATTTACGGAATACATGCCTACATTATACCGATGAACTGGAGCTAGTGCCGTATCGCCCTAGGTTATAACTGTCACGTGAAGAGTATCATCCAACAAGTCACCGATCCAATGCCTACGAATTTATCCTATATTGTTCTTATTAAGTTACTACTGCTATCATCACTGTTACACTTGCTACAAAATTACTACTATCATCTTTATTCTTTATTCTTTGCTGTCACTACTATCAAAACTATCAAACTACTTTGCTACTGATCAATTTGCTGCAGATAATTAATCTCCAGGTGTGGTTGAATTGACAACTCAGCTGCTAATACCTTCAAATATTCTTTGGCTCCCCTTGTGTCAAATCTATACATTTGGGTTGAAGACTCTACCCTCGAAAACTGTTGCAATCCCCTATACTTGTGGGTTATCAGATATGCATCAAACAATTTCAGATTCATAATACTCAATCCAACACAAAGAACCTCAAAGAGTGCCCCAAGATTTCTACCGGAGAAACAAAAACGAGAACGTGCATCAACCCCTATGCATAGATTACCCCAATGTCACCTTGGGAATCCGCGAGTTGAGTGCCAAAACATATATCAAGTGAATCAATATGATACCCCCATTGTCACCACGAGTATTCATAGCAAGACATACATCAAGTGCTCTCAAATCCATAAAAGTAGTCAATCCGATAAAATGAAATCTCGAAGATAAAACTCAATTCACAACAAGATAGAGAGGGGAAAACACCATATGATCCAACTATATTAACAAAGCCCGTAATACATCAAGATCGTGAAATCTCAAGAACGCGAGAGAAAGAGAGAGATATTAAACACATAGCTACTGGTACAAACCCCCATCCCCGAGGGTAGACTACTCCCTCCTCATCATGGTGGCCGCCACGATGATGAAGATGGCCACCGGTGATGATTTCCCCCTCCGTCGGAGTGTCGGAACAGGGTCTAGATTGGTTTTTCGTGGCTACAGAGGCTTGCAGTGGCGGAACTTCTGATCTAGGGTTATTTCTAATGGTTTCTCTATTTATAGGATTTTTTGGCGTTGTTTTCACACTAAGATGGGCCTCGAGGTGAGCACAACTCACTGGTGCAAGCCGGGCCCCTCAGGTGCGCCCTGGTGGGTTGTGCTCTCCTTATGGCTCTTCTGGCCCTCCCACGAAGCTCCGGGGGTCTCTTTTGTTCTCGAAAAAATCATCAAAAAGTTTTAGCTCATTTGGAGTACTTTCATTTCTGCACGAAAAACAAAACTATGGTAGTTCTGCTAAAAACAACATCAGTTTGGGTTAGTTCCATGCAAATCATACCAAAACCATATATAATTGTTGTAAACATGGCATGAATACTTCATAAATTATAGATATGTTGGAGACGTATCAATACCTACCGTAGCTGTGATGCATCATACCTTCCTCTTTGGGGAAATACCGACGTAGTTCAAGCAACATCACATCACGACTTCATTCCTTCTCAGCTTGTGAGCTTTTTGTAGTCCGTGTGACGATTTGCAAATGAAAGCAACCGATCAGTATCAAATTGTCACGCCCAAGATGCGACCCTATCCTAAAGGAACTCAAAGGTCCCACCAAGGATAGAAGCGCATCTTGAAGATGCTTTTGCACGGTGGATATCATTACATCAACATTACATAATAGATGGGGATACATACATAAGGCACAAATGCCACAAGAATACATCAACATCATATACAAGATCAACATCCAACTACGGATGAATCATAAACAGAAACTCAAACAATATCCACCACCTTAGCCCAGTCGCCGACACAGAACCTATCTCCTGATCGAAGAAGAAGCGGAAGAAGAACACCAATACAAGCAAACATCGCTCTCGCGTCATGATCATCGCATAACCTGTACACCTGTTGTTGGTGTAGTAATGTCATGAGCCACGAGGACTCGGCAATCCCATTACCATGGGTATCAAGACTAGCAAAGCTTAAAGGAAAAGGAAGGGGTAAAGTGGTGAGGTTGCAGCGGCGACTAAGCATATATGGTGGCTAACATACGCAAATGAGAGCGAGAAGAGAAACAAAGGCGGTCGTCAACAAGTAATGATCAAGAAGTGATCCTGAACTCCTACTTACGTCGAGACATAACCCGAAACCGTGTTCTCCTCTCGATCAACCCGAAAAGAGACACTCACGATTACGCACCACGGTTGGTGTATTTTAGAAGAGTTTACTTCAAGTTTACTACAAACGGATATTAACAAATTCCCATCTGCCACATAACCGCAGACACGGCTCTCGAAAAGTTTATACCCTGCAGGTGTCCCAACTTAGCCCATGATAAGCTCTCGCGATCAACGAAGGATATTCCTTCTCCCGGGAAGACCCGATCAGTCTCGGAATCCGGCTACAAGACATTTCGACAAAGAATAAAACAAGACCAGCAAAGCCGCCCGATGCTACCGACAATCCCGATAGGAGCTGCACATATCTCGTTCTCGTGGCAACACCGGATGAACACTACGTGACGGCAACCGACGATACCCCAAGTTGCCTAGGCGGCACCTCAAGTGGCTCTGGTTTGGACCTAGACTTAGACAAGGTTTGGCCCCGTGGGCTGAATAAAGATGACCCTTGTGTTAATTTCTCCCAAGGGAAATTAGGTGTTGGTGAGGCAAATGTTAAAACCTAGGTTGGGCCTTCTTTGGAGGAGTCTTATTCAAAGCGAACTGTCAAGGGGGTGCCATAAATCACCCGACCGCGTTAGGGACGCAAAATCCGGGAACATAATACCGATATGATGGAAACTAGGGCGGCAAGAGTGAAACAAAACACCAGGCATAAGGCCGAGCCTTCCACCCTTTACCAAGTATATAGATGCATTAATAATATAAGAGATATTGTGATATCCCAACCAAAATCATGTCCACCATGGAGCAATCTTCATCTTCACCTGCAACTAGCAATGCTATAAGAGGGGCTGAGCAAAAGCGGTAACATAGCCAAACAACGGTTTGCATAGGAAAGGTGTCAAAGGTTAGAGGCTGACATGGCAATTTGGGAGGCTTGAATAAACAGGTGATAGGTAAAGCAGCATAGCGATAGAACGAAGCAACTAGCATAGCAATGATAGTAATGAGATCCAAGGTGACGGTCATTTTGCCTGAAATCCCGCAAGGAAGAAGAACGAGTCCATGAAGAAGATGAAGCCATGTAGACGAACCAAGCATAGAAGAACGAATCCTCACGATCGCAACGAAACGGGAACTATCGAGAAGAAGCACACAACATAGTAAACACACCACACATGAACAAGACCTGATCCACAACAAGCATGATGCATGACAAAGTCTACATGAAGCTACTCATGGCAAGGGATGATGCAAACAAGAGCAACACATCAAGGCAAGTTTAAATGAGGCCGGAAACAACATATAACAAATCTGATAAGTCCTCATATGCAAATTTCGAAATTGGTCCAGATCTGAATAAACCTTATGTTCAAGTTGTTAAACAGAAAGTTAAAATGCACCAAGATGATCTACACGCTATTCTAGTCAAGTTACATATAAAGTTCATTAGATTCGGAGCTACGGCCTAAAAGATATGAGCAAAACAAGATAAGCCTGGCATTGATGCAAAATGCATACAAACATCAAGCAAACACCTCAAAACAAGGATGCAACATGATAATATGAAACTACATGCAAAAACAAGAAAGTTTCATATAGAGCACACTCAAAACGGAGCAACGGTTCAACACATACACCCTATACAAGTATAAAGGACAAGCTGTCCAAAACAGCAACTAGGCATATTGCAAGCATCAAAACAAAAGGCATGGGCATGATGTACAGGTAAAGCATGACAAAACATGAACACTGAGCTATCTCCAGAAAACACTAGAACATACTCAAACACACATGGCAAGATTGCAAATAATAACAGTTTCAGGCTTAGCAGAAAATAACATCAGGTTGCAATGTTTAGAGCTATCAAACAACATGCTACAGGAACTTATCATGGCAAACAAAGGCATGGCATGATACTACTAAATGCATAGAACAAGAGTCCCTTACTGACCATGAGCCAAAAAGGATCAGAAAATATGATGGCACCCATGTAAACATAGCAAGTTATATTACAGATTCATACATGGCAGGGACAACAATAAGTAGGCATGTTGGTGAGCTTGAACCACTCACCACAAAGAAATACATGGTATGGAAAGGCCACTCACAGCAAGAATACATGTTCATGAAGCTAAGAATGGCAAGAGCAAGTTCAAAGGGTGCATGGATCACTATCAACAATCATGGCAACATTGAACTTAATGTTAACAGGCTGACATCAACATTAATTAGCAACGTGAAATCAAGATAACAACAAGCTACAGCAGGCTATAAATGCAACCAGGGGCATGGATGGATAGAGCATGACATGTGTAACAAAACATCCTTAGTGAACATCTCCAGATTATGCATAGAATGACCTGTAGAAGTAGGTGTATATAGCATCATGATATAGCAGATTCAGCCTAGCAAAACAGCAACAGCAAGTACCCTACTTAACAAGCTCGATGCACTCACTACACAACTCACAAAAATACATGGATGGCACCACTATAAATATGGCATGGCATATCTCAAAACACATGTAGACATCAACCTCATAGGATGCACACATCAAATGCAACAAAAATGACAAATCATCAAGTTATAACAGTTTCAGCAGGTTAACATCATATAGCACTCTTGCAACGATGATTCAGGCATTAAGATGGACTCCAATAAACATGATGCAATGGAATGAAATGAAGTACTCGTTGAGGCGAACAATTGGACATATTACACGCACAAAACAGAGCAACAGATGCAGAGATACAATGCTATGAACATGGCATGATAATGCAAAATAACAGGGACTTGGGCAGAATTTTCGGAGGGGAAAAGTCAACCTTCGGTGGATCTCGCCGGAATCCCACCGGAGTCGCGGAAGAACTCGCCGTAGATCGAGAGGAGGTGGTCGGAGCTCGGGGAAGACGGATCCGGTCGGGGTCGACGCAGGGCGCCATGGGCGCCGGATCGGGCGCGCCGCTCCGGCGGAGCTCAGGCGAGGCGCGGCGGAGGCGACGGCGGCAGAGCTGCCGGGCGGCTCCGCCGGGCGGCTGGGCGCGGCGGCGAGGCCGGGCGACACGGAGGAGGCGCCGCGGGCAGGCCGGAGCGGGCTGGCGGCGGCAGCCGGGCGGCGCGGGAGCCGGGCGGCCCGGGCGCGGCGGCGGCGGGCTGCGGCCGGGCGGCGGCGGAGAGGCGGGCGGCGCGCTGGGACGGGGCAGGCGGGCGGCGGTCGCCACGTGGCGGCTCCGATTAGACGGGCGCGGCGGACGTGTCCGGTGCGGGCGGACGCGTCCGACGCGGCGCGTAGGGGAAAAATTAGGGTTTCGGGATTTGATCCGCGAATTTCAGGGGAGGGGCTAGTTTTATAGGTAGAGGGAGCTAGGAGAGTCCAAATGAGGTGCGGTTTTTGGCCACGCGATCGTGATCCAACGACCGAGAGCATGGAGGGGAGTTAGGTGGGTTTTGGGCCACTCTGAAGGGGTGTTGGGCTGCAAAGAGAAGGAGGCTTTACGGTTACCCGGTTAACCGTTGGAGTATCAAACGACCTCCAAATGACACGAAACTTGACAGGTGGTCTACCGGTGCTATACCAAGGCCACTTGGCAAGCCTCGGGCCATTCCGAGAAAGTTTAACACCCGCATTACGAAAAAGAGGTAAAAGGGGGCGCCGGGAGACATAGGAGTGTCGGATTGGAAAACGGACAACGGGGAAAATGCTCGGATGCATGAGACGAACATGTATGCAAATGAAATGCACATGATGACATGATATAAAATGCAGATGATGACATGGCAAAGTGCACCACGCAAGCACATGACATGGCAAGGACGGCAAATAACTGGCGGACACCTGGCGCATCGAATCAGGGGCGTTACACAAATACTCCCGACTTACATAATTTTAACATGTAGTATACCATTAACTTTGTATAACTTTTATACTTTTAACGGAAGAACTATTCTCCGTCTTATCCGCCAAGTATTTGTCGTAGTAGCGCTTCCAGTGTCCCTTCTGCTTGCAGTAGAAACATTCAGTCTCCTTAGAAGCTCCACCATTAATTCTCTTTTGTGACACGGTCTTACCGGCTCCTGAAGATTTCTTCTTGGACTTGCCCTTCTTCTTGAAACTGATGGTATTATTGACCATCAACACTTGTTTGTTCTTCTGTATTCCAGCCTCTGCAGTCTTGAGCATAGTGAACAACTCATTCACGCTTTTCTCCATACCATTCATGTTTTAATTCACGATAAAACCATCGTAAGATGGGGAGAGTGAAGCAAGCACAATATCTGTACCGACTATTGGAGGAAATCCAAATTCCAGAGAGCAAGCCTGTCAACATAGCCAGCTAGCTTCACTATATGCTCACTCATTGAGGAACCTTCTACCATCTTGCATTCAATCAAGGCCTTGGTTATTTGAAAAGTTCGGTCCTTGCCTGCTTCTTGTACAGAGCATCCAGTGACCCAATTATAAATTGAGTGCTTGATCGTTCAAATGCTTATATAGTTCACGATACATACAAGTCAACACGAGACACTTGACTGACTCATAATCATCATTACGAGCAATGAAAGCATCTACAACTTCTTGTGGTGCATCCTTTGCAGGTGGATCACCCAGGGGCTGATCCATCACATACTCCTTAGCATTCCTGAGAATAAATCTTTGGTTCCAGATCCAATCCGTATAGTTTCCACCATTTGCAACCAACTTTTCTTTCCCTAACATAGGGGCTAAGTTGAACATATTGCGATCTACAATGATAAACACAAGATTCACTTTAGACATTTGTTCATAATTATGTTGCACTAGTTTTTAAACAAATTTTAATATATAGTGCGCTCCCACTCAAATCAATATCTCTCATAATTCAAAGTGAGTGATTCAAGACCCTGATCTTGTTCACTGGATATCACTAATGACGTG
Organism: Aegilops bicornis; assembly: GCA_021605145.1. Classification (NCBI taxonomy): domain Eukaryota; kingdom Viridiplantae; phylum Streptophyta; class Magnoliopsida; order Poales; family Poaceae; genus Aegilops; species Aegilops bicornis. The sequence goes on from CM038675.1 coordinate 74,491,300, forward strand.
ACCGGTAGGCAATCTTTTGTTCATCTTTCGATGCTTCATGCTCCGAGCTCAGAACGATTCTGCCAGAACTTCAAGACAACTGAGTGCTATCTGCTTGCTCGGTCAGACCTCGCCCATCTTACACTTCACAATCCGTTTGTACTCTTGTGGACATGACCTACTCCAGAAAGCCACATGTTATAGATGGTTGCAACCCTGGGAAGAGCACCTTTTAACTTGATATTTTCAGTGAGAGATCACCCTAATAATTGAATAATGCGCAATCAAAGAGTGCAAACAATAAAGGGATAAACATCACCGGTAATTCATAATAGCATGATGTGATATAGCCGTTGGCGCCGGGAACTTCTCCATGATCCTATGTGGTCTTCATGAAAGTACTCTGGGACGGTGTCATATCCACCATCATGTTCTCATGCGTCTGGTGAAGCTACCTTACTCCGATTCCTCTGTGGCACATCTGTCAGTCCATCGATGAAAATAATGAGTTCAGCACGCAAGTAGTATAAGCGACAATCCCTTGGCTCCAGCCATCATGACATACTATGATGCGCAGGCCACTTAACGTTACATCATGTAACCATCTCATACATAAACTTATTATCATGATAAAGGCTATACCATATCACATGCAATCCTGCAAAACCAAGTTAGACATCCTCTAATCGGTTTTAGCAAAATTCGATTACGTGGCTGCTAGATTTTACGGTCAACACTAGTTACCTACGTCCACAAACAAAAGTGATAATCCTTGTTGCTAGATTAACTTTCGAGGTGTGTGAGGGAAGAGACTTAATTAAAAATCTCTAGCCCCACACTAAACTTCGTCAATACGTGTGACCCCCTAGAAGAACGAAAATCTCCTCTCGTGATCGCGATGGTTCACTATTCTTGACTATGATGTAGCCCAAATAACTGTTAGCAAATCATCGACAACCAGAGCTGATCGATTATCAAAACTTTGTCAAAAGCTACACCATGACGTCAATGAACTGGCCTGAAGCAACACTCATGGGAAGCATAGCAAGAACAACATCACTCACATCCACATGTGATCTAGATCGCAACCTGCACCTACTCATAAAACTGTTCATGATGCCACTATTGGGAAACATAATAGAAAACAAAAAAATGGCCTACGAACACCCATGAACAATATGAAGGTGCATTAGGGGATTGGGTCATGATTGTTACCAACTCCGAGTATGTAGCGAAAGCAGACAAGTCACTATAGATCATACTTGAAGTCCCTCGAACCGTCGATGAATGATCTCGCAAACCGCCCTTGAACGATCCCTCGAACCTAAGACCGAAAGCCCAACCTCTTTACAGTTTGCAGGCATACGATCTTCATGATGTAGCAGCGCTTCACCGCCCGGAACTAATCGCCGCTGGAGAATTAGAGGAGAAGACTAGAGCCACTCAGGCTTCTAATTATGAGGATAAGAGGAAATAGAACTAGCTCTAATTATCTCAATTAGAACTAGTAGTATTGGGCTAGAGGACACACCTAAAACTTGTATGAAGAAAAGGGCAAATACCTCCACTATATATAGGTTAGAGGGGGAAGGAGGGGCAGGCACCAAGGAGGGAAAGACCCTCCTTGGGGCACCGGCCAAGAGGGGGACTCCTCCCCCACTCAAATTCTGCCTCCCCCTATCGGAAGGGGATGCGTCTCCTCCACTTAGGCCCTTGTGGCCCAAGTTGCCTTCCACCTCTTGGCCTTTTAAGACCCGTTGATATTTGATTATTTATACAAGCCTTATAACAATTATTAGAGCCTTTTATATACAATTTAAGATCACCAGAAACATCTTCTCATATATATTGATTATCGGTAATATCCGGTATTGCTCGATAAACTCCGAAACCCTTCAGAGACTCCGATTGCTTCCGGTTCCTCTTGGAACTATTCTAAATATTAATGAAACTATTTCAAAAATAAGTCCTCGATACTCTTGTCCTACTAACACTCAAAAAATCATGATTACCTTAAACTTGTGACCACGTAGGTTCGGTAAACCATAGACATGAACGAAACCTCCTTCGTTCAATGTCCGATAGCGGAACCGTGGACGTCCATATCGATCCCTATGATTGCACGAATGACATTTGAGTGAACCTTTTGGTTATCATGTGATGTTCCTTTTGCTTCGCGATACTTTACAAAACTCGAGGTGAGATATATCGGTATCCTATTGAGTCATACACATGCTCATTATACCAGACTCCTTATTGTCGGTTTTGTTCTTCTTTCTCATTGTCGTGTTCCAGTATCCCCGTGACGAAGTCACATGTGTCTGGCCAGATGATGATGGATGTCGTCACACCAAGAGGGCCCTAAGAATATCTCTCCATCATGGGAGGAGCAAATTCCACTCGAGCTATCGTGTCCCTTATCAAACTTTCCAATGAACCTGTAAGTTGTCGTTATGATCACCAAGTTAGTGATGACGTTTGAGCAACCCCAACGCTGATCGTACGAAAAGAAGTGACCAAGATACTGTAGTGGTCTAAGGAACTAAAATCACAAGTTAACACTCCATGTTATAACAATTGACTCATGACGATATTATCTCAAAGTATAGCAAACAAGTTTGCATCGATTCGATATGATCATTCTTCTAACGTCATAATCTCAATGTCGTTTTGAGACTATCATTACACTTAACGATATCCCAAGATCCAAAAAACATAATCACCAACAACACTTGAGCTAGTCTTAGATGCGGGACTAGGAATCTTATTTTACTGTTTATCATTTTACACGTGCATATGAGTTTTCCACTAAATCACATATTCCAGGATCATATCAGTTATAACATAGAATATGAACTCTAAATTATGAACACAAAAACATAATAATAATACTATAATATTGATCTAGAGCATACTTCCAACAAAATTCAAGACAGTAACTTTCTTGGACCAATTCCAACTTACTGTGCCACCATAAATCATTTAGTTTGAAATCAAAAAATCGATGTGGAGCATAGATGAAGATTTTATCGATGTACTACTTACAACGAGCTTGTTTTGATGCAACTCCTCACACCAATCTCTTCATTTTCTCCGAATGCAACAACATGTCGTCAATACTTAGCGACATTTTCACTGCTATCCTATGATCAATAATTTGACCATTTTGGTAACTTTACTCACAACTTACTTCGAGTATGTTCATATCCGGTTATTTACATACCATAAAATTAATAAAAGTGTGATTTAAATCATGTATTTCACTCATCAGTATTTCAAGATACCGGTTGTTGCTAAGAATTTCTTTCATGTGACTTTGACAAGAAACTCTTCCTGGCGTTTTTCATACTAAACTGCTTTTAATATTTTGTCAACATGTATTTTGGTTAAGGTCGATTAGACATTACTATCTTCATAGATTAGTATGCATAATACCAGGACTAAACATTGGTTGTGTGCTTTACTGAAAAACTAGTTTTAATAAAGTCTTAATTTGTGTCAAGTACACATAGTGTTCAGAAATATTATTATGCTCCCACTTACTTTCTTGTAAATACAAGCATCTTTGCTTTTCTCGATGAGATCAAATTATTTGACCATTTCATCAGAACAAAGATTTCAACTTCATTATGTTTGTTTCAATCTATTATAGGATCTCTTGAACTTTTCTCACTTACTAGCATCCTATCGATCGAAAAATTACCTTGAGCCATCTAAAATATACAACCTTAGTACTATTTTCATCTCATGAGAATCATTTTGACATTCATCTATTATATCTCATATGAGTTTTCCACTAAATCACATGTTCCAGGATCATAACAGTTATAACATAGAATATAAACTCTAAATTATAAACACGGAAATATAATAATACAATATTATTTCTCTAGGGCATACTTCCAACAGAATCCAAGATAGTAACTTTCTTGTTCCAATTCCAACTTATTGTGCCACCATAAATCATTTAGTTTGAAATCAAAAAATCGCTTTGGAGCATAGATGAATATTTTATCGATGTACTACTTACAATGAGCTTGTTATGATGCAACTCCTTACAACAATCTCTTCATTTTCTCCGAATGCAAGAAACATGTTGTCAAGTACACACAGCGTTTAAAAATATTATTATGCTTACACATACTTTCTTGTATATATAAGCATCTTTGCTTTCCTCGATGAGATCAAATTATTCGACCATTTCACCGGAACAATGATTTTAACTTTATTATGCTTGTTTCAATCTATTATAGGATCTCTTGAAGTTTGCTCACTTACTAGCATCCTATCGATCGACAAAATTACCTTGAACCGTATCAAATATACAACCTTAGTTCTATTTTCATACCATGAGAATCATTTTGACATCCATCTATTATATCTCATAATTAAAATATTTAGTAATTACTAGTGAAACTCGAACTGATTTTAAGTATTGCTAGGATGAGGCAATCTCATTGTAGTTAACTCCTTTAACCAAACGAGGTCTTCCGATAGATGTTAGAAGTTGCCCTCTCCTATCAAAAGTTGTTGATCTTATAGATCCAATAAACAACTGTTGGGATGAAGATTTAGTAAGACAAACATTGTGGCCAATTGATGCTCAGAGGGTGCTTGCGATTCCCCTCCCCACGTTTAACATGTTAGATTTCGTTGCTTGGAGTTTTACAAAGAATGGAATGTTCACGGTTCGTTCTGCTTATCTTGAGGAATGGAACAAGCAACATCTGAGGAAATTGCAACACACAAATAGCATGGGGGGGAATAAATGTCAATGCTATTTGGAGTAAGATTTAGAAATTATCTTGTCCAACAAAGGTGCAGATTTTTATTTGACAGACCTTACACAGAACACTCCCGTGTCGTGTGACACTTGCAAATAGACATATGAAATTTTCGCCCATCTGCCCATCATGTTCAAATGGGCCTGAAGACACAAAACACTTGTGGTTTATGTGTCAAAAGGAAAAAGAGGTTTGGGAGAAGCTGGGATTGCATGAAGCCATTAAAAAAGCATGTGCGATCGATCGTGCGGGAGAAGTAGTACTCAAGTTTATACTTCTTATGTCAGAACATGAGCTATCTACAGTGGGCATACAGAACGTTCGCGAACTGATCGCTATAACAGCCTGGTATTTATGATGGGAAAGACGTTCCCTATTCCATCAGGGGAAATCCCAAGATACATACCAAATTTCGATGGGAGCCCGTGATATAATGACAAACTATGTTAATGTCCAATCCTCGAGGGCAACAAATAGAATAGAAGGATGGATGAGATCTCCTCTAGGTTTTGTGAAATTAAATGTCGATGCTTCTTTCGACCAAGACATGCTTAAAATCACAATAGGAGATGTACTTAGAGATGACAAAGGAAGATTCATCGTTGGAGGGAATTGGAGGATGGATTGGTGTGCAGATGTTTTAACAACAGAAGCCATGGCACTACGATTTGGCATATTACTTGCACAAAAGGAGGGAGGCAACCATCTTGTTGTTAACTCCGACAATATGGAAGTAATTGACACAATGAAGAATGAAGGACATTTAGCGGGAGCGACGGCTGCTGTGTTTGATGATTATTATTTTATGGCTTGTGGTTTCTCATCAATTAGATTTGAACAAAGTGGCAAATTAAATAGCTCATGAAATTGCAAGATTAGCTAAATTTTCTGAGACAAGGGATTGGTTCGAGGAACCTATGAATGATATTGTAATTTTTTTATAGATGACGTAACCATTATTATTAATAAATAAAGAGGATGTTTTACTTAAAAAAAGGTATTCTGGTAGATGTAATTTTCTACTCAAATACGCCCCATTTCTACCTGTCCTCATACGCGTCGTCCTCCCGGCCTCCACTTCATTCCCTCCTTCCCGTCGGTCCTCCCTCCTCCTCGCCCTACCCTTCTACAACCCCTGGTGAAAGCCCTACGTCGCCAACCCCGTTGCCATGGCACTGTAGCCGCCTCTCTTCCCTCCCGCTGCCCTCGACCATGGCGGCGGCGGCCTTCCTTCATGGGATCCCAGCCGCACCTCCAACCCTTCCTTCGACCAAGGCTTCCTCAAGGCGGCCTTCGACGGCAAGCTCCACCTCGTCAAGAGTAAGGACTACCTCCCTCTGTCCGCGTCCGCGATTACTTTCTTCATTTTCTGGTTCCCATCTGTTTCCGTGCTGATTTTGGCGCCGATTCATTTTGCATTTCAAAGGCGGCGAGGGTGGTGGGAAGGGGAGTATTTAACCGAAAACTACCACAATTGACGGAAACGTGACGAAAAACTACCACTTTACATTTTTGTGTGAAAAACTACCAAATTTGGACTAAACCATGGCAAAAAACTACCAACTCGCGAAATCGCTCGCTTCGCCCGCGCTAACCCCGAATCTGACCAGTTGGGCCCGCGAATCAGTCGCCACGCTGGCAAACGGACGGCCGTCGTGCGTTGACGGCCGTTAAAAGCCCGTCCGCTGTCAGAACGGCGCCTGTCGGTGGGCCAATAAGTGAGAGCGAGCTCAGCCACTCGCTCATTCTCTTCCTCCTCGCTCGCTCTCACTTGTCCTCATCCTCTCCCTCTCCCTGGTGCTCTGAGCTAGGTCAGCCTATCGCCATCGCTGCCGCGGACATTCCTGCCGGTAGAAGTTGAGGATGCCATCCTGGTATGACGAGGACAGCTCGGACGAGGACATCAACATGGTTTCAATGGACCAGCATCTATTTGTAAGTGCATAATGGTGGAACAGAGTTAGGGTTAGCATTAGTTCATCCAAATTAGAGATTCCAAGTTGCTTTTGGTTTGATTCGAAGTTTCTTTTGCAGGAAACCCCTGACAGTGTGGTGGAACCATCTTTCTGTGGTTCTTACACTAAATCTGAGCCGACGTGCATGATGCATCATCGGAGGCGAAGAAGATGGTGGCTTTTGAAGGTGCTTTGGTAGGAGGCGTTTCCTGGGTTGTCCTATGCAGCAGGTATTAAATCTTGAACGCTAACTTGTTTTGCTGGTGGAGATGTGTGATGTGTTTTGCTGTTGGAGATGTGAGATGTGTGGTGCAGCATGTGGTGCAGAGATGTGTGATGTGCAGAGATGTGTGCTATAGTTTAGAACGGAAACTTGAAAGTGCCATAAATATGGAAGCTATATATGAAAGTATATCTTTAGTTAACTGAATTCAATACATGACTGAACCTGAGAACACCTACAAGCAGATATCTTTAGTGTAATGTGAACCTGAGAATATAGCTGTTAACTGAAAAAGAAAAGAGTAGGTGTTAACTGAAAAAGAACAGAGTAGGTGTTAACTGAAAAGGAACAGAGTTAAATGAATTTATATCTACTTCTAAATATAGATGTTAACTGAATTTATCTTTGATGCTAAGTCAGGTGCATATTGATGTAAACAAAGGGTTTCAGTTAAATGAAATGACTTTATGACTTTAGTTTTCTGTACTAAGTTTGTTACTAAGTGCTTTGTGCTTAATTATAAATAATTGCTTCTGTAGGATGAAGGTGTGAACTGTGGGGTTACAGGTGGATGGATGGTCCTTGGCCAGAGATTCTACAAAGGTGCCTAACCAGGATTTGGGACATGTACCATTAGCAGAACTTGGGGAGGGTGAATGACAAACAAGCCCATGAGAAAGAGGTGGCCAAGCTACAGAAGGAAATTGATTTCCTGTCAAACAACTACAGCAATGGACTATACCAAGCTATTTGACTATCAAGATGGCAAGATGTCTCATGACATGGACTATACCAGTCAGGCAATCAATGAACTAAATGGGAAGAAGAAACAACTTGAGGATCAGTCAAAGATTGAGTTAAGTATGGAAAAGCTGAAGCTTGCCAAGGAGCAAAGGTGCATTCTTCAAAGCCAAGCAGAGATCATTCAGAACATGAGGAAGGCCATGAAGGAAGTGGAGGGGGACATGGACCTACTTAAGAAAGAGAAGAAGAAGCTGGAGTATCTGATTGCTGATCTGCTCAATCTTTGGGCATGCCGACAAAGATAAAATTTGGAGAGTATCAAGGCAACTATGAATGAGTGAAGTGGTTGGTTTGTGGGTTAAGTAATTAGTAGGCCTATATATATAGCTGGCCTTGGAATGTCATGCATGTTAGGTGTATATTTTGGGAAGTTTCATGTGCTCTCAGAATGGTATGAGGGAGGGAGGTATTGCTATGGTTTAAGAACTATTTGGTTTTATCTATGATGTAATGACTATTATGTTAAGACCTACTATGCTAAGTACTCATGCTAAGTTAAGTAAGTAAGAATGTTTTATCTATGATGAGGTTGTTTTACTCTGCATATATCATGTGTGGATAATTGACAGTAGTGACATAGTTGGAAGTAGCAAGTAACATATATAGCAATTAGCTTAGATAGTCTGACAAATAACTTAACATATGTAGCAAGTAGCAAGTAACATATATAGATAGTCTGACATAGATAGATAGTACTGCCATTCATAGTCTGACATAGATAGCAACTACTAGTAGATAGTGCCTGGCATAAAGATCAACTAGTAGTAGATAGTGCCTGACATAAAGATCAACTAGTAGTAGATAGTGCCTGACGAAACTGAACTTAGGAAAGTTCAAGACTGACGAAACTGAATATTAGTGCAGCAGTTCACTCCTCCTTCTTCAGCATCTTCAGGCGCTGGGAGCGGCGCACCACAGTCACGGCCGCCCTCTTCTTCTTGCCCAGCGCCGGCTCCAGCACATCTTCCTTGCCGCCATCTTGTTCTTGCTTCACGACGACGCCGTCTGGGAGATCGGCGACCTCCGGCAGCGCATCCACGTGGATTGGGCGGTTCCTATCCCCCTCCACGACGTCGAGGATGGGAGCCAACATCTGCAGTTCAGGCTCGTCATCGGAGAGGACGACTACCTCATCCACCTCGTCGTCAGAGTCGTCAGAGGGCTCGTCATTGGACTCGTCGTCAGTGGACTCTGTCGGATGTCGGGTTCCGACAGACCCTTAAGGTTCGAACTCTGGGGTGCGCGCAGAGATCCAACCCTCCACCGTCTCGTACCTCGCCGAATCGCAAGAACCTAAACTACTCGCAAGAACAGCACAAGAGACACGAGATTTATACTGGTTCAGGCCACCATCGTGGTGTAATACCCTACTCCAGTGTGTGGTGTGTGGATACCTCTTGGGCTATTGAGGAACAGTACAGGGAAGAACAGCCTCGCGAGGGTCTGTTCTTGGTGGAAGCGATGAACTGCTAAGTGGTGTCCCGTAGCTCTAGCTTGAGGATCGGGTCTCTATCTCTCTCTCTGGATTCCGAATGGTGGATCCTTCGTCCCCCTTCCTATGGTGGCTAGCTCTACTTATATAGACGAAGGCCCTGGGCCTCTTCCCAAATATTGAGCGGGAAGGGCGCCGACAATTGGCCATTTGAAGGGAACAGCGGGTACACTTATCCTGACTAAAGTTGGTCCTCGCCTGCCAAAGGCTCTGGAGATGACGCCTGCTTGGGCTCCACGATGACTGCATTCCAGCCGTTGGGGCTGGTCTTGGTCTTGTTGCACCGAAGCAGATGCCTTTGCTTGATGCTCTCGCCTGCGCTTGCTCCCTTTGCACCAAAGAGGAAAGAAGGGGCCTGCCTTGGCTGGCGCCCGGCCCAGGCGCCCTTGGTAAATCATGGCTTGCATCATGGGCACCTCGCGAGGTACCTGCCTTGAACTCTCCGCCTCCTCGTGAGCCGGCTGATGGGGCTGCGCTGAGGAAGCTCTTGGTCGTCCGCCCAGCAATCTGGCCCCTCGCGAGGGTCGTGAGCTTGCGTTGATGAAGATGGGCTGTCTGGGCCTCCTTTGAGCCACGTCGCGAGCCGCGAGCGAGCAAGTCTGGGGACCCCGTTCCCGAACACCGATAGTAGCCCGGGGCCTGGCGGCGCCGGACTTGGCCGTGCGAGGAAGGCGAAAAGGGCAAGTCTGAGCGTCGTGGGCCCTAACAGCCTGCGGCCTTGGGTGCCGCGTGGCGGTTGAATGGACGTGGGCACCTCTGCAACCGCGCGGGTTGATAATAGAGCGGCATCTTCCTTGCCTCCTTTACTTTCTCCAGTTGCTGCTCAGATCCCCTTTCTTGCGCCTCGCCCCCTGCTTCCAAGACCTTCAGATCCACTCCGCCTTCATGCCCTAGCCAGTCATGGCTCCTCGTCAAACCCCGACCGGAGCCTGGTACTCTCCTGCCTTGGACCCGCCGAATGTGTCAGCGGCGAGCCTTGCAATCGCCCGGTTGGCGGAGGCGCAGGGCTTCAATGGAACGGCGGTGTTCAAGGCCGGCTCCTCCGCCCCTGAGGGAAGGGGGAGTACCTTCTACCCGTTCTTCGTGAGCGCCATCATTGCCAGTCTGGTGCCTCCCTTCTCTGAGTTCTTCTTTTCCGTCCTCCGCCATTACAACATTCACGCTCTGCACCTTCATCCCAACTCCATCCTTCTTCTGGCAATCTTCGCCTACTATTGTGAGGCCCATGTTGGGGTGAAGCCCTCGGTGGCCTTCTTTGCGCCACTACTTCTTCCTCCGACTCTCCCGTGGTTCCGTCTCCGGCGTGTGCGAGCTTCATCGCTTCTGGCGGAGCCATCGCCATTCGAACCACAGGAAGCGGATAGAGGGCTTCAGGAGGCGAGTGGGTCTGTTGGATGCCGGGCGCATCCACCCTCGGTGATCCTGCCCACGGAGCCCGGCCGAGAGCTCGACGATCGGGTCCCGAATGGAGCTTGGGATCCCAGCTGGCCGGTCTGGAGAAGATGGACGCAGATCTAAAAGTCGGCCCGGCCTTGGCGGCGAGGCTGACTGGCGCGTCGCTGCTGAGGGAGTTCCTGGAGCACCAATTGGCTCCGCTTCACCAGTACCCGCTTTCGATGTGGAGGCCACACCCGAGCCCCGTGGCCCTGGCCGGCGAGGATCTGGCGACGATCCTCCAGTCCTTGGTTGAAGCGATGTGGCGAGACTGAGGCGCCCTGCGCCCCTGTTTCTTCGCGAGGATTGGGAGCAGGTTGTGGGGTCCATGACCGCCTTCAATGGGGACGGACTCGTGCCCGCGGAGGCTCCGGAGGACCTGGTGGACGTGTCTTCTTCCGACTCCGGCGAAGAGACGGAGGAAAGAGAGCCAGGAGAAGGGGTTGATTCGGGGGCGGAGTCAAGGGCTCCTCCCCTGCGGCGCAGGCCCCGCGTCCTCCGCCTCCCCGAGAGTGATGACGACGAGGATGAGGTGGCGGGAGGCGAAGCCTGCCCCGATCCCGAAGGACGGACTGGGCTGGTCCCCAGCAGGTCCGCCCGGCCCCGGGGCGATCCGCAGACGCACCTCCTGCTCCTGATCCCCTTGAAGCTGATCCCTGCAGCCGGCTCTCGGGCTTCAAGTATGGCCGGAGGCTGCTCGAGTCCACCAGCGACGACTTGTAAGTGCCTGCTTCCCGTCTTGATCATTGCTCTGCTGACGAGATCTGATGTCCATGTTCCTTGGCCAGGCCGGCGCCCGCGGCGAAGAAGCTGAAGGGGGCTCCTGAGGCTCCATCCGTGATGGTGCCGTTGCCCGAAAAGGGAGATGATCCCGACGCCCAAGTCTCTCCTGCCCGGGCATCCTCGCGAGGCCTGGCTGAGCCAGCTGGGGCGAGCTCAGCCCCCTTGACCCAGGCGACTCCCGAGGTGGCCTTGCTGGACACTGCCTCTACCGTTGCCGTGGCGCCGCTGGTTCCGCCTCAAGGCGCAGTGGCTGCTCCGCCGCCATCTCCTCCTACTCCGCCAACTGCTGTCTCTCCGACTCCTCCCGCTGTCCTGGATCATGCTGCCGCTGAATTGGACCGGCTGCGGCAGGATCTTTTGGGCGCCGACCCTCGCTTGGTGGCCGGGCGCTTGAGCTGGCCTCTGGTCGGATTCACGCCCGGCCTTGATTGGCGGCGCTGGTCCAGGCCTCGATGGCTCTTGACGAGGAGAAGCAGGTTGTTCGTGAGGCGGCGGTGGCCTGATGCTGCCACAGGGAGGCAGCCAGCATCCAAGGTCGTTGTGAGACGCTGGAGGGCGAGCTGAAGGGCCTGCAGGACCAGCTCGCCGAGGAGGCACGCCTCCGCCAGGAGCAGGAGGAAAGCATGAAGGCTCGCGAGGCGGCCGCCAAGGACCAGGAGGCCAAGCTGAAGAAGCGTCGTGACCGCCTGGACGCGCTGGAGCAGGAACTGGAGGCAAGGAAGGTCGAGCTGGACGCCAAGGCGCGGGTTCTTGCCGAAGATCGCATGGCCTTCATGGATATGGAGGTGAAGGCTCGCGCCTTGCTGAGGGAGCTTCATGACAGCGGCCTGGAGAGCCCACTGGCCGGTGCAGCAAGCTGCTTCCCTTCCTGATTCGTGCTCTTGAAGATGTCTCCCTTGGTCTTGGCCCCACGGCTCAGGCCGAGGCGCGTGTCTTGTCTTCTGCGGCACTGACGCGGATCCTCACCCACATCTATCTTCGCGATCCCAGCATCGACATGGACAGCCCTCTTTGGAGCGACAAGCGGCGAGCATGCGGCTGCCATTGCCGAGGCTATGAAGGGTCGCGTGGAGGCTCTGTTGGGAAGTTCCGGGCCTTGACACCAAGCCGAGCGGGCGCTGCCGGCCCTGCTGCTTCACGAGGCGAGCCCACTCCGCGTTGCTCCACCGCCGACAAGTGACTCCGTTGTGGCTCATGTCCTGCTTTTACTTCTTGCACGTGTATCATGCCTCGGGGAGGCGTTTAAACTTGCGTTTGGGATTGCAATGACAGTGTGGACTGTAATATTTGCTTTTGAATTCCTTGAAATTTGTGCTTCCTACTTGCTTATGTTCTACGTCTGCAGAGCCCGGCCCCGCGCATAACTCAACCGCCGTTAGCGTTTGAACTAAGGGTGAGGGGCTACGTGACAAGTTAGGCTCTGAGTCGCGATGCTCAGAGTCCCCTTGGCGCCACGAACAGCAAGTAGGGAGGTGAGGCGGGCGGATCCACCGTTCTCGTCTGCAGAGCCGGCCCGCGCATACCTCAACCGCCGTTAGCCTTTTGAACTAAGGGGTGAGGGGCTACGTGACAGTTAGGCTCTGAGTCGCGATGCTCAGGAGTCCCCTTGACGCTCAAGCGGCATGCGTACCTTAGCTCCGCTCGGGAGTGGCGTCTGACGAACCAGGCCCGAGGGGCTGGCTGGTGGCTTGCGTCTGGGCGTGACCCAGCGCAGCCCCGTGCCCAGCCCTCGCGCGGTGCTCGAGGGGAGGCGTGGCAGCGAGGCCGGACAAGCTCTGGGCTCCCCGAGGTTGATGCGACCGGAGGCCACCCTCGGTTGTTTATCACCGGTCTGAGCATAAGCGCTTCCGCATGCGTGCGGGCATAGCCGCTCCTCGGCGATGTCGTCGGCCAGTAGCAGCATGGTGCTTCCACTGGAACGTGGGAGGGGGCTCCCCTCCGGGAGGAGCCCCCGGGGCGTATACAGCCCCACCCTGACACGTGGCTGGCACGGTAGGGATGGACGAGGTGTATCTGGGCACCCGTGAGCCAGCGCGGGACTCACGGGGCCCTACCTCAAGGCGGGTTGCGCCTGGCTCTGGGCCTTATCTTCGAGTGTGTTCCTGCAAATTTGGCGGATGCCGGTGCTCTCGTCTTCGGATCCGGCTCTCGGGCTGGTCTCGGCCGTTCTTTGGCAAGCTGTGTCGCGATGCCATGGGCAAGACCGGAGGGTGAGGGCGGAGAGCGGTAGGAGCCACAGTCGCGATGCTCAGGCACCCCCCCTTTAACGCACAAGCTAGGTTAGATGACACAACTCTACGTCCTCGGGTCCCGGCTCTCGGGCTGGTCTCAGCCGTCGCTGGCAAGCCAGGTCGCGATGCCATGGACAAGACCAGAGGGTGAGGGCCGGAGAGCCGGTAGGAGCCCTGAGTCGCGATGCTCGGGCACCCCCCCTTTAACGCGCAAGCTGGGTCAGACGCAGCAACACTACGACCTCGGGTCCCGGCTCTCGGGCTGGTCTCTACCGTCGGCCGCAAGCCGGTCGCGATGCCATGGACAAGACCAGAGGGTGAGGGCGGAGAGCCGGTAGGAGCCACGAGTCGCGATGCTCGTGCACCCCCTTTAACGCATAAGCTGGATTGGATAATGAAACTCTCGTCCTCGGGTCCCGGCTCTCGGGCTGGTCTCTACCGTGTTGGCAAGCCAGTCGCGATGCCATGGACAATACGAGAGGGTGAGGGCGGAGAGCGGTAGGAGCCACGAGTCGCGATGCTCGGGCACCCCCCTTTAACGCGCAAGATTCCGCCACCCGGAAAAAGGCACCAAATAACAAGCATGGTGGGGCGAGAGCATAATCCTAAGGAAAAGCATGAAGGATACATGCATTTGGGGCTGGCCCGAGCGGCTTGGGGATGATGCAGCCCGGCGCCCCAACAGGATAAGCTAAAGACATGAAATAAAGGGATACATGCCGCAGGACGGACCCATGCGGCACAGGAATACGCGGCTCAAGGCGCTCCCACCGGAAATAAAACTTAAAGATGTCACCTGGTGATGTTGGGGATGAAGGGTTGTTGATGTAGCAGACTCGGTGGGCTGCGGAGCCGATCCTCACGAGCCCCAGGCCCAGGGGCCTCGGGAGGCTCCGGGAGGCGTGGCGGCTCCTCATGGGCCATCTCCATCTCCGCCCGGGGCTGCAGGCGTGCGACCTCTTAAGCCTCTAGGATGGTCCTCATGAGGCAGTGCGCAGCAGCCGTGTTTGGCAGGCCATAAGGCATGCGTACGTAGCTGTGGGGCGGACCCTCGCAACGTCCCACTCGCGAGGGCCAGTGGCGCTCTTGAGATGCGGCTCGGTTGAGCCCTGGTATGCCGATGCAGACGCGCAGCCTACCATCCTCGCCTGGATGGGGGGCCACAGCGGGTAGGCGTCGGCTGCCCCTCATGACCCTTGACTCCTGTAACTCCTGAATGGCCTTGCTGATGAACTCTTGAGGGTTCTGTCCTCCTGGTCTTGCTCCTGCTTGAGGGAAACATGCTTCGAAACACGCCTCCACGTGGTGCCCAAGCGCCTCCCTCGAGACCTTGGCGAGGTCACGGCCCTCCAGGGGAGAGCCCCCAAGCCCTGCCTGAGGAGGGCGCCGGCGTGCTTTCCTATGCGATGGAAGGAGGCTCCCCCTGGCCCGGTCTTGGGCCACGAGAACTGTCTCTTGAAGAGCCGGGCGGTCGATGTCTTCTTCTTCTTGGTGCTGCCTCGGGAGGCATCCTGCTGCTTGTGGTGCAGGTCTTCCGGCGATGCGGCTGAAAAGCTCGCTCCGGGGAGCACTGCTGCATCTCTCTCTTCACAGGCACCGTGATGACCCGCCGCTTCTGGCATCTTGAGGATGTTGTAGCCATGGTGGAGTTACGACCATGAACTTGCCCAATGCTGGGTACCCGAGGATGGCGTTATCTGGCGGGCGAATGTGGGCGACGTCAAAGTCGATGAGCTCGGTGTGGTAGTTGTCGCGGGCCCGAATGTGACAGAAGGCGGACCTGCCCGATCGGGACCGTGGAGCCGTCGGTGACTCGGAGAAAGGCTTGGTTGGTCTGAAGCTGACCGTAAGGCACTTGAAGATTGTTGAAGCGTCTCCACGGACGGGGCGTTGAGCCACTGCTCTGCCGTCGATGAGGGTCTTGGTGACCAGCATGTTCTTGATGATTGGGGAGCAAAGCATCGGAAGAACTCCGGTGGCTGCGCGCCTTGAGCTGATCCGCTGAGCTGAGCGTGATGGCGCATGCCGACCACCCGAGAGGCGCGTGGACTCGAGCTTGGGGAGGACTGCATTCACTTCACAGGCGAACTGCTTGAAGATGCGGTGAGAGGTGGGGCTTGAGCTCCGCCCAGATCTGCAAAGCGATCGCACGCGCTTCACAGAAGCCCCAGTCCCTGCCCCGATGACGGTCTTCGACCCTCCTTGGTGGCGACGGCAGCGGAGGGAGGCCTGCGTTCCCTTGCGGACGATCCTCACGAGGCTGATCCCTCCAGCCCCCCTCGCGAGGTGGGTCCTGCCAGCGGTCCTCGCGAGGTTGGTCGCGCCACCCTTGGCGCGGGCCGCGGTCTTCCCAGCGTCCTGCATTCCTTCCTCCTCCTCGGCCGTAGCCCCGGTCGCTGCGCTCGGGGCGTCTGCCGACCCTTCCTTCGCGCATGGCCCGGAGTTCTTGACATTCATTGGTGTTGTGGGTGTGGAGGTCGTGGTACACGCAGCATCTGGCTGCCCTTAGAGGACTCGGGCTGATCTACGCCTCGCTTGGTGTGCGGTTCGGCCGCGAGCACGGCAGCCCCTGCGCTTCACGTCCATGGCCTTGGACTTCTTCTCTTGGGATCCGCGGCGAGCAGCTCGAGGAGGAGGCGCCCTCCTCGGCCTGGCGCGCACTTGGTCGCTAAGTTGAACAGCTCGAGGAGGTGCACGAGATCTTCATGCATCGCCAGCTCCTCCTTCATCTTGACGTCGCGCCGCCGTCGGAGAAAGCGAAGATGATGGCCTCCTCCGTTACCACAGGGATCTTGAGGCTGCGTTATTGAAGCGCTGGATGTACTTTGCGAGGTTTCCCACAGCTTGATCCGGCGCATGTCGCTCACGGCGGGTGGCGGTCGTGAGTACCTTGGAAGTTGGCGATGAAGCGGGTGCGCATCTCGGCCCGAGAAGAGATCGTGCACAGGGCGGATTCAGGAGCAGTGCGGGCTCCGTCGCTTGAGCGCCATGGGAAACCAGTTCACCATGACCTTTTCATCCCGTCGGCAGCTTGATGCCCAGCTCGTGAGAGCTGGAGGAACTCCGTAAAGGTCGGTCATGCCGTCGTAGCGTGGAAGGCGGTCAGTCTGGCTTGAACTTGGCGGGCCCGCAGCGAAGCGCAGCCGGTGGTGAAAGCGCGGCAGCCCGCCGTGGCGGGAGGCCTCGGACGGCGAAGAGCTTGGTCTTGCTGCCCCCTGCGCCCGCGGGGGCAACACGAAGTCTTTGACGTCTTTGGGCGGGGAGCGCTCGGGCAGCTTCTTGCTGGCGAGGAACTTCTTGGCAGCTCTGCTCTTGCTGCGCGCTGGCGGAGCAGGTTCCGCCCAGGCCGCATATGAACGGCGCCGTCTTGAGGAGGAGGCGGCTGACGCGCCCCGGGAGCTTCATCGCCCGTGCGGGGCGGGGTGTGGTGCAGCGAGATAGACGGCGCGGGGTCTCCTCCCGCAGCGCGGACGAGCTCGACGACGCGGTCGAGCCATTCTTCCTAGACGTCGTCGACGGGGCGGTAGCGTAGGAGCTCGTTGGCCGCGATGAGTGCAGCTCGGGCCTCCATGGCCGCGCGGGGCGCGCGTGACGACGAACCAGCGGGGGTGAGCGAAAGCGTGGCGGTGCGGCCGTCCCGCCTCATGGGCCAGAGTCTTTGGGGCGGCGCTTGCTGCTCGTTCCCGCGGGCGGTGGCGGCGTTGACAGGTGACGAGGAGC
The DNA here is from genome assembly GCA_021605145.1 of Aegilops bicornis. Lineage (NCBI taxonomy): Eukaryota > Viridiplantae > Streptophyta > Magnoliopsida > Poales > Poaceae > Aegilops > Aegilops bicornis. The sequence goes on from CM038675.1 coordinate 74,508,705, forward strand.
AGCGAGGGCGCCCGCCGGCGAGCCGTCTGGGCGACATGGGAGGCGAGGGCGGCTCGGCGCTCGGCGCGGGCCCGACGAGCATCAGACATGGTTGCGGTGGTCGAGAACTTGGCGACGAAAGGCAGATTCCGGCGCACCCCCTACCTGGCGTGCAAAATGTCGGATTTCAGGTTCCGGCAGACCCTTAAGGTTCGAACTCTGGGGTGCGCGCGGAGATCCAACCCTCCACCGTCTCGTACCTCGCCGAATCGCAAGAACCTAAACTACTCGCAAGAACAGCACAAGAGACACAAGATTTATACTGGTTCAGGCCACCATGGTGGTGTAATACCCTACTCCAGTGTGTGGTGTGTGGATTGCCTCTTGGGCTTTTGAGGAACAGTACAGGGAAGAACAGCCTCGCGAGGGTCTTTTCTTGGTGGAAGCGATGAACTGCTAAGTGGTGTCCCGTCGCTCTAGCTTGAGGATCGGGTCTCTATCTCTCTCTCTGGATTCCGAATGGCGGATCCTTCGTCCCCCTTCCTATGGTGGCTAGCTCTACTTATATCGGCGAAGGCCACAGGCCTCTTCCCAAATATTGAGCGGGAAGGGCGCCAACAATTAGCCATTTTGAAGGGGAACAATGGTACACTTATCCTGACTAAAGTTGGTCCTCGCTTTGCAAAAGGCTCACAGTGATGACGCCTTTGCTTGGGCTCCACGATGGCTGCATTCCAGCCGTTGGGGCTGGTCTTGGTCTTGTTGCACGAAGCGGATGCCTTTGCTTGATGCTCTACGCTGCGCTTGCTCCCTTTGCACCAAAGAGGAAAGGAGGGCGCTGCCGGGCTGGCGCCCAGCCCGGCACCCTTGGTCGTCATGGCTTGCGTCATGGGCACCTCGCGAGGTACCCTGCCTTGAACTCTCCGCCTCCTCGTGAGCCAGCCTGACGAGGCTGCGCCTGAGGAAGCTCTTGGTCGTCCGCCCCGTGAGGCTTGGCCCCTCGCGAGGGTCTTGAGCTTGCGTTGATGAAGATGGGCTGTCCTGGGCCTCCTTTGAGCCACGCCGCATGACGCAGGCAGGCAAGTCTGGGGACCCCCGTTCCCAGAACGCCGACAGACTCGTCGTCAGAAGACTCGCTGTCAGAGTCGTCAGAGGGCCCAAGGACCCATGGATTGCGCCTCTCCCAGTAGGCGTTGTTGATTGGGGCTGGGAGAGCGAGGACGGCGTCGGTGACGTGGTCCGCGGCGGCCGGCGGCGTGGTGGATGAGAGGTACATTCACCATCTGGCGCGCTGCCTGGGGTCAGGGGAGCGCTGCACCTCACGCATCGCCCACAGCAGAATGGTCGGCGGCGGGATGGTGCGGCCGGCAGGGAAGGCGCGCTGCTTTTCAGCAGCCGTCATCACCTTCACGAGGCCTCAAGCATGGTTCTTGAGCATCGCGATACTGGGGAACCAGCGCGCGATCTCCCTGTACTGCGCCCGGATCTCCTTGTTGTTGCCGGCGAGAGCTTCGATGGCCAGCTGCCATTCCATGGCGACGGCGGTGGCGGTGGTTGTCGACGGTGATTTCCACAGGAGAGAGGGGGAAGTGGAGTGGGCGATGCGAGCGGCGAGTGGGCGAGTGAGCAGAGGGCGTGGTGGGTGGACACGTAATAAAGTCGTAGAATCCGAAACGACTGGTTTTAATCAACGCACGCTCACCACACTGTCGGCTGCTACGCACGCTGAAAAGAGGACGTGGCTAACAACATATAATAAGTTTGGCCGACGCTAGTCAAACAAATCACCAGCACTAGCCCATTGGTATTGAACGCATAGTTACAACCAAGCGGTCACAGGTTCGAACCCGGGCGGACTTTTTGTGCAGATTTTTTTCCTACAATGAATTTGGCAGTAACTTCTGAACTGTAGAAATGGCAAATTAAAAGAAAATAAAACAAATTAAAACAATTAAAACATGCACCTAAACTGTACAAATGGCAAAGTAAAACAAAAAAAAACAAATCAAAACAAATCAGTGGCACTTAGCCCATTTGTATTGGGCACAAATAAGTACCATACATTCAACATTGTCCACAAGTTCACATGTCTGAATTTAAACACAAACTTAGTAGCACAACACACATTTAGTAGAAGAACACAAACTTAGTACCATACACAAATAAGTACCATACACTCAATAGTTTCCACTAGCATTGAAATAGGATGCAAACTTGCTAGGAGGTTTCCTCTTCCTCTTGCCTACCAATATCCCTGGTTCTCCAGTGGATGTTCTTGGTGCATTGAATGTTCTTGTACATGCTGATCCTCTTGTTCTTGGAGCTCTTGTTGATGCAGATCCTGTTGCAAGTGCTGGTGAAGAGCTGGCTGCTCCTGCTGAAACTGTTGATGTTGAACCTCTCTTATTTGCTGCTGTTTTTCTGTTCCTCATTGCTTTAGGAGGTGGGCGGATGATCTTTGGCATCTGTGTAGTTTGATGTTGAGGTGGTGGTTGTGGAGGTGGATGTGTAGCACTAGAGGAACCCCTAAAAATTTCTCTATTATCTTGCAAGACAAAATTAAATCAGTTAGTAAATAGACCAGAACTAAAATAATTAAACAAAGAATGCATCATTTTTGAATGACCTAGTTGTAACACCCCGGATGTAACTTTCCATATTTGTAACTCCAACTCTTGCCATTTTCGGCATTGTGATATGATTTTCCCTCCGTGGTTGGGTTTTTGTCTTTTGTTTTGCTTTTTGTTCTTGTCATGCATCTCATATCATGTCATCATGGGCATCTCATTTGCATACGTGTTCGTCTCATGCATCCGAGCATTTTCCCCGTTGTCCGTTTTGCAATCCGGCACTCCTATGTCCCCAAGCGTCCCCTTTTACATTTTTCCGTGGCGGGTACTAAAATTTCTCGGAATGGACCGAGCCTTGCCAAGTGGCCTTGGTACACCACCGATGAACCACACTGTCAAGTTTGGTCATTTGGAGCTCGTTTGGTACTCCAACGGTTAACCGCACTCTCGCAAAGGCCTCTTTTAAGTTGCAGCCCAACACCCCTCCAAAACAGCCCAATAACCCATCTAAGTCACTTCCATGCTCTCCGTCGTTCGATCACGATCGTGTGGGCGAAAACTACACCTCATTTGGAGCTTCCTAGCTCCTTCTACCTATAAAAACACCCCCTCCCTAGCCCCTAACCCTAGCCCCGCGCCTCTCCCCGCCGCCGGACGTGTCCGATTCGGGCGGACCGCGTCCGCCCGCCGCCGCCAACCGTCGGGCAGCGCCACGTGCGCCGCCGCGCGCCAGCCCGCCCGCGAGCCCTCGCGCCCGTCCCGGGCGCGCCTCGCCCCGCTGCCGCCTCCGCCCTTGATCGCGCCCGGCCGTCGCCGGCTACCTCGCCCGCTTCGCCCCATCCATGCCGCCCGCTTTCGCCCGCCGCCCTAAGCGCCAGCGCCCTTTCGCCGCCCGGCGCCGCCGCCCGCCCGCCGCCGCGCCCGGCCCGCCTCCTGCAGCCCCTCCTCCTCTGACCCGGCCTCTCCTCTCCGGCGAGCCAGCCCCGCCTCTCGAGCCCAGCCCGGATCTCAGATCCAATCGCCGGTTGACTTCTTCCCCCCGAAATTCCTCCAAGTCTTTTATTCTGCAGTATTTTGTTGCATATTCATCATCCCATAACTCTATACCCGTAGCTCCGTTTTGGGCTTGTAGCATACCGAAATGTTCGCCTCAAAGAGAAGATCATTCGATCTCATTGCGTCATTTTCATTTAAGCTCATATTGATGTCCGAAATGCTGTTAGAAGAGGGCTATGTGATGTTAGTTTCTGTTTCTTAGCAGAACATGCACTTTTGTCATTTTTGCCATGATTGATGTGTGCATCCTATGATCTTGAGTCCTACATGTGTTTTGTAATATGCCATGCCTTATTTACAGGGGTGTATGCCATGTATTTTTGTGATCTCTGTGGTGACTAGCACAAGCATGCAAACTAGGCTTCATGATGTTCCTGATTTCAGCCCCTGTTTTGCTGATATTTTTATGCCATGTTAACTTGATGCTACCGAGAGATCCATGCATAGTTTGAGATACTTCAGTAAGAATGTTTTGAACATATGGTTATGCTACATCTATCCATGCCCTTGTTTGCAATTATGGAGTGCCATAGCTTGAGTCAATCGAGCTCTACTTTTTCTATAAAATGTTTCCTGGCTGATTGTTTACATGTTATTCAATTTTGCCAAGGTTGTTGTAGTTGATTCGTGTATGCTATGATGTTGTTCTTGCCATGTGTAGCTTCTATGACATGTCTTCTTGATGGATGTATGCTTAGTTTATCATGAAATGCTCTGTAGTGAGTGCATTGAGCTCTTAGACATGCCTACTTGTCATCTGTTTTTGTCATGCCCTGTTGTTGAATCAGTTAACGAAACTTGCTATTTTGACATGGGTGTTATTATATTTTCTGATCCTTTTTGGCTTATGGTCAGTAAGAGACTTTTGTCCTATGTTTTGAGTAGATTCATGCCATGCCTTGTTTTACTATTATAAGTTCCTGTAGCATGTCGTTTGCTTGCTCTGAACATTGCTTCCTGATGCTGATTCTGCCATGTTCAGTATTTCACCGTCTGTGAAGCTGATATATTTTGCACTTTTGCCATGCTTGTTTGGACCTGTTATGGTGTGATTTAGCTATAGCTCAGTGTTCATCTTTTTTCAGGCATCTTGAGTAGATCACTGCCATATGCTTTTCTGGTATGTTTGGGTGCAGTAGCCTAATTTCTTGTTGCTTGCTAAGTGGTATCGTGTTGTTAATGGCAGATTTGTGTCATTCTTGTTTTGCTTGTCATTTGCAAACCGTGCATCCGATTCCGATGATCTTTATATCGATTTCAACCGAAATCATCTCACCTTTCAGCGGCATACTTGGTTTGCCAAGTTGATGCCTGGTTCATCATTTTCCTTCCGGAGCACGCATACGCATTGCATATCACATCTCGCATATCATGCCTTGTATTGCATCATGTTGCTTGTGCATTGCACCGTGATTTATTGTGGTTCCTTTGTTTGTGTTCTTGCTTTGGGTAGAGCCGGAGAGGCGAGTACGTGAGCGAGGAACCTGTTGAGAACGCTTACGAGGATCAAGCTTTCGACAACTCTGAGAACTTTGCGGGCAAGATGACCATACCCTCGAAATCACTTCTATCTTTGCTTGCTAGATGCTCGCTCTTTTGCTATGCCTATGCTACGATGCCTATCACTTGCTTATCATGCCACCCATATTGCCATGTCAAACCCCTAACCATCCTTTCCTAGCAAACCGTTGTTTGGCTATGTTACCGCTTTGCTCAGCCCCTCTTATAGCGTTGCTAGTTGCAGGTGAAGATGAAGTTTGTTCCTTGTTGGAACATGGAGATGTTGTTCCTTGTTGGAACATGTTTACTTGTTGGGGATATCACAATATATCTGCTATAATTAATGCATCTATATATTTGGTAAAGGGTGGAAGGCTCGGCCTTATGCACAGTGTTTTGTTCCACTCTTGCCGCCCTAGTTTCCGTCATACCGGTGTTATGTTCCTTGATTTCGCGTTCCTTACACGGTTGGGTGATTTATGGGACCCCCTTGACAGTTCGCTTTGAATAAGATTCCTCCAGCAAGGCCCAACTTTGGTTTTGCCATTTGCCACCTAAGCCCTTTTTCCCCCGGGTTTTCGCGAGCCCGAGGGTCATCTTTATTTTTACCCCCGGACGGTTGCTCCTTGAGTCTTTGGCGAACCGAAACCGCTTGAGGCCACCTCGGGAAACTTCGAAGCCTGGTTTTACTCGTAGCCTGTCTCATCCGGATGTGCCACGAGAGCGAGATATGTGCAGCTCCTATCGGGATTTGTCGGCACAATCGGGCAGCTTTCTTTGGTCTTGTTTTATTGCTGTCAAAATGTCTTGTAGTCAGGATTCGAGGCGATCGGGTCTTCGGTAGAAGGAATATCCTTCGTTGACCGTGAGAGCTTATTATGGGCTAAGTTGGGACACCCTGCGGGGTATTATCTTTCAAAGCCGTGCCGCGGTTATGAGGCAGATGGGAATTTGTTAATGTCCGGTTGTAGAAAACCCGAAGTTGATCTTAATTAATACATATCAACCGCATGTGTAACCGTGGACGGTCTCTTCTCGTGAGTCCGGGAAGTGAACACGGTGTTGGAGTTATGTTTGACGTAAGTAGTTCAGGATCACTTCTTGATCGCTACTAGCTTCACGATCGTGCCTTGCTTCTCTTCTCGCTCTCTTTTGCGAATGTAGGCACCATATATGCTAGTCGCTTGCTGCAGCTCCACCTCACAACTCTGTCCTTCCTATAAGCTTAAATAGTCTTGATCTCGCGGGTGTGAGATTGCTGAGTCCCCGTGACTCACAGATTCTACCAAAACAGTTGCAGTGCCGGCGATGCCGGTGCAGATGGCCGCAACCGAGCTCAAGTGGGAGTTCGACGAGGCGTGGTCGTTACTATGTGTCTTTTCACGATGATCGATGAGTGGAGCCCAGTTGGGACGATCGGGGATCTGTTTAGCATTTGGGGTATCTTCTTTTATTTTGGTTCCGTAGTCGGACCTTGAGTGTAATCTGAATGATGGATGTTTTTTTATGTATTTTGTGAAGTGGCGTATCGTAAGCCAACTATGTATCTCTTTCCCTTATGTATTACATGGGTTGTGTGAAGATTACCTCACTTGCGACATTGCTTTCAATGCGGTTATGCCTCTAAGTCGTGCTTCGACACGTGGGAGATATAGCCGCATCGAGGCGTTACAAGTTGGTAATCGAGCCATCCCGACTTAGGAGCCCCACCTTGATTGTTTCTTTGGCGTTGTTGAGTCTAGAACAAAATGTTTTGAGTCTTAGGATTATATATATCGGAGTAGGATTCTTTTTACTCCCAGTCCCTTCTGTCGCTCTGGTGAGGTCTCCACGACGTAGAAGTTTTGACTCTCCTCTCCTCAAATTTCACTAAAAAATTTAGGATCACGCGGGTATCTTGGGATCGTTCCGATGGTTTTGTGGCGAGAACATTGTTCTTGGTGCCTCGACATTTAGGGGTTGTAGCGGTGTCCGGGGAGTTGAGCTCCGAGGTGTTGTCGTCACAATTTTATCATTGCAGTTCTGGAATACACGAGATTTGCCGATGTCGAAAATCTCTTTTGTGCGATTGTTGGTGAGATAACCCGATAACCCGATCTTGAGGCGAGCTCGGGAGTATTGCCATGACTCGTATAACGGATGCTTTCGAAGGTCGAGGTACACGATTTCCGAAGGTTTCTTGGTTATGTGTTGACGGATGGATACAGCTGGATCTAGGTATTGTTAGTTTGGGTGATATATTTTGTGTCCCCTGTATCCCCAACACCAGATTGCATAACCAGAAAGTTTCGAGTTTATAGGTGGGATTCAAGTAGCTCCTAGCATTTCTCCCCTTGAGATACTTGGTTTGTGATTGGGTAATCCTTACCACTTATTTGTTCGATCGTACCTTGTATTTTTTTCATCAACCCTTAATCAAGTGGCTTCTCACCTTTATGGGCGTGTGATGTTATCTTTTGGAATTCATTCGTTCATCCTTGTTCGAATGTTTATTGTGAAGACTATATGTTACAATTTCTATCCGTTGATTCAACATGCATACATCTATCAAAGTGCTAACGGATGTCACCCTCTTCAGATGGCTCCGCCAATGCGTCACGAATCCGGATCGCAATGATGAGAGTCGATCGAACCCTCCACCTCCACCTCCGCCTCCGGAGGCATGGCAAGCTATCATGGCAGCCACCAATGCTAATGCTCGAGATGATTTTGCAACTCTTGCAAGAGCGTACCCAAAGGGCAAGGCAATCAAGGAAATCAAGGCCAAGGCAACAACCAGCCGCACTTTGCTACCCTCAATCAGTTCCTCGCTAATCAGCCGAAGTCTTTCGGTTTACGTGTCGAGGCCACAGACGCCGACGATTGGCTTGTGGACATCTGCAAACATTTTGAATGTAGCAATGTCGGACACGAGGACTTTGTCAAGTTTGCTTCGTTTCAACTCAAGGACCAAGCTGGCTGAGTGGTTCCAGCAATACAAAGATTCCAGAGGAGGTCGTGTTATTACAGGATGAGTTCCGCCGAGACGTCAAAGCTCACCACATTCCGAAAAGTGTTGTTGAGAGCAAGCATGAGGAGTTCCGCAATCTCAAGCAAGGCAACATGTCTGTGTATCAATACAATATCTAGTTCCAGAAACTCGCTCGCTTTGCTAAGCAAGGCGTCCCCGATGAAAAGAGTATGACCTATCAATTCAGAGGTGGTCTCGGAGAAGATCTGCAATTAGCTCTCGTGCTTTTTGAGCCGAGAAAAGTATGATGAATTCTACAACATGGCATCGAAGCAAGAAGCTGCCCAGCTCAAATGTGAGGCTTCTAAGAAGAGAATCGGGGATGCAGTTCAGTCTTCTTCTTCCTCTCAAGTGGCAGCTAAGCAGCGGAAGTTCTACCTTCCTCCTCCTCCGTTTAAATCGGCCTTATCAGCAGAAGAACTCAGGTGGTCGTGGATCTTCCCACCCACCCAACCCAGGCTATCAGAACAAGTCAAATTCTCAAGTTCCAAGGTCAAATGCTCCTTATCACCGTCCGCTCTCAGAGGTGACTTGCAACAAATGTCAGCATAAAGGTCACTATGCGAACAAGTGCTTCAACCAAAGGCGCCTTCCCCCTCCTCCTCCTGTGAAATCTTCAAGCAATGCAGTGGTCAAGCTTAATCCCAAGTCTGCAAAGGTGAATATGATGAATGCAGCTCAAGCGGAGGAATCTACTGATGTGATAATGGGTAATCTTCCGATTAATGATATTCCTGCAAAAGTCTTATTTGATCTTGGTGCATCGCATTCTTTCATGTCATATCCTTTTGCATCGAAGCACAATGTTGACACGTAGATTTTGTCCAAAGTTATGCAAGTTGTTTCTCCCGGAAAGCTTATGACTTCTAGTTTGATTGCTCCCGATGTCACTATCAAGATGGGCGACTATAGATTTCTGGCTAAACCAATTGTTCTTGGTGACTCGGATATTGATCTTATTCTCGGGATGGACTGGCTTTCTCAGCACAAAGCTCAGCTTGATTGTGCTGCCGGAAATTCAATTGACACACTCTTGAGGATGTGATCATCTATGCCGCTTCGTGATGAAACCATTCGGTTGTTTTCTCTCAATGAGAAGGGCGAATTGGATGCTATCTCTCGATTCGATCGTTTTGAGTACCAAGATGTCTTTCCGGAAGAGCTTCCAGGAATGCCTCCTCACCGGCCGATTGAGTTCGTTATCGATCTTGAGCCCGCATCGAACCCATTTGCAAGCGTCCATACAAGCTTGGAACTAATGAGCTGAAGGAATTGAGGAAGCAGCTCGATGAACAAGAGCGTCTGGGTTTGATCAGACCGAGTTCATCTCCTTGGGGTTGTGGTGTTCTTTTAGTCCAGAAAAAGGATGGCACGGACCGACTTTGCGTCGATTACCGTCCATTGAATAAGAAGACAATCAAGAACAAGTATCCACTTCCCAACATCAATGAGCTTATCGAGCAACTCAAAGGTGCTAAAGTGTTCTCCAAGCTTGACCTTCGTATGGGTTATCATCAGATTTGCATTCGTGAACAAGATATTCCCAAGACAGCATTCGTAACAAGCTTTGGTTCTTATGAATATCTGGTCATGTCTTTCGGCCTTGTCAATGCTCCTCCAACATTCTCTCGAATGATGAACTTCATCTTCAACCCCTACACCAATGAATTCGTCTTGGTCTATCTTGATGATATTTTGGTCTTCTCCAAGAATAAGAAGGATCATGCCAAACATTTGCGATTGGTGCTCGACAAGCTCAGAGCATCAATTCTATGCAAAGTTTTCCAAATGTGAATTTTGGCTTGATGAAGTGCTTTATCTTGGTCATATCATCTCCGCCAAGGGCATCATTTGTTAATCCGAGAAGGTGTACGCAGTTGTGAATTGGGAACCTCCTCGGAATGTCAAGCGGCTTAGCGATTTTCTTGGTCTTGCAACCTATTGCCGAAGATTCGTTGAGAATTTCTCTAAGATTGCAAAGCCTCTTTCCAACCTCCTTCAGAAGCATGTGAAGTATGTCTGGTCCCCTGAGTGTGACGTTGCTTTCAATACTCTCAAAGAGAAACTCGTCACAGCTCCTGTCTTGACTCCTCCTGATGAATCCAAGCCATTTGAAGTTTTCTGTGATGCTTCTCTTCAAGGTCTCGGTCTTTGTGTTAATGCAAGAGAAGAGAGTTGTGGCCTATACCTCTCGTCAGCAGAAGCCCAACAAAAAGAACTACCCCACTCACGATCTTGAGTTGGCGGCAGTTGTCCATGCATTGATAACATGGAGACATCTCTTGTTGGGAAGGAAAGTGGACATTTTCACCGATCACAAGAGTCTCAAGTATATCTTCACTCAACCCAACCTCAACCTCAGGCAAACTCGATGGGTCGAAATGATTCAAGAGTACAACCCAAGTATTGAATATACTCCGGGCAAGGCCAATGTGATTGCAGATGCTTTGAGCAGGAAGGCTTATTGCAACAGCTTAATCCTCAAGCCCTTCCAACCGGATCTCTGTGAAGCTTTCCATAAGCTGAATCTTCAAGTTGTTCCTCAAGGCTTTCTTGCCAACCTCATAGTCTCTCCTACTTTGGAAGATCAGATTCGTGAGGCTCAACTCCTGGATACCATGGTGAAAAAGGTGAAGCGTGGTATCGACAAGGGCATTTCCAAGTACAAGTGCTTCCACATTGATGACAAAGATACTCTTTTCTTCGAGGACGGATTGTGGTTCCTAAGGGTGATCTACGTAAAGTCATTATGAGCGAGGCGCACAATTCCCTTCTATCCATTCATCCCGAAATGCGAAGATGTACCATGACCTCAAGCGATCGTATTGGTGGACTCGAATGAAGCGAGAAATTGCTCAATTCGTGAATGAGTGTGATGTCTGCAGAAGAGTGAAAGCAGAACACCAACGACCAGCTGGTCTCCTTCAACCTCTTGCTATTCCGGAATGGAAGTTTGATCATATCGAAATGGACTTCGTGACTGGATTTCCTAAGTCCAAGCGTGGAAATGATGCTATCTTCGTTGTCATTGACAAGCTTACTAAAGTGGCTCATTTTCATCCTATCAAAGAGTCTATCACAGCAGCTCAGTTGGCAGAGCTATACACATCCAGGATTGTCTCCTTGCATGGCATTCCACAATTGATCTATTCAGACCATGGCAGCATTTTTACCTCCAAGTTTTGGGATTCTTTTCAGAAGGCCATGGGCACCAACATTCGTTTCAGCACAGCTTTCCATCCTCAAACAAGTGGCCAAGTCAAGCGAGTCAATCAAATCCTTGAAGATATGCTCAGGGCTTGTGTCATTTCCTTGGTATGAAGTGGGAAGATTGTCTTCCATATGCCGAGTTCTCCTACAACAACAACTTCCAAGCGAGTTCGGGCAAGGCCCCATTCGAAATTCTCTATGGCAGAAAGTGCCGTACTCCTCTCAATTGGTCCGAGAGAGGGCAATTGAGCGCCAACTTCTTGTAGCGACTTGATCACAGAAGCCGAAGAAATGTGCAAAGTCATTCGTGAGAATCTCAAAGCCACGCAATCGCGCCAGAAGAGCTATTATGATGACAAGCACCGTGATGTGGCTTTTGAAATCGGTGACCATGTCTACCTCCGCGTCTCTCCAATGAAATCACTCGTCGCTTCGGTATCAAAGGGAAGCTTGCCCCTAGATACGTGGGTCCTTTCAAAATCATTGGCAAAAGAGGCGATCTCGCCTATCAACTTGAGCTCCCGTCCAACTTCGCGAACGTGCACGATGTGTTTCACGTGTCACAGCTTCGCAAGTGCTTCAAGACTCCTGAGCGCACTATCAACTTTGAATAAATTGTCCTTCAAGAAGATCTCTCTTATCATGAGCACCCCGTTGCTATTCTTGAAGAAACCGAGCGCAAGACTCGCAACAAGTCAATCAAATTCCTGAAAGTGAAGTGGTCACACCATTCCGACCGAGAAGCCACACAGGAGCGCGAGGATCACCTCCGTTCAGAAGATCCGGAGTTCTTTCAGTCCTAGATCTCGGGACGAGATCCTCTTGTAGTGGTGGAGTCTTGTAACACCCCGGATGTAACTTTCCATATTTGTAACTCCAACTCTTGCCATTTTCGGCATTGTGATATGATTTTCCCTCCGTGGTTGGGTTTTTGTCTTTTGTTTTGCTTTTTGTTCTTGTCATGCATCTCATATCATGTCATCATGGGCATCTCATTTGCATACGTGTTCGTCTCATGCATCGGAGCATTTTCCCCGTTGTCCATTTTGCAATCCGGCACTCCTATGTCCCCCGGCGTCCCCTTCTACATTTTTTCGTGAGCGGGTACTAAACTTTCTCGGAATGGACCGAGCCTTTCCAAGTGGCCTTGGTACACCACCGGTAGACCACCTGTCAAGTTTCGGGTCATTTGGAGCTCGTTTGGTACTCCAACGGTTAACCGCACTCTCGCAAAGGCCTCTTTTAAGTTGCAGCCCAACACCCCTCTAAAACAGCCCAATAACCCAACTAAGTCACTTCCATGCTCTCCGTCGTTCGATCACGATCGTGTGGGCGAAAACTACACCTCATTTGGAGCTTCCTAGCTCCTTCTACCTATAAAAACACCCCCTCCCCCGAAATCCCGGATCATTCCACCCCTAACCCTAGCCCCGCGCCTCTCCCCGCCGCCGGACGTGTCCGATTCGGGCCGGACACGCCGCCCGCCGCCGCCCGGCCAATCGGGCAGCGCCACGCGTACGCCCGCCCGCCAGCCCGCTGCCGACCCATGAGGCCCGCCATGAGCCCTCCTGCGCCCGTCCAGCGCCCGCGCCCGCCGCCCGCCTCCATGTGATCGCCCGCCCGCCCGGCCGTCGCCATTGCCTCACGCCGCCCTCGCCCGGCCGACCTCGCCCCGGCCAAGCCCGCCGCCCGGCCCGCCCGCCAGCCCGCCTCCGTGCAGCCCCTCCTCCTCCGGCCCGGCCTCTCCTCTCCGTGAGCCGCCGCCGGCCGCCCTCGAGCCCAGCCCGGATCTCAGATCCAATCGCCGGTTGACTTCTTCTTCCCCCCGAAATTCCTCTAAGTCTTTTATTCTGCAGTATTTTGTTGCATATTCATCATGCCATAACTCTGTACCCGTAGCTCCGTTTTGGTCGTGTAGCATACCTAATTGTTCGACCCGAAGAGTAGATCATTTCATCTCATTGCGTCATTTTCATTTGAGCTCATATTGATGCCTGAAATGCTGTTAGAAGAGGGCTATGTGATGTTAGTTTCTGTTTCTTAGCAGAACATGCACTTTTGTCATTTTTTCCATGATTGATGTGTGCATCCTATGATCTTGAGCCCTACATGTGTTTTGTAATATGTCATGCCATCTTTACATGGGTGTATGCCATGTATTTTTGTTATCTCTTTGGTGACTAGCACAAGCATGCAAACTAGGCTTCATGATGTTGCTGATTTCAGCCCCTGTTTTGCTGATATTTTTATGCCATGTTAACTTGATGCTACGAGAGATCCATGCATATTTTGAGATACTTCAGTAAGGATGTTTTGAACATATGTTTATGCTCTATCCATCCATGCCCTTGTTTGCAATTATGTAGTGCCATAGCATGAGTGAATCGAGCTCTACTTTTGCAATAAAATGTTTCCTGGCAGATTGTTTACATGTTATTCAATTTTGCCAAGGTTGTTGTAGTTGATCCGTGTATGCTATGATGTTTTTCTTGCCATGTGTAGCTTCTATGCCATGTCTTCTTGATGGATGTATGCTTAGTTTATCATGAAATGCTCTGTGAAGCTGATATATTTTGCACTTTTGCCATGCTTGTTTGGACCTGTTATGATGTGATTTAGCCGTAGCTCAGTGTTCATCTTTTGTCAGGCATCTTGAGTAGATCACTGCCATATGCTTTTCTGGTACGTTTGGGTGCAGCAGCCTAATTTCTTGTTGCTTGCTAAGTGGTATCATGCTGTTAATGGCAGATTTGTGGCATTCTTGTTTTGCTTGTCATTTGCAAACCGTGCATCCGATTCCGGTGATCTTTATATCGATTTCAACCGAAATCATCTCACTTTTCCAGCGGCATACTTGGTTTGCCAAGTTGATGCCTGGTTCATAATTTTCCTTCCGGAGCACGCATACGCATTGCATATCACATCTCGCATATCATGCCTTGTATTGCATCATGTTGCTTGTGCATTGCACCGTGATTTATTGTGGTTCCTTTGTTTGTGTTCTTGCTTTGGGTAGAGCCGGAGGCAGTACGTGAGCGAGGAACCTGTTGAGAACGCTTACGAGGATCAAGCTTTCGACAACTCTGAGAACTTTGAGCAAGATGACCATACCCTCGAAATCACTTCTATCTTTGCTTGCTAGATGCTCGCTCTTTTGCTATGCCTATGCTACGATGCCTATCACTTGCTTATCATGCCACCCATATTGCCATGTCAAACCCCTAACCATCCTTTCCTAGTAAACCGTTGTTTGGCTATGTTACCGCTTTGCTCAGCCCCTCTTATAGCGTTGCTAGTTGCAGGTGAAGATGAAGTTTGTTCCTTGTTGGAACATGGATATGTTGTTCCTTGTTGGAACATGTTTACTTGTTGGGGATATCACAATATATCTGCTATAATTAATGCATCTATATATTTGGTAAAGGGTGGAAGGCTCGGCCTTATGCCTGGTGTTTTGTTCCACTCTTGCCGCCCTAGTTTCCGTCATACCGGTGTTATGTTCCTTGATTTAGCGTTCCTTACGGTTGGGTGATTCTGGGACCCCTTGACAGTTCGCTTTGAATAAGACTCCTCCAAAGAAGGCCCAACTTTGGTTTTACCATTTGCCACCTAAGCCCTTTTCCCCCGGGTTTTCGCGCGCCCGAGGGTCATCTTTATTTAAACCCCGGACCGGTGCTCCTTGAGTGCTGGCCCGAACCGAAACCGCCTGCGGTGCCACCTCGGGAAACTTCGAGGCCTGGTTTTACTCGTAGCCTGTCTCATCCGGATGTGCCGAGAACGAGATATGTGCAGCTCCTATCGGGATTTGTCGGCACAATCAGGCGGCTTTCTTTGGTCTTGTTTTATTCTTTGTCGAAATGTCTTGTAGTCAGGATTCGAGACTGATCGGGTCTTCGGTAGAAGGAATATCCTTCGTTGACCGTGAGAGCTTATTATGGGCTAAGTTGGGACACCCTGCAGGTATTATCTTTCGAAAGCCGTGCCCAGCGGTTATGAGGCGGATGGGAATTTGTTAATGTCCGGTTGTAGAAAACCGAAGTTGATCTTAATTAATACACATCAACCGCGTGTGTAACCGTGGCGGTCTCTTCTCGTGAGTCCGGAAATGAACACGGTGTTGGAGTTATGTTTGGCGTAAGTAGTTCAGGATCACTTCTTGATCGCTACTAGCTTCACGACCGTGCCTTGCTTCTCTTCTCGCTCTCTTTTTGCGAATGTAGCCACCATATATGCTAGTAAACTGCTGCAGCTCCACCTCACAACTATGTCCTTCCTATAAGCTTAAATAGTCTTGATCTCGCGGGTGTGAGATTGCCGAGTCCCGTGACTCACAGATTCTACCAAAAGCAGTTGCAGTGCCGGCGATGCGGTCACGGATGGCGCAACCAAGCTCAAGTGGGAGTTCGACGAGGCGTGGTCGTTACTATGTCTTTTCACGATGATCAGTAGTGGAGCCCAGTTGGGGACGATCGGGGATCTGTTTAGCATTTGGGGTATCTTCTTTTATTTTGGTTCCGTGGTCGGACCTTGAGTGTAATCTGAATGATGGATGTTTTTATGTATTGTGTGAAGTGGCATTGTAAGCCAACTATGTATCTCTTTCCCTTATGTATTACATGGGTTGTGTGAAGATTACCTCACTTGCGACATTGCTTTCAATGCGGTTATGCCTCTAAGTCGTGCTTCGACACGTGGGAGATATAGCCGCATCGAGGGCGTTATACTAGTGTAAGTTCTTTCTCATCTCAAGACTAGTTTCTAGAGCTTTCCCACAGTTTGTATATCTGTGGCCTTGTAGACCACAATTGCTGCATGTAATTGTTCCCATCCTGCTTGTGTCCTTTGGAGCAGGCATCTCAAACAGCCCCTTTCTCCTAGGCTATGCATTTCTTGCACCTTTTCTTTGAACACTTGAGGGCTCAATATCGAGAATGCAGGTGTCGAGGCCAAAATTCGGGACCGGGGACGAGGTACACTATGTCTTTGTATGCTTCAATATATAGTGCTTTTTTGAAAAATTAATGCACATAGTCCTCTGGGTGCATGTGAATCTTGCTCATTGCTGCTATTGCATGACTGCATGTCACACCTGTCATGTCCCACCTCCTGCAGTCACATGATTTACTAGCTAGGTTCACACAGTACTGATTTTCCTTACTAGACACTTGCCAAATGTCAGGACCTGCCTTATATGCATCACAAAATTTGGCATACTTCTTATTCTCCTCTAATTTCTCTGAATAGTTGGGTGTGATCATCCACCTGTTGTTCTCTGTTTTTTCCCTAATCTTCTGCCTTTTGATTATCTGCTTAGTCCTAATTCCTTCAAACATAGTCCTAATTGGTTTGGCCCTAACATCAAGGATCATTTTGTTGAAAACCTCACCAAGGTTGTTCACAACAAGATCAGTTTTGCAATTGTAATCCATTGCAGACCTACACAAGGTCTCCTTTGGAATATTTTTAAGCCACTTCCAGGCATCCTCACACTCTGCTTTAAGCTCTGCCATTGCTAATTCATGGCCATGTTTGGTGAATGAGTAGCTAGCCTGATCTACTAGCTTCTTTAGTTATGCTCCTCTGAAACCGGTGGTGAAAATTTGCATATACGTGCCTGAGGCAGTATCTCCGAGGGGAATCAGGGAACACCTCATTTATAGCCTTAAGAAGACCCTGATTGTAAATTAATAACCATGGTCATGAACAAAAGGAAATAAAGCTATTGATAACAATATATATTTAAACTAGTGGCTAAGATAGGGTGCATACCTTTTGCCTGTCAGAAATAATGGTGCAGGTTCCAAATTTGCTACCACTTCCAATGCAACATCTTAGCTGGGTTAGGAACCATGTCCAACTATCTGAATCTTTCTTATCAACCACACCAAAGGCTATGGGGTAGATGTTGTTGTTGCCATCTCTTCCTGTGGCTGCAAGAATTTGCTGTCCGGTGGTTAGCTTGATGAAGCAACCATCAAGCCCTGCATCCATACCCAAATTAGCTACCATAGATTTACAACAAGATATTTTGAACAAATTGCAGTTATAGATTTACCTATAAAGGGCCTGCAACCATTAAGAAATCCTTGCTTTGATGCATGCAAGAAGTAGAACATGTACTTAAATCTAGGAGTTGGGGCAGGGTTTTCTGGGTCCTCAAATGTTGTAACTACACACCTGCTACCAGGGTTTGTGTCAACAACTGCTTGTAGGTAGTCCCTCAGTCTATAGTACTTCTCCTTCTGGTCACCTTGTACAACCTTAATAGCCTTCCTCCTTGCCCTATAGGCCACACTCTTTGATACATCAACTGAAAACTTGACTTTGCTGTTTTTAATAAGTGAATCCACAGGTGCTCTAGGATCTGCTCTAAGAGAAGGCTCAACTGCTTGGAAAGCCACTTAGTAGTAACCTTTGTGTTCTCTGCGATCTTTGGACAAGTGTGCTCCATGTTACACTTCTTAATGCAAAATGTTCTTTCATGAGCTATCCTAGAGGCACACATGTAAAATTCACATCCATGCTCTCTCTGCGAACACCAAACAATAATTCTTGTTGGAGTGTTCCTGTGGTAGTGAAAAGACCTCAAAGTCCTTATATGAAAATCTCTTAATGCTTCTCTGAACTGGTAAACACTATCAAAACACAAGTTCTTGCACAAGAGTAAATGTGAATTGGGAATTGAGGGTCAAAATATAGCCTTTCCTTCATCTTTTCTTACTACTCTTTGTGTTTGGCTTCTTCATGAGGTATGGTAGTTCAACATCATCTTCTTCTTCCTCATCACTTATGCCTGCATCACCAGCAAAAGAAAACTCATCTGCTTCAGGAAACCAATCTTCAAAACGTTTTTTCTCTACCTCATTGTGACATCTGCTAGTTGGACCAGGATTCTTCACATGTTTGACAATAGTAGTTTGCAATGATGTATCCTCTTCAGAGGCACACACTATTTCCATTGGTTGAACAGCTTCAGCACTCCCATCTGAATGAACTGAATCCTCAGAATAAAATTCAGACACTTCAGTGTCTCCTTCAAAGTGGTTCAAATCTGCCTCTCTTTGAATCCTGCTCCTCTCAAGCTAAGCCTTTCTATCATTTATCTGATTCTGAAGCTCAGATTGCTCCACAACCTTTTTCACACAGCAGCTCTCTTGAGTGTTCATGTAATTCTCATTAGCCTGTGTACTAATTCTAGGTTCAACATTTCTCACAACCCTTATGTTCACTAGCTTGACATGATGAAAATAGTCCAACATTTCATGAACACTAGCTGCATTACCTATATACTTTACTCTTTCAGATCCAATTTCCTCCTCCTTCACACAGTACATGTAATCACTGTCCACATACCCTTCACTAGCAATGAATGATTATAGAGTAAGCAAAGAAATATCTGACTCAAATATACCCCTTTTCACAGGGTTTCTTCCTTCTAAATGAAACCATATCTCCCACTTCTGGTCAGCCAAACTGCACAAATAAGTGCTCATGAGTTGAATTGAAATTGGTGAGCTATACAGTTCTTGACTCGATTTACTACACATGTCCAACTAACAAAAACAAACACATCTTACTAATTTGCCAGATTGAAGCAGCTAACCAAAGGCCCAGCAGATGATACTTGCATACATGCGACCCATTGGCGATGACTGGGAGAGCGGTGCCTCCGGCTGCTGCGAGCCGGCCTGCGGCGAGAAACTGGTGCTCCCCAACCAATTATCGACTGAGCCGCTGGCCATCGGTGGAGGCGCGGGCGAGACAGCAGCGTCCAAACTTGTGTCACCGCCACCAGCGTCGCCTCCGCCAACGTCGCCGCTGCCAGCGCCGCCACCCTCCGGAATCAACGAGGCCATGGCGGCCGCCACCTAGTTCAGAGAGAGGGAGAGGAGGGAGAGAGTGAATCGAGAGGGGAACGGATCAGATCTTGACCCGCACCGCACCGGCGAGCGCCCGTTCGAGACAGCCGGACGGTCCGTTAACGGCCGTCAACGCGCGGCGGCCGTCCGTTCGCCAGCGTGGCGACTGATTCGCGGGCCCAACCGGTCAGATTCGGGGTTAGCGCGGGCGAAGCGAGCGATTTCACGAGTTGGTAGTCTTTTGCCACGGTTTAGTTCAAATTTGGTAGTTTTTCGCACAAAAACGTAAAGTGGTAGTTTTTCGTCACGTTTCCGTCAATTGTAGTAGTTTTTGGTTAAATACTCTGGGAAGCGGGGCGGAAGGCAGTCGCCTCGCTGAGAAGATGGGCGCGGTCAGGGACGGCCACGGCATGGGCTTGTTGCACACCGCGGCCCTAGGCGGGAGCCTGTCCGTGTGCCGCTACCTGGTCGAGGACATCCGGCTGGATGTCGATGACGTAGGCCCGATGGGTGCGTCGCCTTCCTTCAAGCCCTCTCCTTTCCTTTCCGTAATAAGTACAGGAGCTCTCATTCACGCACTGAATCATCCCAGCTTTCGTTGATTTGGTGCAGTGGCTCTCGTTCATTCAATCCAGGCAGTTGTTCGTTTGGATGGGCTGAATTTGCGCTAAGCTTCTCTGCTCTGTTGTCCCTGACAGGCGAAACGCCTTTGACTGTTGCGATTGGCCGTCAGAATGTGGATTTGGTGCGCTACTTTCTTGATCAAGGTGCTGCTACAATGAAGCTCAACGACAGTGGGAGTACTCCCCTCCACCTTGCTGCTGCAGCAGGTAGTATCGATCTCTACGCATAAGTATCTATTGCACACACTCATCATTCATAAATTGTTCTTCATCTCCCTGTGTACTACTGCGTGAGGAGCGAGGACCTATATATCCGTGAGACACGGAGTAAAGATTTCTGACCAAATATTCTTTATAGTGCCAAATATCCGTGTAAAGTGATTTTGGTGGTGGTTGTATGCGAAATTTCTTCCTCCCCCCCCCCCCCCCCCCCATAGACGTCATATCATGGAGAAAATATAACTAGCAGGCCATCTGTTTTTTTCATGACATTGTTAATTTATTTTAGCCAAGTCCAATTTTTTTGAAATGCTCTTTTGTCCACATCATGCATTCTCACTCAATCAATTCGCAAGACATATTGACTCTGTATTTTAATTTAGACTTGTTTCTTATGAAGTTTCTTAGCACATTGTTAGATAGGATGACCTGAATACAAGGACTTACAACAAAAATCTACAGTTGACTAAAATATATCCTGTATTATTTTTATCCAGGAAGCTGTGAAGAGCTCTTACTCTCCAGTGGAGCTTATGTTGATGCACTACATCTTGGTGGGACGGCACTGCATTCTGCTGCCCGTGATGGGCGGGATGATATTGTGAAAGTTTTGCTAGACCACCATGCAGACGTAAGTGTCACTCCCATCTTTTCTTTTTCTGAACCTTCATGCTATTTGGAATGGTAAGATCGACAATATAGTCTTTTTATATACTTATTTCAGTGTTTCCCTATCCATCAACTTTATCCTATTTGAGTTTTTTTCATGTGGCTGGCTTTGTCATGTTGCACTTGTTGTTTTTATTCCTTCTAGCTATAAGATATAATCAGGTGGAGTCTGGCTCTTCACCTGCTCCAGTTTTCAAACCATATTCTCATTCATTTTCTCTCATCTACTAATCAACCCTTAGTATCCTTTTGAGCGCCGAGCCACCAATTTTCCCTGCTTCACTGCACACATTCCACCAGTGACCAGGTGGAGTGTAGAAGCCTTTTTTTTTAGGTTGGTGGATTCTAGAGACTTGGCTGTACAACATGCTTCTTTTTCCTAGCATATGCATAACTGGAGATAGATTTTCAGAACCTCTTATATTTTGATACGGAGGGAGTAGTTTGCATGAAAACACAGGAATCAGGAGCTAAAAAGGCATTTTTTAGGTGCTTGTTTTTTTTCAACGCCAATAGAAAAACACAAACTTTTTCATAAAACATGAAATTTGAACATGATAAGGAGTCATCTACATGTGAGAATATTTTGAAGAACGAAAAAATTTATTTGAGAAGGCGGCAAATGCTTCCGAGCACCATTCGGCATTATCCATGCATAATCTCAGTTTCTACCATCGTTGCATGATACGTCTGACAACTTGAATTCAGCATGCTTACCAATGATTTAACATGGTATCACTCCAGTGTGTTCATCGGTAAGATCTTGCTTTGCAGCGTTCCTATATTTTTATTAGTGCTTGACGTTCAATGCACAATAACTGTTAAGATCTAGCTTTGCTCTTGTATGTCCATGGATTTACTGTGCTGGAAACTCAGCCGTGCCCTTCTTTTTTCTACTTCTCTTTCGTATGCATTTTTAGGAATGGTCACAGATGTCCCAGAAGGATCACGGATGATGAGGATTCAGCAACTTCCATAGATAATATGAGAAGCTAATTCATTTACTTTTGCAATGTTTGTGTATGCTAATTTTGTTATTTCATCTTTTTGACATAAGTTTTTACTCACAGTAACATGGTTATATCTGCTATTTATTATATGCTAGTTCTAGTTATACGCAATTTCTAATTTCTTAGTCTCTCAACAGCATAAGATAGCTTTGGGTGGTACTGGTTATACAGCTCTTGCTATTGCTACTGTTGTGCACTCACTGAAATGTGTGAAGCTCCTGCTTGAGGTATGTTACTTCGTACATCAACTTACACATTATGTAATAATGAAAAAGAGGATGCATTCTCAAAAGAAAAGAAGAGGATGTTACTCAACTAAATTCTTTATTTTTCTTCAAATGATTATGACGCAATTTGTATGTGTGTTGTATGAAGCATATAACCCAGATTTTTATTGTTAGGCTGGTGCTGATGTGGATGGTAATTGTAAAGAGACAACATTGATCATTGCTGCCATTAGTGGCTCAACTGAAATCCTGAAGTGCTTAGTTCTGGCTGGTGCGGATGCTAATGTTCCTGACAGTGTAAGCTGTTGTACCTTGTTGTTACATGCATGCTTTTGTGTCTATACCTAATATAAGATATTCTAGTAAAAGTTCATTTTTGGTTTTCCATTTCAAACAGTTAACTTGAGACAAACATCTGGATGAATTTGCTTATTGGCAGGTCTATTTTGGGTGTCTAGATTTATCCTAATAGGAATAAATACATGAAACATCAAAGCTACATTTGAAATTCAGTCCCCTGTTCTATTTTATTATTTGGAGAGGCACGTGATGGTTCTAGGCTATCTACTAGATTGGAAGAACATACCTTAGAGTTTCCACTTCGAACAAAATTTTCTACATGGAACTTGTAAAGAACTTCTTTGGGTTGTTGGGATAAAATTATAACAGTTGTTCTTACCATTTTGGAGGAAAAATGAAGCAGAGGGTGCAAATACCAGGAAGAGTTACTACCTCTTTGTTTCATCCTAGAAGTTGTCAGGGTAGTATTAGATCACATATGTTAACAATATACTCCCTCCGTCCCAAAATATAAGAACGTTTTCAACACTAGCATAGTGTCAAAAACATTCTTATATTCTGGGACAGAGGGAGTAGTTCTTGAGTTGTGGTTGCTGTCCTATCACATGTTTATGTGCTCATTGCTAAAGATACACTACATGGCTCTTGTAGCACTTAATGTTATGCCGATCTCTAGAATTTATTTTATTTCATACCATGTGTATGTGCCCGATGGTTGCTCATATGTCTTGCATACTGCAAGTTTGTCGTTTTCCATTGCCAAATACTGAGTGAAGTTAATCCTGCTTGTTATCATGGCAGTTAGGACGAGCTCCTATTGAAATTGCTGCCCGCTCTGGTAGGCGTGAAGATGTTGAGATTCTATTTCCGGTCACTTCTCGTATTCCAAATGTACGTGACTGGAGTGTAGATGGGATCATTAGGCATGTAAAATCAGTGCGTCCAGTGAAGGTATAATTACGAAAAAGGGTTTCCCCCGCTTTATATTATAAAGCACAACCACAATCACAACAACGAGCATCCGATACAAACACACGCCACACTGATCCAAGGCAAGATACATAAATGCCGGGCACCGACACACAACCTCAACGACACAAAGCATCTAAAAGATAAGCAAAAAAAGGATCCGCTAAGAGTCGACCGAGACCACCACCAAGGAGCGATCGTCCGGGAGGATACGCGACGGACATGCCGGACCGAGGACTCCAAGGCGGTGCCTCCGGGAAGAACACGACCAAGAACGTCGCCACCGTCGATCCGAGGATCAAGTTTTCACCCGGAGTAAGATGGAGGGAGAAGAAGCACCACGACGGAGCCCTGCAGGAGGAACACGGCGTCCACGGACGCCGTCACCGTCGTCGACGAGCGAGGACTGGGTAGGTGATGAACCCCGGTGCTTCAGCTCCCTGCCGCCACCCCAGTCCGCCAACGCCCACAACCATGCCGCCCGGCGGCCATGGTTGCCTGCCCGCGATTCGAGTCGCGATCCGCCCACGACCAACGCGACTCCCACCGCCAGGGCCGCCGCCCCGCCATGAGACTTCCCTGAAGCCCCCAAAGGCCACGCCTTTGTCAAGATCCACAACCCCGACCACCTCCAGAACCGCCGCCGGCCAAGCTGCCTCTAGAAGGGCCGCGACCACATCGATCGGGGGAAGGGGAAGGCGGAGAAGTGGCACATGGCCACGACCGACACCCGTATCGGCTCCAACTTCCCCCAGGAACCGTGTTCCGCCCCCGCTTCGAAGGCCCGGAGCATCAGGAGGCATCCGCCGTCGCCAGAAGCCGGAGAGGGAGGGTTGCGGAGTCTTCGTCGCCGCCGCCTGAAGACGCCACCAGGGGATCCACCCGAGCCGAGCGCCACCACCCAGCCGCGAGGGCCCAACTAGGTGGGAGCAACCCACCACCTCCGCCGCCGCCGCCCCACACGAGCACCACGGCGAGAGGCGCCCGCCGACCAGTCAATCGCGACCCGTGGCGCGGTGGCGACGCCAAGCTGCCGGAAGCACCGCCGCCGACTCCACCACCGCCCGCACCACCACCATGCCGCCCGCCGCCCGTCGAACGCCACCATCACCGGCCTGTTAAAGGCGCGCCCGCCACGCCACGCCCGGCACCGAAGCGCCGCGCCTAGCCGCGAGATCTGCTCAGCGCCATACCCCACGAGCGGGGCCGAAGAGCCGCCGCCGCCGGCGACGCTGGCTTCGCCTGCCGTGGCCTTGGCGGCGGCGAGGGAGGAGGAGGGAGGAGGAGGGGGTGCGGCGGCGGGGATCTGGAGCCCTCCCCGGCGCCTCGCGGGTGGCGGCGGGGGAGGGAGCGAGCGAGGGTTGTCCCCCAGTGAAGGTATAATTTGAGTACCATTATTATATTTATTTAAATGGTTTGTGTGCAACTGTGTATGTTGGCTGTTAGCTTTCAGACAGAGACCTTCCCAGTTTGGGGTTTCTTAAATTCATTGCTGTTACTTCAGAAATGTGCTTGAAATTCATTGCCCACTCTTTCTCTGTGAATATTTGAAAATTTAACTACAATTGGTGGCTAAGAATTGTATTGACCATGCATGTTAAGTGTGCGCCAGTCTTATTGGTGCATGCTTTTCTTAAGTATGACCTATGAGCCGGTGAAATGAAAATATTGTGTTGCATACTAATCATTTGGGAGCAATACAGTTTTGTTGAAAGCAGTTTAAATATTTACCTTGATCTGTTCTGTTAAGCTTGTAAACCGTATAGTCTTTCTGACATGACTTTGACGGCACATTGCATGTTAGGTTTGTAATATGCGACGTGCATAGTGATTTACTGGTATCCCTGTGGTTATGTGTTTGACCTCTTCTGAATCTTGCAAGGACTAACCTAGCCAGGGTTAACACCCCGTGTTGATTTTAAATCAGTTTGGACAGAGATGAGCATTTAACAACGAGCGACGAGGAGGGGCGACGCGGATGACGCGGGCGGCGATCGCTGCGATCCGGCCGCCGGCGCCCATCGCTCTTGGTGCTAGGCATGTCGGAGGGAGATTCTGGGCCCTTGCCGGATCTGATGAAGAGGAGGATGACGAGGGAGATGGCTCCGGCGACACGACCGATGGCTACTCGCCGACGACTTCGGACGTCATTTGTGAAGCCTTCAACCCTGGGTATTCGGAGGAGGAGGTGGCTGCTATCGTCGAGGGAGTCGTGCCGGTTGACGATCCGGCGGCGCAGGTCTTCGTCCGGAGGAAAACGTCGAGGTGGTTCGCCGGATAGTTCACCGGAGGACGGCGTCTGCTGCGATTCGGCCATGGAAAGGACCCTTACCTAAGGTTAGTCTTCCAAACTTAACTGTTTTTGATCTTATTAGACCGGATTCTTGGACTACGGTCACTCGTCGAAAGATTCCTCGCCGGACTCGGGATCGAAGGGCGCCGGAGGTGGCCGCGGCGGCGCAGCCGGTGGTCACGGCGTCTCAGATCCGCGTGATCCGCCAGGAGCATTTGAATTCGCTCCTGGGCCGCGAGGGGGGTTTTCGGTTGTTGGGCCGCGGGGTGCTAATGGGCTGGGATCGGCTGGGTATGAGGCCCAGCCAGATCGGCCCTTGGACTACGTACAGGGCATCGAGGCATGCAGCCTCAGTCGTACGTCGCTCCATCGACACCAGCAGCGGGCTAGGGTTCTCGGCTCCAAACCGTCTCGCCGATCGTTGCTGCCAGGGAGCGGCCGGGCGCGTCGGATTCTGCCGATACGGATCATGGCCGGGCGCGGAGGCCCGCCGGTTCTTCCTAAGGCGTCCGCTGGCAGTGGGACTGGCCGGGGCGGAGCTGCGCCGCCGCCCCCTGTGACCGGTGGATGAGGGCTGCCACTGCTGCTGCCGGGGGCTGGCAGCGGCGGAATCGCGCCGCCGCCTTGTGGCCGGTGGGCGAGGGCTGCCACTGCTGTTGCCGGGGCGGGCTGCTCTTGGCGGGGGCTGGCCGTGGCGGTGCGCCGCCGCTGCTGCGCCGATGGCGGGCCGCTCTGCCTCGGCCGGTGCTTGACTCCGGTCTTGAAGTGCCTCCCGTGCGATAGGGTCGGGCATCGGAACTCTGGCGGTTCGGCTGCGGCCGCGTTGGGCCGAGGGATTGGCGCGCTGCCCGGAGTGCGGCCGCCAGTGCCCTCATCATCGACGGCCACCGCGGGCCGTGGTGCACCTCCGCCGCGGCTTCCGGGTTCTTCCGTCATGGGGCGTGGAGCAGTTCCGCCAAGGCAGCCGGTCAACAATGGCCCTAGACCGGTTGGGCATGTTGATGGGGAAAGGCCGGTGGCTCAGACTACCCATGCCGGCGTGCAGTCTCGAGCAGCGCCGCCGCCTCATTACGTCGCGAGGCCGACGCAAAATCGCACTGTCGCGCGCAGACGAGTTGATAACGTGTTGCCGAGTCGCCGGATCCGCCCGAGGGCGGTGGGGGATGATGGCTATGATGCGTATGGGGACGGTCAACACCGTGGATCGTCATCGACGGGAGGTGGCCGAGGTTATGCCTGGCAGAGTGATGGTTCTGCTGAGAGGCCCTTCCTTGGTCCTACGGGTGGTTTTGTCGAGGGCGCTTCTGGACCGGACGCACGACAGAGAGGTGGCTACCGTGGTCGTCGTCGTGGTCGAGGTGGTGGTTGTGGTTTCTGCAGACAGCATCAGCCGCAGGACACTGTAGACCAGCGGGCGTCCGGGGTGGAGGCTAATCACACTCAGGCCACCGCCCTGACTAGCGAGGTTATGGAGGCTGTCACGGCTCTGGCGACCACTGATGTTGATATGACTACCGCTTCAGTTGATGCGGATATCAGGTCTGAGTCTGAGAGGGTTTCCAAGTGGGCGCGTCGGAAGGAGAAAATGCTTTGCTATCGCTGTGGTGAGAAAGGTCACTTCATCGTTGAGTGTGTGGCTGAGTTGTGTGATACTTGTGGTAAGCCAGCTCATATCTCGGGGGATTGCCCGCTTCTTCGTGAAAGCAGGCTCAGCGCTTATAATGTATGGAGTTTATTGTGCCGAGTTGATGTTCTTTGAGTCCCCAGCTGCGAGAGAGATTCCGGTTGTAACACAGGCGACTCTTTGGGATTGTGAAGGTGACCCAGGGAGAGGTCTCTGAAGCTCAGATTGTGCAGAGACTTCAGGAACTGGCTCCGGGAGACTTTCAGTGGGAGCTTGTTCTCATTGAGGAGCGCGTGTTCAGGGTTGACCTCCCGTCGGTAGAGGACTTGCGGCGGTTGCTGAGCTTTGGGATGTGTAAGGTACCAGGCACTAATTGCATTCTGGAGTTTCAGGAGTGGAAGAAAGTGGAGCCTAAGGGGAAGCCCCTTACTCAGGTGTGGCTGCATTTTTCTGGGGCACCCTCTGAGGCTCTGACAGATGTTCGTGTGGTGGCCAGTCTGGGTATTTTGGTTGGCAAAACTGAGAAAGTTGATATGATATTCACTCGTGCCCATGGGGTGGCCAGATTGCGAGTGAGTGTTCTTGACATTGAGTTCGTCCCGGATGTGGTAAACTGGACCTACAGAGGAGAGGTCTTCCCTCTTGAGATTGAGTTTGAGGACGCTGAGTTGTTTGCCGAGGTGGATGTTAGCACTGATATGGATATTAACGAGGGAGATGATAATGCGGGGGCTAGGAAGGATCCGACGGATGAGGATGATCGTGAGAGACCCAACGGGTCGGGACCGGTTGCTCAGGTGCCCCAGACTGGATCAGGGGTAGAGCCGGCCCCATCTCCGTCGGTACCTAACAGCACGTTGAGGTTTGGATCTTTTGAGCCTGCGTCTGCTCCGCCCAAACTTTGGAGTGATCGGGTGGAGGCTGAGGATGCTTTTGGCCTTCGCTCGGTCTTTGGATCTTTTGCACAGGATTTCTGCGGTCTCGTCTTGCGGACGTTTGGTGGTTGAGTCGCCGCCGTTGCCGTCCACGGCGGCCGAGAGGAGACCGTCTGGGGTAGGAGGCCTTGGACCCTTCCCCTTCGGCGCCGGCTGCTGCAGCCACTCCTGTGCTGCTCGGCGTTTGTCAGGGGCAGGTGGCCCCGTGGATGCCTGCTTCGCCGCAGCTAGCCGGCCGTGAGGGAGCCCGTCTGGGGCAGGTGGCCTCAGACCCTTCTTCTTTGGCGCCGACTGTTGTGTCTTCGCCTGTGGTGCTCGGCGGCAGTTTGGGGCAGGTCGCCCCGGTTTATACCTCGCCTGCTGCCGGGATGGTGGCGCCCTCGAGCTTGAGGGTTGGGGCGGAGGGGTGCTCGGGCGGCGGCCCTGGCACCTACTTCACCCGGCCCGTTGCCGAGCGCCGTGGGAGCCTCCATTGCTGCCTCCCTACGAGTGGAGTTACTCGGGAGGAGGTTATTGCTTTCGGCGGGATCCCTGACCCGGTCTCTGAGGGGAGGCGGCTGAGTTCCCGTCTCCAGGACCACCCGGAGGTTGATGACATGCAGCAGAGGTGCGCTATGAGGGCGGCCAAGCTTCGTGATATTGAGGTCACTAACGGTATGTCAGTCAACTTATCCAATTCTATTTTGCATTTTTCTACGGATGAGATTATACATAATGCAAATCAAGTAGGGGTTTCGCTAGGGAATACCAATTCTGAAATTTCCAACTCGATTAATGATCTCCTTGATGCAGGCGGAGCAGCGCTTTAGAAACCATTCGTAACCTAGCAGCGGTGAGACCTATGAGCGATGCTTGAGATTGATGCGTTGGGGTGAGAGTGCTTGACAATTTGTGTGCGGACCTTGCACCTTCCACTAATGAGTCCGACGAGGAGGAGGTTAGTGTTGAAGTTGTAGTGAATCAACCACGGAGACTGGTTATGAGGACCGGATGGTGGACAATGATAAACCCAAAGCGTAAGTGGAAGCGGAAGGTGTATCCCACATCCGCGGTACGTAGGAGTGCTAGGATTCGTACGGCAAAAAAATTTCATGATGACTTATGAAAGGAATCTTTTGGAATAGCAGAGGTCTGAAGGACTTGGCTAAAAGAAGATTTCTCGCTGAGGCGTCTCTGGAGCATCGGTTAGATTTTATCGCTCTATCTGAAACTGGTAGAGATAATTTTGCTCCTCAGTTTCTTTCCTCTCTTGCGGGTGGTGTTGATTTCGACTGGCATTGCCTACCTCCGCGAGGATGGTCGGGAGGTATCTTCTTTGGGAGTGAGATGCGATTCCCTTGAGGTCCGGAGTGTAGTGATGGGCGACTTCGCGGTTAAGTTTCGGGTTAGGTGTAAGGTTGATGGTTTCAACTGGGCCTTGGTGGTGGTTTATGGTGCCGCACAGCCGGAACTTAAACCGGAATTTCTGGTGGACCTTGTTCGAGTTTGTGGGTCCGAGCAGCTTCCGATGTTGGTCGGCGGTGATTTTAATATCATTCGGAGGAGAGAGGAGAAGAATAATGATAACTTTGACGGCCGATGGTCGTTTATGTTCAATACCATTATTGAGAGCTTGGATCTGAGGGAGATAGAGCTTTCCGGTAGAAAATTTACCTGGGCTAATGCCTTGCCTACCCCGACATATGAAAAGCTTGATCGAGTTCTCGCGAGTGTGGACTGGGAACAGAAGTTCCCTCTTGTTACGGTCCAAGCTCTATCGCGGGGAATATCCGATCACACACCACTGTTCGTGGACTCCGGGGAGCCGAACCATGTGGGAAACAAAAACACCTTCTCATTCGATATGGCCTGGTTTGAACGTGAGGGGTTCTTGGACCTCATTGCCAGGGAATGGGATAAGGGTGTAGGAGGTAGGACAGCTGTCGAGCGTTTGCAGAATAAAATTAGGCACTTGAGAAGCTTCTTAAGGGGATGGGCTAAGAACCTTAGTGGAGTGTATAAGATTGAGAAGGATAGGCTCCTTTCTCTTATACAGACCCTGGACATAAAAGCTGAATCCGCGATTCTGCTGCCTTGAGCTCGAGTTAAAAGCTGAGGCGGAGAAGAGGTTGAAAGAACTTCTCCGTGAAGAAGAGTTGAAGTGGGCGTTGCGAGCTAAGGTTCGCAAAGTGGTCCAAGGGGCGTAATACACAATTCTTTCACCTGATTGCTAATGAAAAGCACAGGAAAAAGCGTATCTTCCAGCTTGAGCAAGAGGAGGGTACTATTGTTGGGCAGGATAATCTCAAAACATATATTACAGAGTATTATAGGCAGCTTTTTGGACCTCCGAGGTTAATTGTGTAACCCTTGATGAGTCCAGGACTGAGGATGTACCTCAATTATGCGCCGCCGATAATGATATCCTACTCGCCCGTTCTCGGAGAAG
The DNA here is from genome assembly GCA_021605145.1 of Aegilops bicornis. NCBI lineage: Eukaryota > Viridiplantae > Streptophyta > Magnoliopsida > Poales > Poaceae > Aegilops > Aegilops bicornis. The sequence continues at coordinate 74,539,186 of CM038675.1, forward strand.
GAGGTGTTTGATGCTATTGCACAAATGAAAAACAATAAGGCTCCCGGTCCGGATGGGTTCCTGGCCGAGTTCTATAAAAAGTGCTGGCACATTATTAAGGGGGATTTGTTACCTATGTTTCAGGATCTTTTCTCTGGACAGCTTCAATTATTTCACTTGAATTTTGAAACTATCACATTGCTTCCTAAGAAAACAGAGGCTGTGAGAATCGAGCAGTTCAGGCCGATTTCTCTCCTCAATGTTAGTTTCAAAATTTTCACCAAGGTCGGGACTAATAGGCTCTCACAGATTGCGCATTCTGTGGTGCAACAATCCCAAACTGCTTTCATGCCGGACAGAAACATCCTTGAAGGAGTGGTGGTCCTTCATGAAACGCTCCATGAAGTTCACTCCAAAAAAATTAGATGGGGTAATTTTTAAGGTGGATTTCGAAAAGGCGTATGATAAGGTCAAGTGGCCATTCGTCCAACAGGCTTTGCGTATGAAAGGTTTCGATGAGGCATGGCGCCGGCAAGTCGAATCATTTACGCAAAAAGGGAGTGTGGGAATTAAAGTGAATGACGATATAGGTCATTATTTCCAGACTCATAAAGGCCTCAGGCAAGGAGATCCGATGTCACCTATCCTGTTTAACATTGTGGTGGATATGTTAGCAATTTTGATAGGAAGGGCTAAGGAGAATGGTCAAGTGGGTGGTTTGGTACCTCATCTTGTTGATGGAGGTGTATCCATCCTTCAATACGTTGATGATACAATCATCTTTATGGAGCACGACTTGGCCAAGGCGAGAAATATGAAGCTGTTGTTATGCCTCTTTGAACAATTGTCCGGGTTAAAGATTAACTTTCATAAGAGCGAGTTGTTCTGCTTTGGTAGAGCCAAAGACGAACAGGAGTCTTATAGGCAATTGTTTGGGTGTGAGTTGGGGAGTTTGCCCTTCTCATACCTTGGTATTCCCATACACCATCGTAGGCTGACAAACAGAGAGTGGAAGTGTATCGAGGACCGATTTGAGAAGAAACTGAGTTGCTGGAAGGGTAAGCTCATGTCATACGGAGGCCGATTAATCTTGATAAATGCGGTGCTCACGAGTATGCCTATGTTCCTCTTATCGTTCTTTGAGGTACCAGTTGGTGTTAGGAAGCGACGGACTTCTATCGGTCACGCTTCTTTTGGCGGGGTGATGAGCTTAAAAGAAAATACCGACTTGCTAAATGGGATATTATCTGTCGACCCAAAGACCAAGGAGGGCTTGGTATTGAGAATCTTGAAGTTAAGAACAGATGCCTTCTTAGTAAGTGGTTGTGGAAGCTCGCTTACGGGAATTTGAAAGCCATGTGGGCGCAGATCCTTCGCAGCAAGTACCTCCAGACTAGAACTCTGTCCCGGAGTAGCAGTTAGGCCGGTGACTCGCCTTTCTGGAAAGGACTCATGAAAGTCAAACAATTACTGTTCAATAGGACTAGAGTTGTTATTGGAGACGGTGCTACTACGCGTTTCTGGGAGGATACTTGGCTTGGCGATTCACCCTTGGCCATTCAATATCCGTCTTTATATCGTATTCCTCAACGACGTGAGGTGTTCGTGGCAACGGTATTTCAATCTATCCCCCTTAATATTCAGTTTAGACGGTCGCTAGCGGGCAATCGTTGGGAAGTTTGGCTCCATTTAGTTAGGAGATTGATGGAGGTTCAACTCTCTGACCAACCTAATGAATTACGCCGGAAGATGACTAGGTCTGCAGGTATTTCTGATTAAATCCATGTATATTGATGTCATTAATTCGAGCTCCATTCCAACTTCCAAGAATGTCCAGGATGTCAAAGTTCCTTTGAAAATAAAAGTGTTTATGTGAATTGTCCATAAACAAGTTATTCTAACAAAGGACAACTTATTAAAGCGTAATTGGACAGGACCTACTAGGTGTAGTTTCTGTGATCGGAATGAGACGATTAAGCATCTCTTTTTTGATTGCCCGTTGGCCAAGGTCATTTGGCGGACGGTCCACATTGCTTTCAACATTACTCCACCGAATACTGTTAATGCTTTATTTGGGACTTGGCTAAATGGGATTGAATCTACCTTAGCAAGACATATTCGGTTGGAGTCTGCGCTTTCTTTGTGGACCATCTGGCTTTGCAGAAATGATTTGGTTTTTAACAGAACATCACGGATTCATTTTTTGCAGGTTTTTTCCGAGCTACGGCAGTGATCCGTTCGTGGTCGCTACTCACTCCGATGGAGGCCAGGGAGCATTTGGTTACTGGGTCTATCCATTGGGAGATGGTAGCTCGGGATATCTTCAACCGGTTTGGATGGCGGTCATGTAATAGGATAGGCAATTAGTTTACCTACCCTTGTTTAGCCAGCCGGTTGTGGCATCGTTTTATGGCTAGTTTGTGTGTCTAGCCTTTTGCGCTCTGTGTGAGCTGCGTTTTCTTTTTTAAGTTTGAGACTCTGGAACTTTGTTGGCACAATTTGTTTTCTAGTTAATAAGATGGCAGTATGCATCACCCTTGATGCAGAGGCCGGGGAGCTCCCCCTTTTCAAAAAAAAATAATGTCTAATAAATTGGCGAAGAAGAAATACTAGTTTTAAGTAATGAGATTATGATCTGTGGGGATTCTGCAGAGGTAGCCTATTCCAACTTGCTTGTGACTGAAGGCTTTGTTGACCTTGGGGATGTAGAGGATGCAAGATTGGGTCATAAGCAATGCAGATAAGAGAACATTTGAAATGTGTGAATTTGAGATAAGTCAGACTAACTTCTATCAGTAATTTGGGTTGGATCACAGTAGAATCATGTAGAAGTTGAAACAAATCAAACAATTCTTCCAACTGGGGATACTAAGCTTTATTATTATTTTTATGGATAAACTGCGTGACAGGAGGTTTAATATTCATGACCACTTTATACATGGTAGATATTGAGATGAGATATTGCATTGATTCAGGGAGAAAGTAGTTATAACATGTGGGAAGGGATCAGGTGTGGTAATGAATCTTTTTATATCATTTGGTTGCTCTCAATGTTTCAGAAAGCCATGCTTACTAGTGCAAAATCTAAAGCGCATGAGGCGTTCAAGAACGGGAACTATTATCTCGCAGCAAGAATTTACAAAGAGGTATATTTTTACGAATTTGCTAATTCTCAGTTGCCTAAAATTTTCGTAAATCTGAGCCACCTAAAATTGCTCCTTGGTTGGTCTGAACTGCACTTTTTATACTAGTTCTTGCATGTTTTACGGCATAGTGCAAATTTTGTACAAAGTGTGCAACTTCTGCAAACTAAAATTTCTGGTTTAGTTTTTATCCTGTATATATAATATTCTACTTGTTTTTCTCTATCAGAGTAAAACTTCTCCAGAAATTCTATATATTGTAAATATATTTTTTGTTCAGTAATTGTTTATTTTTATCTTTTATAAAATATTGATTTTGTTTTTTCTATTCTAGTATTATGGGCTAATACACAAAAGTTGACGTTTAAAAAATTTCGTTCATCTGATGGATATACAGCCCCATATTATTAATCTTGTTGTATAAGTTTATGGACTTGTTGACTGTTCAAAAAAGTTCAAGATCCTATAAGCCATTTTAGCCTTATTTGTTTGTTTATTCTTGGAATGGCATGTTGGTATGGGGATTATGCTTTCTGCACATTTGCAGATATGCTAATGTTGCGAAGTTGATAGAGATTGCAGATATGCTAATGTCTCTGACCTGTTCCTATTAGAGCATCTATAGCCGGATTTGGCAGATCCGTCTCCCTATATGCCCGCGGGCGCATCTGTAGACGGCGCTGGGCGGCCCCTCATTTGGCCTGCCGGACAGCCAGACTCCTCGTATGTGAATCCTTAAATCCATGCAATGCATGCACGTCGATCATAGAGCACAAATTCATCACAATTCAACAATTTACCAAATGCGACAAAGTAAAATAAATCATAGTTCGACAGTCCAGACATGCCAAAATGTAATTGAAGTCCGAGCATGAGAGATCGCTCACTGGCCGGATCACTCGTCGGACACCATCCATGCCTCCTCCTCCGTGGCCAACCTTGCCTCCTCCTCCGCGGCCAGCCTTGCATCCTGCTCCGCAATCATCTTTTTCTTCGTAGTCCCTACGTTCGTTGATCTCCTTCTTCATTCCCACAAGTCACTTCTTTGCATGCTCATCCAAGGTACTTTCGTCCGTAAACATTATCTTGGCATCCTCCGCGTCTCGAGAAAGTTGCAACCTCTTATTCTCAAGCTCAATTTCTCCAAATGTCTGGGCCTTCTCCATCTTCCATTTGATCGCCGCTTCGCTCTTCTCTAACTCGATCTTATCCCTCAATTTGCAGCTTCTTGAACGCCCTCTCCTGGTCCCAATCCATCCTCTCTTTTTGTGCATCCAACATGAGCTTGTACCTCTCCTCTTTCTTGTTCTCCCTTACGAAAAAATGCCCGTCCAAGTGGAGGACATTTTTATAGCCACAGCATCACGAGAGGCCCTCGCCTTCTCCTATTTGTTTCTCATCACTTGCCGGTTATCCTTTGGCACGGTGGCTCTTCCATTCTCCCCTACAATTTCTTCCTCTTCGTTGTCTAACCCAATTGATTGGTGGGAGCTTGAGCCATCATTCTTCCTCTTGCCGGCCTTGAGATCAGCCACAAATTGTGTCCACTTTGGTTTGCCATTCAATAGCACCCAACAATGGATAAAACCGAATATCTTCTTGTCCGTCTCGTGATACATAGTGTCCGCCACCATCATCTGGCAAACAATGCATGTATAACGATGAGAATGCAACAAAAAATACAAGCAATTCAAACTATGACAAAATGAAGTGATTATGCTTACGTGAGTGGACATACCCATCCCACTTTGAGGGCGGCCAAGCACTTGTGCATAGTAGCCGACGTATTTGTTCACTTCCCCTTTAATTATCCCCGATGGATGTTGGAGAGATGCCACATTGCGGTTGGTAGCGATACGATGCGGCTCCACATAATGCTTGTGTTCCTAATAGTGCTTGTGGATCTTCTCTAAATACCGATTGCCTTTTTGCTCCGTGCTATGTATGAGGTCCAATATTGTGGCCAACCAAGATTTAACCAACAAGATGTCCTCAAAAGTTGTGAATGCCGGACCTCTTGCCTTGGGCATCTTTCCCTTATTTTTCTTGTTCGGATTGGGGTTTGATGTGCCGCCGACTTCAAACATAGGACAAGCTGGATCCCCCCAACTCATACTGCATTTGGGTCGGATCATGATTACTATTGATCATGTCGACGTGATCAATTCCTACAATTATCATGATTTAAAATGAACTAAAGGTCTATGCAAAACATTGATCATCACATATGCAAAGTTGATCGGAAGAGGAGCAAAGTAAATGTACCGAGTCTTGTTATGTCATTCCGTCGAACAGGACGTGGGCAGCCGATGCGACGCCGGTGCCCGGGCATGTACGCGACCGAACGAGCGGCAGCGAGTCATAGACGTCCCCTCGAGGTCCACATCCTCTCCCTGTGACGCCGCTTCCCTCTCCCGCTGCCTCCATCGCCGGTCCCTCTGGGCGACGTTCTCCGGCTTGCGGGACAAAGCCAAGGACGGGAGACCCACGGACGATGCAAACACAGCCTCCATGACAGTGGTGGGGGACGGGCTGGACGGCATCTAGGGCGGCGAGGATGGGGGAGCAAGGGTGTCCGACGGCAAGGGATCGGACATGGGAATTTGTGGGAGGGAGGAGCGCGGTGGGTTTGGTGGATTTGGTGCAATTTGCGATGGAGCCGGGTTGTCTAGTCCGACACGGTGGTCCTGCCCGGACCTCCCCATGCCTGCCCCAGATTTAGGCTAGATATGAGGGGTGTCGGTCAGTCCAGGCGTTTGAGGCGCCAGTCTGAGTCGCTTTTTTTTGACCGGTCAGTGATCGGGCCGTCCGCCTGGGCATTTGAGGGCTGTTTGAGGCGCCTGGCTGTAGATGCTCTTAAGCTGCTATATCTGTTGTCTCTTGTTGTGCATGCTTGTATCCACGAGGCAGTTGGATCAGTGCCAGAACGTGTCGTACCATCCATTTCATTGTTGTGCTTGTGGACATAGGCCATGAGCATCAGCAACAGCACATACATGTAGGGGCAGGATGTGACCAATACTAGCGGACACCGCAAGGGTGGCCAACGGCAAGGGATCGGACACGGGAATTGGTGGGAGGGAGGAGCGCGGTGGGTTTGATGTATTTGGTGCAATTGTGGTCGAGTCGGGTTGTCTAGTACGACAGTGGCGGTCGCGCCCGACCTCTCCATGCCTGCCCCAGATTTAGGCTGGATATGAGGGGTGCTGGTCAGCCTGGGCGTTTGAGGCACCCATCTGGATCGGTTTTTTTGACCGGTCAGTGATCGGGCCGTCCGCTCGGACATTTGAGGGCGGTTTGAGGCGCCCGGATGTAGATGCTCTTAAGCTGCTATATCTGTTGTCTCTTGTTGTGCATGCTTGTATCCATGAGGCAGTTGAATCAGTGCCAGAACGTGTCGTACCATCCATTTCATTGTTGTGCTTGTGGACATAGGCCATGAGCATCAGCAACAGCACATACATGTAGGGGCAGGATGTGACCAATACTAGCGACTAGCTTGCAGCTTTCAGGGAGAAGTTGACACCTAGATTATATCCATGAATAATAGATTCAGAATTGGTTTAGAGATAAGTCCATGGAATTAGGAAGTGAATTCCAATGTGTAAGTAGTCAATTAGCCATCCTTGTCTAGGTGACCAGATTAAATCCTTCTAGGTGAGTCCTGTCAATCTATAAGCCAGGTTCAGTCAGGAAGTCTAAGTAGTCCTTATAAATGGATGATGTGTAAGTGGTTCCTGTTAGGGAAATAGCAACTTGTACTTTCTGGTGGCCGTGGGCCGATATATATACATGTACAGCTGTGGTAAATATGCAGGAAAACTCTTAAACAATGAGATATTACACGGAAAATATAAAACTCGGCCCCAGCGTCAACCTCAGGGTTGATCAACGACACTTGAGTTTGGAGAGAGAGAAACCATGTTGCGCTCTAGTCTGGGCATTTGTAAAGAAATCCGTCAACTGTAATTGGGAAGACACATACTGAATAGCAATAACCTGATCGTGCACACCAACACTCACAAAGAAGCATCAACACCAATATGATTGGTGAACTCATGCTTCATAGGGTCGCATACAATGTTGATAGACAAGAGTGGAGTAGGTGTGTTAACATAAACACCAAACTCGTGAAGTAACCATCGTGACCAAGTTACCCTTGCCGTCAAAAGAGCCATAGCTCACAACTCGATCTGCACTCGAATGGGAAACTGCAGTTTGTTTTTTCATCTTCCAGACAATAAGAGAACCACCAAGAAAAACATAGTAAGCAGAAAGTGACGTTGATACGAGGGATCACTAGCCCATGTGGCATCAAAATAGGCCTGAAGTTGTAACGAACTAAAGCAGGGAAGAAAAGACGGTGAGGGATCGTGCCACGAAGAGAACCCGAAGGAGGTGATATAGTGAATTGAAGTGGGAGCAGAAACAAACTGACTAAAAATATGGACAGGATAGGAGATATCCAGACGAGTGACAACTACATAGACAAGACTCCCAACAAAATGACGATAGGCGTCGGATCAGACATGGGGTCACCATTAGAAGCATGGAGGCGAACATTGAGCTCCATGGGAGTCTGAATAATGCGCTCATCAGTAAGAGTAGCACGAGCAAGAAGATCGTAGATATACTTTTCTTTGGAAATAAAGAAGCCATCAGAGGTAGAAGAAACCTCAATCCCAAGAAAGTAGCGAAGAGGTCCAAGATCAGACATAAGAAACTGCTCACTAAGACGTGTTCTCAAAGGCAATGTACTTGGGGTTGTCACCAAAGATGATCATGCCATCAGCATATAGAAGAGTCTGACCATGAGTAGAAAGGCAGACAAACAACGCAGGATCCTGAGCACTCCCCGAAAAACCAGCGCAGTCACCATGGAGTTGAAGCGCTCAAACTTGGCATGGGGGGCTTGCTTAAGGCCATAGAGAGAGCGGCAAAGACGACAAATCATATCAGGAGGACCAGAATACCCAAGTGGTGGTTGCATGCAAATCTCCTCACGCAGCTCACCATTAAGAAAAGCATTCTTACATCAAGCTAAGATACAAACCAATGGTGAACAGATGCCACAACAAGAAGTGTGCGAACAACGGTCATATGCAAGGTTGTCAGAATCATGATTCTCTTAGCTATCAGAATCGTAAAAACGTTGATTCTACTAACCAAAATCGTAGAATCAGAGTGGTTAGTTTTGATCTTAAAGTCGTAGAATCGTACAATAGAATCGTGATTCTAACAACCTTGGTCATATGAACCATAGGAGCAAAAGTCTCATCGTAATCACGACCATGCTCATGCCGAAAGCCATAAGCCACAAGACGGGCTATGTAGCGCTCAAGAGAACCAGTGAGTCGTAACCTTGTAGACCCACTTACAAGTGATGGGATGAACACGTGGAGGAAGAGAAACAAGATCCCATGTGTTTGAGCTCAAGAGCAGCAATCTCCTCTGCTTGCAACTGCCATTCAGGATGAATAACATCATGATAAGAAGTCGGCTCAACAACAACAGCACTAGGAAAACCATAGCGGTGAATGGCGGGGCGAGGCCGATCATGAGGATCATAAGTTAGCTGAGAAGAAGTAGATAGCACATCAGTAGACTCATCCACTACAGGTGGACGACGAGAGTATAATAGCGAGGAAAAGAGGGGATACGAGGATGAACCATCAGAATAGACTCATGTGATGGAGATGGAGATGGATAATCCATCAGAGATGAAGATAACAAGGGAGAAGAGGAAAGCGAAGAGATGGCGATCGGATCTGCATAGCGATTGGGATGAGTAGGAGTGTGGAATGGGGGGAGGGGGCAAAGTGAGAGATGTGTAAGGAAAAGTGAGGAAAAAGATATTGTCCACTGAAAAGGTCGAAGAAGATGGACGTGGGTAGAAGGGACAAGACTCATCTGGATTCACATCACGAGAAACAAGCATTCGACGACAAACATGATCCCAACAACGATAGCCTTCATGCTCATCACCGTATCCTAAGAAGACACACTCGACTGACTGAGCGGTCAGTTTGGTGTGTTCATGTGGGGCAACAATATAGCAAACACAACCAAACAAACGATGCGTCGAATAATCAAGAGAACTAATAAAAAGACGCTCGAAAGGAATGCCACCCTACTGAGCAGTTGAGGGTTGAATGTTGATGAGATAGGTGGTAGTGGAAACAACCTCAGCCCAAAAGTGAGGCGGAAGAGAGGTGACGATCGAGCTCTCTCAAGAAGATGATGATGCTTGCGCTCAACCACACCATTCTGAGTGTGAACACCACGAAAAGAGAACTGAGTAAGAGTACCTTGCTTAACAAGGACACGATGCAACATCTTGGAGATATACTCTCCAGCAGAGTCAGCACGAAAACACACGAATAGGCATAGAGAACTAAGTGTGGACCATGGCAGGAAAATACTTATATATAGAGAGAGAAGCGAGAAGACATAAATAAAGCCAGTGTAGCGAGAGAAATCATCGATAAAAATGATATAGTATTGATGGCCCCCTTCCGAAGCAAAGGAAGCCGGACCCCATACATCTGAATGGACTAAATCAAAAGGATGTTGAGACACTGATTCACTAGTATTATAAGGTAGTTGAATCTGTTGCCGAGCCTACAACCCTGACACTCGAAGAGACATCTACTAAGATAGACCCTAGAAGACCTCGACGAACTAAAGGCAACATACGAGAACCACAAAGATGATCGAGTCGATGATGGACTGTTGGAAGGAGCCGGTAGCTGAAGCAACGGAAGCAGAGGGACTGGCAATAGTGGTGGCAGTGAAAGGGACGTGAAGCTGGTCTAACTCTCAAAGACCTTGAGAGTCACAGTGGCGAGGGCCAGCCCCGATCCGGGTGTGTGTGCAGCAATTCTGAACAGAACAAGAATCAACGTCAAGAATGACGCGACAACCAGAGTCAGTAAGCCGACCAGCAGAAAACAGGTTCATGGTAAGTTAAGGAACATGAGCAACATCAAGAACGAAAAAAGAAAAAGTGGTAAGAGTGCCTTGACTAGCAACAAAAAGAGGAGTACCATCAGCTGTGAGAACATGAACAAGAAAATCTTAGAGATATAAGAGAGCACAAGGTGGAAGAATCAGAAGATATATGAAAGGGAGCTCCAGAGTCGGGATGTGGGATGTACCTGATTGTGTAGGTGATGGTCGCTCAGTGCCAGAAGCATCAGTCATAGAACCTGCAACACTCGTCGAAGAAGAACCTGTAACGGAAAGCAACCGCTTAAGCCTCACAATATCCTGCTCAGTCAAGGCGATGGTTGAAGATGTTGAAGTACAAGCATGACTCCCAGAAGATGTGTGCCACATGTGCCACTTCTTTGTAAAGCAATCAGACTCGGGATGACCATCCTTGTCGCAGTAACCACAATGAATACGAGAACGATCCTCGCCACCAGGAGCAGTGGGGAGGAGCAGCGGAGCACTGGACCGGGAAAGAGCCGGTGCAGCAGATGGCGTAGCAGGAGCTTGATCAACAAGCACAGATGGAACCTCAAGTAAACTAGCACCACATAGGCGAGTCTCCTCGGCACGAATCTCAGAAAGCGCCTCTATAAGAGAAACACGACCACGAGCTAATAGCTGAGCGGCCGTGGCTCAAACTCCTTACGGAGCCGAGACAAGAACTCGTACATCCGCTGAAACTCCCAAGTCTGACCGCACAACATGACATCACAGGCAAGAACCACAACCAGCAGTGCAAAGATAATCAAGCTGGCACTAGATGTGAGTACAAGTCATCAACATTGGTGTCACCCTACTGAAGTGTCCTGGCGGACCACAACCAGGTATAGGGCATCACCAGAGGGCTGATAGCGTTGTCGAAGATGGCTTCACATCTCGAAGATGGCAGTGAGGCCCATAAATTTAGAGAAAAACTGAGGTAGAACATTGAAACTGAGAACAATTGCAGCACGAGCATCATCATCAAACCACTGAGTGTAGGCAGACAGTTCATCATGATACATCTCAAGAGCCACCTAGTAGTCTGAGGCCTGCTGCTCATAAGCAGCGACCGCAACGTCAGCAGCAGCCTTCAGCAGTGACCGCATCAGCAGCAGCCTTCACGACATCCTTATCAGCCTGGGAAGCATCGGAGGCAAGAACTGGTAGCATCGGCGGAGTAGGAGCCACAAGAAGAACAGGGCGCAGTGGGTAGAGAATCTATCGATAGAGAACGCTCCAGAGTCGGAAGGCCTCGCATATGAATGCGTAAAGGCAACAAAGTAGTGTAGATAGTACCATCAAAAATCACCGGGCAACGAGGAATGGCGACGTTAGCCCGACGATGAAGACGATGTAATATTTTGCTTTTTTCAAGGCAAAACAGCCGACCGATCCAACAGCCGAACATCCGAAGTCAAACGAAACAAGGATCGGCAGCGGCAGTGGACCATGAGTGGAGGCGCCAGCACACCAGAACAAGCCTAATCGAGATGGGGGCGTCGTTGACCTGGGAACGGCGCTACTAGAAGGCAGCAGCCTTTTCGCCTCTTCCTAAGAGGGGACCGGGCGAAAGCGAGGGAAGCAGCGGCGGCATTGACACAGGCAATCTGAGCGGGGTTGCTTCAATTGGCTCGATCTGGGCAATCTGGACGGGGTATGAATTGGGAAGTCTCTGATCGGCAGCAGCAGCAGTTAAATGAAAAGCTCGAGCGGGAAATGCATGAGTTGCACGTGCAGGGTAGGCAAAAGCCTAGGCTCTAATACCATGTTAGGGAAATAGCAACTTGTATTTTCAGGAGGCCATGGGCTAATATATAATACATGTACAGGTGTGGTAAATATGCAGGAAACCCCTTATAAGACGAGGATATTACACGGCAAATATATACAACTCTAACAGTTCAAAACAAGACGATAAATTAATCTATTTCTCGTTTAAAGTTCTCATCCTAGTCTATATCTATTCGTACTTAGGTTCAAAACCCCTTATGAATTAGTCTATTTCTCAACAAACATTGTTCTTTCAAGCCAGGCTGTTTGGTCATCTTCTGTTGCTAGTTACCCTGATGCATACTTAGGTTCACATCATTTGTGGGACTAGGTTGTAATGAGTCTTTTCTTGTACTTTGTTATGAAGTACGGGAACAACTTGTTTAGTATGTACATGTGCTCTAGATAATTTTGCATTTCCAAGGGTGGATCCATTTCATAAGATTATTTTGCTCACAGCATGCAACTGCATGTGAATTTAGGTATCACTTGTCCAGTTTTTTTTCGTGGGATGAAGCATGTTCATTCTATTAATCAGAGTGCCGAACAGAATCGCTGGCCTGGCGTGCTGGTGAAGAGTAGGAACACCATGAGCCCCTCAGCCCTCTCTCTCCTCGAGGCGGCGCTGGCCACATGCCTCCGGGGAGTCCCCGTCCACACCGCCCTCAGCCCTCCCCCTCCATCGCCTCCCACTACCGCCGCCATTGCTGAGGACGTCGCGGGGCGAAGCCCCTGTGGTGAGGCGGCGGCGGCGGCGTAGTCCTCAGCCGGCGCTAACGCGTGGGGGCAGCGGCGTCCATCTCCCTCCTCCTCCAACGGCAGTGCGCAGCGGGTTTGGCGGTGGCCAGGAGACCTCTGGCGGCCATTGGCGGATGAGATTTTGGCTGCGATGAGATCTGATCTGGGCCTGAGGGGTTTAGATCGGGATCCACTGTGGCTGTGCCTCGTCTCGACAATGGCAAGAGGAGATCCCCCTTGGGTTATCGTCGCGGCACGACGACGTTCGGGTCTCTTGGCCCGGGCATGGTGGTGGTGGCTGCCTTCTCCACCGAAGGCGGTTGGCCAGGCTCGTAGTGATGGATCTTGGATCCCACTATTAGCACCGGCGGCGAGTTGGGGAGACATAGTCGCCGGTGAAAACCGAGCCGACTCCGGTCATGGCGGGCGATGGTGGCGTCTACGTCGTTACCTTGATGAAGGCATCGTCAAGCAACTATCGTCAACCTGCTCGCGTGCTGGCCCGGAGAAATCCTAAGATCATCGGATCGGACGACGGCGGCGCTGCGGTGTCGTGTTCCCTCTTGGGGGCATCGTTTGTGGAGCGGCGCCGAATGGAAGAGGTGTGAGGTGGTGTGGCGTGCCTTATCTCACGTCTATTGTGTCAAACTTGTCTCCGAAGGCTGCATGTCGGCAGCATGCATGCACCAGAGTAGCATTACTTAGCTACGAAGGCAGTAGCAGTAAGTTGGTAAGACCATTTTGGTTTTCTACTATTGTAGGTCAGCAGTGACGTTGCTTGGTAATTGACGTCAGTGCATGCGTCCCTAGGTCGGTTCGGTCAGCTGTAAAAGGAGTTGTGTACCTCCAGTTATAATCATTCCATTCCAAGCCAAGAGCTAATACAAGTACTACTACTAGATACTCGTGTGTGTGTGTGTGAGCTACACCAGTGAGTGTACGCTTCACTAGCGTGTTTGAGCACAGCAAGCTCAGAGAGTAGAGCGAGAGTAGTGGTCAGTAGCATACCACGGGCTAACAATTGGCATCAGAGCCTCAGGTTATGCCGAAGCATATGCCGAAAGGAGGCGTCGCCGACGACGGTTCCAAGACCGCCGAGCAGAGCTCGGCTGAGGACACCCGTGCGGCGGACGCGCTCGAGCTGCGAGGCAGGCCGGGAGGTGAGCTGGGTGCGCCATGCTCCGTGCGAGACGTGGGCATGTCTAGTACCTCCTTCCCTCTCCTCACGCGGTCCAACTACCCCTGTTGGTCCGTCCTGATGAAAGTCATCATGGAGGTGTGGCATATGTGGAAAGCCGTGGAAACCGGAGATGTTGAGTACGAGGAGGACCGGCTGGCGATGGAGGCGATCTTGCGCTCCGTCCTAGAGGAGATGGTGCTCACCCTTGGCGCCAAGGAGACGGCCAAGGAAGCATGGGAGACCATCAAGACTCTGCACATCGGCGTGGAGCGCATACGGGAGTCAAAGGCCCGGACCTTGCCTCTTCAGTAGGAGGAGATCCGGTTAAAGGACAGTGAACAAGTCGACGACTTCGCCTTGCGGCTGCAAAGTCTCGTCAACGAGCTCGCAATGCTCGGAGATCCCATCGACAACAAGATGGTGATTCTCAAGTTTCTCCGCTCGTCCCCAGGCAGTACAAGCAACTGGCCTGGTCCATCGAGAACTTGGTGGATCTCTCCACCATGGCGATCGAGGAGCTGGTAGGGCGGCTGAAGGTCGTCGAGGAGCGCGGCGACGAAGCCGATAACCGTGCTCGCGGCGAACTACTGCTCACCAGGGAGCAATGGGACGCAGCCAGCAGCAGCTGCGACGGCTCTTCCGGTAGTGGGGGAGGCGCCCCACGGGAAGCGCGAGGTCGCGGCAGGCTGAGGCCGCGCCAGGCGGTGGCGACAACCGCGGCCGCGAAGCCAGGCAGGGCGAGGCATCGGCAATGGTGGCAAGTGCCGCTCATCGCAACATGCTTGGGTCACCGGATGCAGGAGTGCCGCAGGAGGAAAGCCGACGAGGCAGCCGCGGCAACGACAAACCTCGTCCAGGTTGATGTGGCCGGCGGGCCGGCAATGATGCTGGCAAGAGTCGAGCCCATGCAGGAGAGCACATCGTCTCTCGCGACCACGGCTCCTACAACCTCACATTCCGTGCAGGAGGCACGGAACCCGTCCACGGGAACCATCACTCCAGTGATAGGCCACACCTCGACAACGACGTTTTCGGGGCCTGTCGACTGGGAGGAGATGAAGGCTCGGGTGTGGGGGAGCCACACCCCGACGACGGCGTCCCCGAACTCGGGACCCATCAAGATCGCGCAAGTTGGCGCGGCAACGACGCATATGGCGGACCATGCTCCGACCATGATGCTGGCGACCATGGACTCCGTGCAGGAGCGCACGGAGACTCAGGTCAGCCACACCCCGACAACAAAGTGTTCGGGGTCCACCGTATTGACGGGAGATGGCTCCCTAACAACGGCATGTGCGTGCGGCTACGTCTTCCTCAACGAGTAGAGAGCCATGACCACACCCATGCTTGCAGGCAGCAAGCAAAGTGAGGGTTGGTTCCTCGACACCGGTGCCACGAACCACATGATTGGTTCGGTCGACGCATTCGCGGAGCTGGACCGCTCAATCACCGGGAAGGTGCGGTTCACGGACGGATCCGTGGTGGAGATCCACGGGCGCAGGACCGTCGTCTTCGCCGACAAAGGGGGTGATCACAGGGCGTTCACGGACGTCTACTTCATCCCGGCGCTCAAGAGCAGCGTCGTGAGTGTCGGACAGCTCGACGAGGGCTGGTTCGACATCGGCATCCAGCGCGGTGTTTTCACCGTGCGTGACCAGTAGAAGAGGCTGCTCATCGAGGTAACCCGCTCGTCGAACCGCCTCTACAAATTCTTCTTTCAACCCGTGCATCCTGTGTGCCTTGTCGTGGGCCATGTCTCTGACGCGTGGCGTTGGCATGCCCGGCTAGGACACCAACACTTCGACGGGTTGTGAAAGATGGCGCGAGGCAACCTTGTTTGTGGGCTACCTCACATCGAGCATGCCGACGAGCTGTGTGATGCATGTCTTGCGGGGAAGCAGCGGCGTCTGCCGTTTCCCGAGAAGGCACGTTATCGGGCGCAGAAACCCCTGGAGCTGGTTCACGGGGACCTCTGCGGCCCAATCACCCCGGCAAAACCAGGAGGGCGTCGCTACATCCTTCTGCTCGTCGACGACTATAGCAGGTTCATGTGGGTGCTGCTCCTCGCCTCCAAGGACGAGGCGGAGCAAGCCATTGTCAAGCAGCAAGCGACAGCAGAGGTCGAGTGCGGCCATAAGCTGCGCGTGCTGCGCACGGACCGTGGCGGCGAGTTCACATCGGCCACGTTCTACAAGCACTGCGACGAGAAAGGGGTGCAACGTCACCTCACAGCCCCTTACTCGCTGCAGCAGAATGGCGTCGTCGAGCGGAGGAACCAGACGGTGCTCGGGATGGCACGCTGCATGCTCAAGGCAAAGCAGGTGCCGAGCATGTATTGGGGGGAGGCCGTGCTCACGGCCGTCTTCATCCTCAGCCGCTCCTTCACAAGGAGCGTCGATGGCAAGACGCCTTATGAGGCGTGGTACGGAATAATTCCCAATGTACGCTTCCTCCACACCTTTGGCTGCGTCGGGCATGTCAAGACGGCGCGCCCACAGCTGAAGAAGCTCGACAACAGGAGCACCCCGATGGTGTTCATGGGCTACGAGACGGGCTCTAAGGCGTACAAGATGTACGACCCCGTCTCAAAGCGTGTGCATGTCTCGCGCGACGTCATGTTCGACGAAGATGTGCGATGGACTTGGGAAACATGGGGGCAGTCCCCGGCAAGCAGCTCCTTCACCGTAGAGTACCCGATGTACTCTACAACCCCGGGAAGCAAGACCTCGGGAAGTGCCACCCCGGGGAGCCCAGGAGATGTGGATCCGGGAACAGCAACCCCGAGAACACCGTCCCCGGGTTCGGTGTCGACGGACACCATGACGTCAAGCAAGGTGGGTCCCGGGAGGCAGTTTGCAACCCCGCCAACGGCGAGGTCGGAGCTGTTCGACGCCGACGATAGCATTGGCGCGCCTCACAGGTTTCGACGCATGGGGGATCTCCTCGACGAGGCTGCGGCAACACCGCAACAGCTCAAGGATGAGGATGCTGATGAAGACGAGGTCCTGCATCTGATGGCTGGCGAGGAGCCGACCACGTTCGCGGAGGCCGAGCAAGAGGATTGCTGGCGCCACGCGATGCTGGATGAGCTGGCGTCGATCAACGACAATGCCACTTGGACACTCACCACACTGCCTGCTAGGCACCGAGCCATCGGGCTTAAGTGGGTGTTCAAGGTGAAGAAGGACGAGCACGGCGCCATTGTCAAGCACAAGGCGCGCCTCGTCGCAAAGGGCTACGTGCAGCGTGAGGGAGTGGACTTCGAGGAAGTCTTCGCTCCTGTGGCAAGGCTGGACTCGGTGCGTCTCATCCTTGTCGTGGCCGCTCACCGTGGGTGGGAGGTACACCACATGGACGTCAAGTCGGCGTTTCTCAACGGCGACCTTAACGAGGAGGTGTATGTCTCCCAGCCACCCGGGTTCGTTGCCAAGGGCCACGAGCAGGGCGTGTATCGACTACACAAGGCCCTGTATGGTCTCCGGCAAGCCCCAAGGGCGTGGAACGCCAAGCTTGATGCAAGCCTCGCATCCCTTGGGTTCTCACGTAGCGCTTCTAAGCACGGTGTGTACACGCGTGGCACCGCGAACACGCTGCTCATCGTCGGCATCTACGTCGACGACTTGGTCATCGCCGGGGCAGAGCCTGAAGAGGTTCAACGCTTCAAGGGAGATATGCATCGTCTCTTCAGTATGAGCGACCTCGGGCTGCTCCGGTACTACCTTGGGCTGGAGGTGAACCAGGAGGGTGGTCGCATCACGATCATGCAGACGGCCTACACCACCAAGATGCTCGAGCGAGCAGGCATGAAGGATTGCCATGCCGTGCACGCTCCAAAGGAGGCACGACTGAAGCTCAGCAAGGATAGCTCTGAGAAGGCGGTGGATGCTACACTATACCGTAGCATCATCGGGAGTCTCAGGTACCTCGTGCACACCCGACCGGACATCACGTTCGTTGCCGGATACCTGAGTAGGTTCATGGAAGCCCCGGCAAGCGATCACCTCGCTGCCGTCAAGCACCTGCTCCGGTACATCGCGGGTACGCTCACGCATGGATGCGTGTATCGTCGTGGCGACGGAGAGAGCTTGGTCGGATACAACGACTCCGACCATGTTGGTGACGTGGACTCCCAGAAGAGCACCTCGGGCATACTATTCCTTCTCAGGAATAGTCCCGTCAGCTGGCAATCGGTGAGGCAGAAGGTTGTCGCCGTATCTTCGTGCGAGGCGGAGTACATCGCGGCAGCTACAACGGCCTGTCAAGGCATTTGGCTTTCTCGCCTTCCCGGCGAGATGCTGAATCAGGACACCGCCCCTGCACTCATCTTCGTCGACAACAAGTCGGTGATTTCCCTCTGCAAGAACCCAGTGCTTCACGACCGCAGCAAGCACATCGATCTCCGCTATCACTTCATACGTGACTGCGTCGAGAAAGGCACGGTGATCGTGGAGTTCATCAGGACTGGCGAGCAGAAGGCGAACATCCTGACCAAGTCACTTGGTCGTGTCCGGTTCCAGGATCTGCGCGACAAGGTCGGAATCATCGACACCAAGCTCCTTCGACAAGGTTAAGGGGGAGAATGTTGTGTCAAACTTGTCTCCGAAGGCTGCATGTTGGCAGCATGCATGCACCACAGTAGCATTACTTAGCTACGAAGGCAGTAGCAGTAAGTTGGTAAGACCATTTTGGTTTTCTACTATTGTAGGTCAGCAGTGACGTTGCTTGGTAATTGACGTCAGTGCATGCGTCCCTAGGTCGGTTCGGTCAGCTATAAAAGGAGATGTGTACCTCCGGTTGTAATCATTCCATTCCAAGCCAAGAGCTAATACAAGTACTACTACTGGATACTCGTGTGTGTGTGTGTGTGTGAGCTACACCAGTGAGTGTACGCTTCACTAGCGTGTTTGAGCACAGCAAGCTCAGAGAGTAGAGCGAGAGTAGTGGTCAGTAGCGTAGCTCGGGCTAACAGCGTCGACGACGGCGGGTCTTGGCGGCATGGAGCAGCGGGGTCTCGCCAGTGGGCGTGTTGTGATGGACGAGCGCAGGATGGTGGCGTTGTCTGTCATCGACGGCAGCTAGACTGGGCAAGGTAGATGTAGCAAGACATCATCGAAGATGGATTGGTGGCAGGTGGCTGCGGCGGCTTCATACCCGGCAGGTGTCCTGGTTGAGGAGTGCGCCGGACTGGTGGGTGCCCCATACCTGGCAGGCGTCCTGGTTGGGACCTCAGGTCTTAGATGTTAGGTTTGGCTGCGAGATTTGTTTGTTATTAGGCCTAGACTATTAGCATCCCTTCATCAACTGGATAGGAGTAGCGACAGATGTTGCCTAGACGGTGGCTTTAGTCTTACTGGTGTATGACTTTGTAAGGTCTTGTGTGAATAATTAATAAAGTGGCTGCATGCATCATCCAGATGCAGAGGCCGGGGATCCTCCATTTCTTAAAAAAATAGAAAAATTAGGGCCGGTTCTTTTGGGGCCATAAGCCTCAAAAGAACTGGCCCTTAGAGGTAGGAGATGCCACCTCTAGAGATTGGGAAGTGGAGTGGTAAATAGGTTAATTGTGGTCCCACCAGTAATCATGAAGTTTGTTATATTTTTTTAGGAAGGAGGATAGCCCCTGGCCCCCTGCATCATTGTGATGCATACGACCACAGTAATCATGAGGTTGCTATTTGAGAGGCTCACCAGTGAACACACATATTATACTTCTGCACTCTGTTTTTCTTTCCAAATTCTGATGATATTTTTCTTATTCGGCACATCTTTATTGATTGGTTTTTATGTGCTTGAGCTATATATATGGATTCAAATTGTTACATCCAGGAGTAGATTATGACTTCGCTGAGCTGTTTTCCTCTGACATGCTTATGCAAGTTAATAGTCACTGATGACTTGTGTCTACTGCATACATTTTATTCAGCGAGTAATAGGGATTCACAAGCATGCTTATGCAAGTTAATATTCATTGATGACTTGTGTCTACTGCATACTCCCTCCTTCTCCTTCTCCTTCTCCTTCTCCTTCTCCTTCTCCTTCTCCTTCTCCTTCTCCTTCTCCTTCTCCTTCTCCTTCTCCTTCTCCTTCTCCTTCTCCTTCTCCTTCTCCTTCTCCTTCTCCTTCTCCTTCTCCTTCTCCTTCACCATCTCCTTCTCATTCTGATTCTCCTTCTCCTTCTCCTTCTCCGTCTCCTTCACCTTCCCCCTCCTCCTTCTTCTCCTTCTCCTTCTCCTTCTCCTTCTCCTTCTCCTTCTCCCTCTCCCTCCGCCTCCTTCTCCTTCTCCTTCTCCTTCTCCTTCTCCTTCTCCTTCTCCTTCTCCTTCTCCTTCTCCTTCTCCTTCCTTCTCCTTCCTCCTTCTCCTTCTCCTTCTCCTTCTCCTTCTCCTTCTCCTTCTCCTTCTCCTTCTCCTTCTCCTTCTCCTTCTCCTTCTCCTTCTCCTTCTCCTTCTCCTTCTCCTTCTCCTTCTCCTTCTCCTTCTCCTTCTCCTTCTCCTTCTCCTTCTACTTCTCCTTCTACTTCTCCTTCTCCTTCTCCTTCTCCTTCTGCTTCTCCTTCTGCTTCTGCTTCTCCTTCTCCTTCTGCTTCTCCTTCTCCTTCTCCTTCTCCTTCTCCTTCTTCTTCTTCTCCTTCTTCTCCTTCTCCTTCTCCTTCTCCTTCTCCTTCTCCTTCTGCTTCTCCTTCTCCTTCTCCTTCTCCTTCTCCTTCTCCTTCTCCTTCTCCTTCTCCTTCTCCTTCTCCTTCTCCTTCTCCTTCTCCTTCTCCTTCTCCTTCTCCTTCTCCTTCTCCTTCTCCTTCTGCTTCTCCTTCTCCTTCTCCTTCTCCTTCTCCTTCTCCTTCTCCTTCTCCTTCTCCTTCTCCTTCTCCTTCTCCTTCTCCTTCTCCTTCTCCTTCTTCTCCTTCTCCTTCTTCTCCTTCTCCTTCTCCTTCTCCTTCTCCTTCTCCTTCTTCTTCTCCTTCCTCCTTCTCCTTCTCCTTCTCCTTCTCCTTCTCCTTCTCCTTCTCCTTCTCCTTCTCCTTCCTTCTCCTTCTCCTTCTCCTTCTCCTTCTCCTTCTCCTTCTCCTTCTCCTTCTCCTTCTCCTTCTCCTTCTCCTTCTCCTTCTCCTTCTCCTTCTCCTTCTCCTTCTCCTTCTCCTTCTCCTTCTCCTTCCCCTTCTCCTTCTCCTTCTCCTTCTCCTTCTCCTTCTCCTTCTCCTTCTCCTTCTCCTTCTCCTTCTCCTTCTCCTTCTCCTTCTCCTTCTCCTTCTCCTTCTCCTTCTCCTTCTCCTTCTCCTTCTCCTTCTCCTTCTCCATCTCCTTCTCCTTCTCCTTCTCCTTCTCCTTCTCCTTCTCCTTCTCTTCTTCTTCTTCTTCTTCACAGAATTTTGTTTTGATGGCATTTATATTGTTCATACCATGGCAAATTCTCTTTTTATAACTTTTTTTATTGCAGATACCATGGCAATTATTGAACATGTGATAAATTTATCTTATATTGCTTGGCAAAACCCTAATTTCGGAATATAATATATGCCATGAGTATGTAGAGGCTTTTATATAGTTTTTTGCCATGGGTCATATCAAATTTTGCTATTAGTTTTTTAACCTTTTTAAACAAAACATGGCAATTTCACTATGTGCTTTGTGTTCACTTTTTTATATAGATATTTTTGCCATAGATCATGGCAATTTTGGTCGTACATAACATTTGTACCATAGCATTTTTTTGCATCTAAGAAAAAGGAATTGCTATTTCACATCTAGATGTGAGATACTTATCTCACATCTAAGTCTTCAACCGTTAGATTGTTTGTGCTTTAAATCTCGTGCAAACTTGAGCATGTCCCGATTCTGGCTTTTTTCTTTTTCTTTTAAGCAACTGTCCCCGATTCTTTTGGTCGCGCATCCTGTATATGTCGTCCTGCAAAATTGAACTAGGGTTTTCAGATATACCAACAGTACCACTAGATGATGGAGGCATATTTTTCTGAGCATTAGCACTAGCCACAAAAGAATTGTATGCCATCACATTACCCTTGCTAACAAGACTTTCAATCACAGCCACTTGCTTTGCAGAAAAAACTTTACTCACAGTGATTACATCTTGTTCGTCGATGAAGGGAGGAAGATTGATGTTTCCAACCCGAGTGATGTTGCCTTGACGGTCCTTCTTGAAACTTGAAAGAAACGCTTCCAAATCCTCCTCCTCGCGCTTCTTCTTGAGCGCCTCAAAAGCCTCTTCACGCTGCTTCTTGCGCGCTTCGTAGGCTTGGAGATGTTCATCCGATAGTTCATCAAGACCGGGCTTAATGATGTTATCGGCGTCAACTTCTGAGGGCTTGGGGAGATTAGACATGGTTGATGATGATTCTTGATCTTTCGTCCCCAGCGGAGTCGCCAAAAAGTGTGTTCGCACATGAACACGTCACGTGTACCCTCGACGCCGGGGGTGATGCACCGCAGCTCATGTCGAAGGAGTCTCACTGAAAGCGCGATTCGCAAGTCGACCGACAAGAGCTTTTGAGAACCCGAAACCCTACACTCCCGTGAGGGACCCCGTCGGGGAGTGCAACGGCAATGGGCTGCCCTAGGTCGGTTCGCCCGCCCCTAGAGCCTCGAGGACCGCTGCCCTTCAAAAAGAAGAACGAACGAAGTACGAGAGAGAAAGAACAAGGGAGACATATAAAACTAGGGTAAAAAGTAGATGTGTTTTGCGATTGTGTGTTGTTGTTCAATCGGATGTCACCTCTCGTCTATATAAGAGGCGGATGGACTTTCCGTATAAGAAAAGGACTTTCCTTGTCGTCCAAATCATCAAAATCTAGTCAAATTTGGATTTTTCACGACTTCCGGCCCGGATGTCCGGCTCTAGGCCCGGATGATCCGGCCTAGCCCAGTTTTCTGACAGCAGTTTACGGTTTTGGCTCTAGAATCCACATACGACTTCGAATTTGGACGTCTTTTACATCAAAATCAACTGTCTCGACGAGACGCACAACTTTCATGTGGAACACTTTTCGATCCGAGGCCATCTTGAGGGTGTTTCTAGCCGTTTTCTAAAGTCTGCAGCAGAAAAACTTGTCCGGACGTCCGGACGATTGCCCAGATTGTCTGGCCTTTACCCGGATCATCCGGGACTTGACCCAGATCATCCGGCTTCAACTTTTAGCTTCTGTTGTTTGGGTCAATTTTTCATCCCCCCGTCGGATGATCTAGTCCCCGGTCCGGATGATCCGGCCATACAGTGCTGCAGCACACATTTTTTACTGTAACTTTTGCATACGACCTCGTATTAAGATGATC